>VBSM01003157.1:22829394-22862014 GCA_008086735.1 Cheirogaleus medius | reverse complement strand
AAAAAAAAAACATACTAGGGGCTTCAATTTCCAGAAAGGAGTCAATACGTTTACAGTAGTAGAGAATTCTTAAAATCCCCCTTTTCTGTCCTTAAATAGTTATTGAACACCGGCTCCATGCAAGACATGGTGTTAGCTGTTGTTTAACGCATGGCTTCTGTCTCAGAAATAGGTCATCTGAATAGAGCCCCTCCTAGAACAAAGGTGGAATAGGTACATCAACAATGACACCTGGAAAGCTGCTCATGTCACTGTCCATGGAACGTGCCATCTCTCCTTAACTTGCATGCCTTTGTTTCTTCAGTCTCTTCTATATTTCCCATTTTTTTCCTAATGAATAAATATTACTAAAGATGTAATCAATGAAAAATTGACTTATTTTCATATAATCAGGGTGGCTTGACCAGTGCTTCCTAACCTTTGAAGTGGATGGGAATTACCTAGAGATCTTATGAAACGCAGATTCTGCTCCAGTAGGTGTGGCAGGGCCAGGATGTCATATTCTAACACGCACTCAGCGTGGGGACCACACGCAGTGCAGGTCAGAGACCGTGCAAGAGCCCCCAAACACTGCTGGAGCAAGGGGTCAGCCCAGACCTCCCAAAGGAAGTGACATATGACCTTGGCCAGGAACACGGGCCTGATTAAAAGGGCACATATGAAGGACAGAAGGTTGGGTAGAGGTTAAAAAAGAGGGAAAGAGAAGAAAATACAAGCTGGGCTGTGATGCACTGCGGTGTCCACCCAGTTTGACTACTGGAGAGAGCAGTGGTTCTCAAACTTAAGCATATATAAGTTATTTGAGGGCTTTTCAAGACACAGAATGCTTTTTCTCAGGCCTAAAATTGCTGGATTAATAGGTTGAGAGGGGGAAGGGAATCAAAAACTTGCAGGGACCACACTCTGAGAATGGTGGTCAAAGACAGATGTGCCCCAGCCCCATCCCATTACACTGCAGGGAAAACAGCTGGATTTCTGAACCAGGTGGACTATTCTCATCTGGAATTGGCCAAGATAGCTCATATGAGATCCTACCAAGGCAAAAACTGTTCTAAACTCCAAAGGGACATTCCTCTGGATTAGCTTTACATTGGTATGAATCCTTCCCATCAAATTAAGTGAGGATGACAGGGAATCCTTTCAGTGTATAAATGAATTCCTGGAGAAGAACTCAGGTTGACAAACAACCACGCCTCCCTGTTAGCAGGTCAAGTGTCCCAAGACAAAGGTAGCCACAGGTAGTTGCCTTTGCCTGACAGCCATCTTCTGCAAGATTAATTGTCCCCATTCCCTCTCTTGGCAAGTAAAACTTGGACCCTGATAAAGTTGAGAAAGTCAGATCTCCAGGTGGAAACAGTGAACTTCTGGGCTGACTCTGGAGTAAACCCGGGGGCACCGTCTACTCTCCTGCTCCAGGGAACCAAGGCTGGTAGGTGCAGTGTGAGCTCTGGAGAGGCTGCCATTTGCCAAGGACAGAGTGGGGAACAGATGTGCAAAGAGAATGAAAACAATCCCTGCCATCAAAATGCTCGTAGCCAATGTAAATGAAGCACACTAACAAGTAAACAGGGTTGTGCACGAGCCGGGAGGTGACCCACCCCATGGGGCAGAGACTGGCTCAAACCAGGGTTCTCAACCTTGGCTGCACTTTAAGACCACATGGCAGGGGGCAGGGGTGCTATTAAACAATAATGATGCCACAGCCCTGATTCAGATCAATTAAGCCAGAGTCTCCAGGGGCCGGGGGCCAGGCAGAGGGAGACCAAAGCTACACCTGGCAGCCACCCTACCTCTATGGACATGTCTGCCCAGAGAGTTCATGGCGACAGGCACAGAACCTGCCCCGCAGGTGCACCAAGAAAGGAGCACTCCTTCCAGGAACTCCTTGAGCTGCGATGGGAGCAGTCGTCCAGGACTGCGGAAACACACATTCTTCAAGTGTTTTGCACCTTGAAGAAAGCAGGAGAGAGGGAAAGTGAGAGAGAGGGTGGCGCCCTCTGTGAGCCATCAGTGTTGCGGCTGCCAGAATGATGATGGGTCAGGTTAAGGTCCTAAAGTGACACACATCTCCAGCAGGAGTGCCAGCCTGCTCCAACTCGGTTCCTTTCAGCTCAAGCTGTTGGCAGGCCGGTGAGAGAGTATCATATCCCCCTCCCCTAGGCATCTGTCCTTAAGGCAAAGCTGCGGTCTTGTAAGAAAAGGCAGCCCCCGTGTGAGCCACATGCTGAAGCAAGCAAGGTGGCCTGGAGGGAGGAGGAAGCCTGTATCCTCACAGATTCTTGGGGCCACGGTGCTGCAGCTGCAGGGAAGGGCAACCCAGGCATGCCAGTTAGCCATGTATTGCCTCTCGGCTCCAAATTCGCCCTTCAATACCTGCTCTGCAATAGTGGAAGGAATGCCTCCAGACATTTCTCCTTCACAGTGAGCATGGTGGATATGAAGCTTCTCAAAAGAGGGCTCTGGCTGGAGGGAATGGTGCAGAAGGAAGGGGAGGTAGGGAGGGGGAAGGACATCCATGGGGCTCTGCCCTAGCCCCACACGCAGAATGTTCTGTCTCCCAGCGAGCTCACAGTCCCTGCGTAGCACAGCAGTCACCTCTCAGTATGCACATCTGGTAATCCAGGCCTTCTGCCCTCTGCACCCTGGCTCCCTCTGCTCCTTCATCCCCTGTCCCCAGGTTTGTCTCCCATGGTCCTCCTACCACTGTGTACCCAAGATATCCCACCTGCCCCACTGCCCCACTGCCCTGCACGCCCACACACCAGCACTGGCTATGGCTCACCCACCCACCCCCACCCCGAGCTCTGGCGGTTGCTTCCTGATTCCCTGACTGCAGACCAGCCAAACCAGTGAACTTCCCTGCCATCCTGTGCACTCAATTACACTTTCTCTGAGAAGGCCTGAACCCTTCCAACTTGATCCTCGGGTACCCTCAGCCCTAGGGAACCACAGAGAGTTTCCTTTGAATGATTATTAATAATGAGTATTTTATAACCTGTTTCTATTAAACAGCAGGAGGGAAAATTATTTGTACCTGACTGTTTTTAATGTTTCACCTATTTACAAAAGAAAATATGAAAGATTTGGTCCCACACCTCTTTGGAGGAAGGTAGACACAGCAAAATCTTACAGAGAGATCAGCACCCAGAAGCATGTGGGATCTGGCAGTCCTTAGAACAGCAAGGGCAGGGGAGTAACTCAGGAGGCAGCGGGGAATGTCTCCTCTCAAAGCCAGCCCATGTGTCACCTCGCTGATCCAATTCCATACTCGCTCACTGCCATGGTTTGGATATTTGATCTCTCCAAGTCTGATGTTGAAATTTGATCCCAGCGTTGGAGGTGGGGTCTAATGGGAGGCATTTGGGTCAGGAGGTGGATCCCTCATGAATGGCTTGGTGCCAACCTCGTAGCAAAAAGTGAGTTCTCACTCAGTTAGTTCCCATGAGAGCTGGTTGGTAAAAACTCTCCCTCATTGCTTCCTCTCTCACCATGTGATATGTGCCCACACCAGCTCCCATCTGCCTTCCACCATGAGTGGATGCTCCCTGAAGCCCTCACCAAAAGCAGATGCTGGCGCCATGTTTTTTGTACAGCCTGTACAGCCAAATAAACCTCTTTCCTTTACAAATAACCCAGCCTCAGATATTCCCTTGTAGCAACACAAATGGACTACAACACTCACTCACTCATTAGGAAAAGATACTAGCTCTGCGGCTGCATGCACCAAGATCCCCTGACCTTGATGTGATCTCCCAAGGAGGCCTCCCTGCTGGCAGGGGACTGTGCCCATGAACAGCAGGCTGCCTTGCAGGCAAAGTACTGGTTTGCCCACCCCCACACATGAAGCCAATCACCTATGCCAAGCACACAGGCAACAGCCAACTTTTTGTGGGCCGGGTCCCTCCCGGATAAACTGGCCATCAAAATGATGGATGATCAGCTCAGTAAGCCACGTTGCCCGGCCTTCAGCCTGCCCTCCTCAACCAGGACTCACCCAGCTCAGGCAAAGCCCATCCTCAGAAGGTTCTCTTCAAGTTCCAAGGGGAGGAACTTAATTGTAGGAAGGAAGAGTAATGAGGCAGGTCTGTTCTGTAATTGTTAGCATTATGCTTGAGCTGGTTTTCCTCAAGCAGTGCACAATAATAAGTCCTTACATTTATAGAGCACTAGACAGCGCTCAAAATACTTCCACAAACATTATTTCCTTTGGGTGAAGGAAATCTCCTGCTGCTTTGGATGTCTTTTCTCTGAGATGTTTTTGTTTTCATTTACACTAGAAGCTTCTGTGGAATTCATTCCATGATATAAAACACAGACAACAATGTTAGGGTCACCTCCAAAGCAGGAGGAGAAAACCTGTGGCATTTGCCTTGCCCCATTTTTTTTAAACTAATAGATTTGGTTAGTTTGCAGTTACGCTGGTTGATTTCAAGCCAGATCTAACTTGGTGGGCGTGTGATTCACCTAGCACGATTCCCCACGAGACTACGGAGGGACACCAAGCTCTCCTAAATTCAGGCCACTCTCAGTCAGCTCAGAAGCACCCTCCCAGACAAGAATGGCAGACACTTGGCCCCACACCTCTCTGGTGGATGTGACTAATCAATTGCCACATTCTTTTTTTCAGAGACCTGACCCCAAGATGGCACCCCAGGGAGCCATCATCAGTTGATTTGACTTGGCATATGCAAGTAAAAACCATCTGCCCTTCCTAAGTCGCAGGCTGGTGGGGCCAACTGTGCCTGGGCACCCTGCCTAGGTTCTCCCCTGGAATTTCCTCTCCTGCTGGGATGTGGCTCTGGGGTCCACACAGGCAGCCCCAAGATGTCAGTTGCATTGCTGGGAACCTGATCACCGCTGGGCAGGGCCACGATACCAGCTGGCCTCATCCCTTCTTCAATCCAGTTCTCCTCCTTCACAGCTAAAACCCATCCACTCCCTCCTTCTGCATCTCCAGTACCATCTGGCATCGCCACCCCTCCCCACCCCACCCCTGCAGCCACCTGACAGCCAGGGCCACAGCAGGGCTCTGACCATATCCCCAACACTGTCATCATCTTGAGGGAATCTTTTTAAAAGATGTAAGTCCTTCCACTACAGTGATTCGCACCACTCCAGCATCTTTTTGAGACTTTAGCACAGTGGCTAGATTTCATTACATAATGTTGGGTGAGGGAGTGAATTCCAGGTGGGAAGAACCACGGAGCTCCAGGACGGGCAGCGAGAGCCACAGCACTTCACTGCGCTTTGCTCACCGATAGAGAGAGGGGGGACATGGGGTGGCTGGGAGGGCAGATCAGTCAAATTGCCCAGGACAGAGGTGACTGCACTCTTCTGCAGGCTGTCCAGACACGCCGGAGGTTTCAGAGGCAGGGACACGGCTGGCGTTGGGCTCCAGGATTCCCTAGTAGCTCTGTGGGCAACAGATTTGGAAAGATGCAACTGATGTGGTTTCAGGTAAGAGCCTTGAGGAGTGAAACCAGTGGGGCAGGAGATTGGGCAAGGACAGGGAGGGCTCCAACCTCGCCCACCCTCTCCCTGCACTCACTCCCTCGGCCATCTCAGATGGCCCCTGGCCTTAAAGACCATCTAAGCCTTGCTGACTCCCCGCTGTATGGCTCCAACCTGAACTCCTAACTTGAAAGTCCATGGCCTATTTGACATCTGCACTTGATTTCCAACTGACAGCCCCAAATGAATTACCAAAACTGAGCTCCTCCCCGGCCCCATAAACCTGCTCTCCCACAGTCTCCCATCTCGGCAAAGGGCAACTCTGTCCTTCCAGCTGCTCCGGCCAAAACCTCAAGTCAGCCTTGACCTCTTCCTCCTCCCACCTCCTCCTGCAACCCACTGGGAAAGCACGTGGCTCTGGCTTCATAACATATTCAGGAATCTCTGGGCTTCTCCCACCATCCTCCTCTGAGTGAGGCTCCCAGCATCCACCCCTACTCACACGACAGGCTCTCTCCACCCAGCAGCCACAGGGATCCCCTTGTAGTGTGAGTCAGATCGTGACGCTCCTCTGCTCAAACCCCCCAGGGCTGCCCATTGTAAAGTCCTATGCGAAGCTCCCCTCATCATCTGCCTCTCTCCCATAGCTCCTCCCTTTGATCGCTGCACCCCAGCCCCTCTGGACTCCTCGCTGTACCTCAGACATGCTAAGCACACTCCTGCCTCAGGACCCTTGCACTTGCTGTGCTCCCTGCCTGGAACACTCTTCACTCAGAGAGCCATGTGGTTTACTCCTTCCCTTCCTGGAGGACTCTGCTCCAGTGCCCCATCTTCAGAGTCCCCCCCTCCACGACCCCACATGAAACGGCATAGCAGGCACCCACTCTCTCCCTCCTTCACCTGTTCTTTATACTCGTCACCACCTGACATACACCTGTCTGTCTCCCACCCCATGCCAGCTCCATGATGTCAGGGACCTTGCTCTTGCCACTGCCCCATCCCCAGTTGGATGGCACATGGCAGCTCCCAAACATTAGTAGCATGTGTGACTTTGACAGCTGGCCAGATAATACGGAGAACTTTCAAGAAGACAGGCAGACAGGCAGCGATGCTGCTACCAGAGAAGTGGAAGCACCCAAGGATGTGGGGGCTTGAAGAGAACAGAACTATGACCCATGGGCCAAATCTGACCCATGGCCTATTCCTATAAACAAAGTTTTATTGGAACATAGACCCATTTGTTTAAGTATTGCCTGTGTTGCTTTTGCACTACAATGGCAGAGTTGAGTCGCTGCAACAGAGACTGTATGGTCCACAAAGCCTAAAATACTTACCATCTGGCTGTCTTAGTCCGTTTTGCATGGCTATAAGGGAATACCAGAGGCTGAGGAATGTACAAAAAAAAGAGGTTTATCTGGTTCACAGTTCTGCAGTCTGCACAAGAAGCATGACACCAGCATCTGCATCTGCTGGGGGCTTCAGGGAGCTTCCACTCACGGCAGAAGGCGTGCCACATGGCAAAGGGAAGGAAGCAAGAGAGAGAGGAGGTGCCAGGTTCTTTTCAATAAGCAGCTCTCATGGGGACTAAGACTGAGATTCGGCCATTACCTGAGGATGGCACCAATCCACTGAGGAGGCGACCACCCCCACAGCCCAGGCATCTAGCCCCCTCCTCCAACTTAGGGGATCAAATTGCAATATAAGATTTGGAGGGGACAAATATCCAAACTATATCACTGACCCTTTATAGGAAGCATTTGTCATCCTTCTGCATAAAGCAATATTTTTCAAAGTGTGAGATTCATGGCATCCTCCACCCCAAGCAAACTTCTACAAACCTTCCAGGAGGCTCAGGCCCCAGTCTGTGAAACAGTTACAGAGAGGAAAGACTTGGGTTCAGTCCCCGGCACTGCGGTTCACCAGCTGTGTGACCTAACACAAGTTACTTTACTTCTCTGAGGCTCTTCTTCCTCGTCAGCAAAATGAGAAACACTACCAACCACCCTGCAGCATTTTTGTGAGTTTAGATTTTGCAGGTACAGTGTCCGTCAGGAGCTAGCTCGCAATATACCTACACAACAAACCATTTTTTGAGAATTCACTGCATTGCAAGTACAATCTAGATGCTGCTCATGGACTAATCCATCTAATCTTCACAAAAACTCCAATGGGGCTCAGCCAGCACTCCCAGTGGATTTTCTTTACCTTTGATGAACACAATTTTTAAAAATCAAAATAAAAGTGAAGAAGTCAATGGTTGCAGCATTGTTGTTGGGAAAGATCAACTTTTGGGGAAACCAAGGAAATGCCCGAGCTGCCTTGGAGAGTCTCCTCAGCTGCTTCCCAAATTAGCAGGAAAATCTCCCGATTCAAAAAAAACCCTCATGACACACTTTCCAGAGATACCATTCAAAGCAACTGATGTTGTGCCTATTTTTGGCTCGTTGGAAGATAACTGGGCCCTGCAAGGGCAACACTCTTGAATCACTGGATTAAAAAATGCCAGAGTCAGAGCCCAGAGTGCAGCAAAGGCAGGCTTGGCTGGGCACCTGCTTCCGAAAAGTCTCTTTCCTAAGCCAGTAATGTTCTTTGAACCTCTGCTCAAACTAAATAATTCAGAATCATTTCCTCAAGAAGTATAGCATTTGAAGTACTTTACAAATGTGAAATATGTGGGGGAAAGTCTACACCATTTAAACACATTGTTAAATCAGTGAACAGAATTTCCAACTCGAGTTTGAAACATGAGAAGCAGCACTAATAAAGATGTAAGAGGAAATTCTTTTACAACAACTTTTTTCAGAGTAAATTAGGTTTTTAACTTATCTGGTTAGACTAAAATCAAGCAGCATTTAAAAGAAAACTCTGACTTCGAAGTCAACCTAATTATGCCACTAGCAGGCATATTTGAATCTTTCTGTTCCCATAAACTCAAGAGTTTCTTTCCTTAACTTTCCCTCTACCAAGATGGGGCCAGACCGAAAACCCTAGGGCTTGCAAAAGGCATTTTTTTTATTTTGACTTGACTACCATCTTCACAAAAGCCAGCCACGGCTTGACTACTTGAGTGATCCTAGCCAATACCACTGCCTAGATAAATACCCACAGGGAGCAGGTACCTGTGCCCTGGCAGGCAGGAATCGCTGCTGTTCAGCCAAATGAAGTTTATTTTCCAGAATAAAGTTTGTAAAACATCTTCTCTTTCAGATTCTGCAAGTGGAATTCTTGCCTGCTCAAAGCAGCTTTCTGCACTGCCCACAGGTCTAGGTTCCATGACCTTCTGAAGTCTTAGCATTTGTGTCTGTCTGTAAAATACTAACTTACATCTGTCCTTTTAATAAATGTCCTTCTGTCTTTTTAATCTGTGGGTGTGGGCTCCCTAGCAAGAATTCTGACTCTTTGCAGCACAGTGAGAAAAGAAGAGAGGGAAGGAAGGAAAGAAAGAGAGAGGAAAAGGAGCCTTTGGCTTCCTTCCTCCCGCCCACGGTGCTCTGCCGGCTGCTGGCACCATCCATTGTGGATAAAGCAGAGATCGTGGAGCTCAAGTGTCTCCCAAGGACACAAAGGGCCACAGAAATGGCTATTTCACTGCTGCCTGGTCCTTGGGCTCCCCAGAGACCACAGTGCTAACGGACTCACTATGCTCAGGGATGAGGATCAATCTGCCACTGCATAACCTTGAATAAGTTAGAGTATCTAAAAACTTTAAGGACTTTATTGTCACCTCTCCTTTCTTTCCCAGGCAGCAAATTCCCAAATGGCAAAAGCCAAGACATTCTGTACCAATGGCTTCCATCTGTTTGTTTGTTTTGTTTTGTTTTTTTCCCAGGTAAACTTTAAGTACAACACATTTAGAAGAGTACACAGATCAATGAATTTTCACAGTGAACACATCCATGCAACCACCACTCAGATAAGGAAACAGAACATTACCAGCACCCCAGAGTCCCGCACCACTCCCAGCCAGCCACTAAAACCCCCTTCTCACCAAAGGTAGCTGTTATCTTCACTTATACATTTATAAATTAGTTTTCCCTATAATTGAACTTGATATAGATGTGCATTATGTATGCTCCTGTGCCTAGCTTCTTTCCTTCAACTGCATGTCTGTGAGATTCATCCATGATGTTATGGGCATACAACAGTACATCCATTATCACAGCTGTATAGTAATCTAGAGTACAAATATACTCTAATTATCCATTCCTCTATTGGTGAACATTGCATTGGTCAGGTTTTTTGCTTTCAAACAGATTGCTACTGTGAGCATTTTTGTATATGCCTTTTGGGGCAAATATTTATACATATCTGTTCTGTTTCTATTTAGGTGCAGAACTGTGGGACCCAAGAACATGTCTAGGTTCACCTTCATACCTGTTATAGGGTTTTTAAAAGTGGGCATGTTCCTTTTGTTCCACATCTTTTCCAACCCTTAATATTATCACACTTTTAAATTTTAACCATTCTGGTAAGAGTGTACAATAATATTTCTATAGTTTTAATTTGCATTTCTCTGATAAATATAGTTTACTGGCCATTCTATTCAAGTCTTTTCCCCATTTTTCTACTGGATTGTCTGCCTTTTTCTTATTTATTTAGTAGAAGCTTTATATTTTTTGAATATGAGTCCTTTGTTAAATACATACAGAGAGAAAGAATATAAATATCTTCTCCCATTTTAGGACTTGCCTTTTCACTCGTATTGGTATCCTTTGATGAACAGAAGATCTTAATTTGAATGTATTCCAAATTATTCCATTTATTCCTTTATGGCTAGTGCTTTGTGTCCTGTTTAAAAATATTTGCCTACCCCAGCTGTAAATAGATTTTCCTTTGTTATCTTCCAGGAGCTTTATTGTTTTACCTTTCACCTTTAAATAGATGATCCATCTGGAATCGAGTTTTGTATATGGTGTGAGATAAGAGTCAAGATTTATTTATTTCCATGAGGATGTCCGACCAGCCACCACCATTTACTGAAAGGACAAATCTTTCTTGCTGCACTGCAATATTAATCTCTGTCATTGCCAACGTGCATGGGTATGTTTTGGGACTCCATGCTGTTCCATTGGTCTATCTGTCTATCCTTGCACCAATACCAAAATGCCTTATTGCTGTAACTTTAAAGCAGCCTTCACTACTTATAAATCAACAAATTCCTCAAAGGGAAGATCAGCAGGGAATCCTGGGCTCACTTCAATTCATTTTCCTTTTTTCAGGGTCTTGACCCCACGAGTTCTGGCTGGCTACTTAAATGTCTCCTTACCTATTATTTATAGTGTACTCAGCTTCTACCAGTCGTTTTTAGGAGGAAGATCGGTCTACCATAAGCTAGTATATCAAGAAAGAAGCAAAATTTCTTTCTTGCCAACCTTATGAAGGTGTAATTTACATTCAATTAAATGCATGGCTTTTAAGTGTATATTTTAAGTGTGTATTTTGTGGAGTTCTGACACGCGTACACCCCGTGTGACCCTCACCACAGTCAAGGTGTAGAGTCTACACTGTAGACTATTCCCACCACCTCAAAATGTCCCCTATGCTTCTTGGTCCTTGGCTTTTCAACGACGAATGAAACTTTTGCAATTTCATTTTCTTTGTACTCTGAAAGATTATTTGCCAGGTTCTTTAGGTTGTTATTTTCTAGAACAGGATCAGCCAAAGCTGGCCACGCCCATCATCATTTACCAATTTTCTTTCATGTTACTCCAGCAAAGTGGTTGCAGCTGAGCTGAAAATATTTACTATCTAGCCCTTCCTAAAACAGTTTGCCAATCTCTGCTCTAGAATAAACAAAACCAACCTATAATATGTAGTTGTAGATCAAAGTTTACTAAGAAAAGGTGGGTGTGGATGCCTGAAACCAAGTTATCTCATGCATCCCCAAAACTTGCTATACTAATATGTGCAGCTTTGGGAATACACTAGGACACAATGTTCTGGAATCAGCCTCCCTGAGACTGCCAGGGGTCTCCCCTTATGGAGTAAATGGCTATATAAAGGGATACTGGAGAGGGGCATCTTTGTGGGGAAGCAGTGCCTCAGAGACTAGACAGTACCATATGGAGAATCATATCTGAGTTGGAACAGACCTTTAGAGATTTCATCTTCAGGTCACTTTTGGAAACACACACCAGAAACCTAGAACCAGGATAGAGAACTCATCAAAAAAACTGGAATACTATAAACCTGAAGCAAAAAGGGAAAAAGACAAAGAAAGGAAATGGCTGAGAAAGTGTGCAGGGGGCAGCAGCAAGCGTTTTGGGGGGTGCAAAGACGGCCGAGCGGGATCCTATCCCATGAGCTTCCTCCTCTCCCAAGGGAGAAGGGACTCACGCGTGTTATCAGAGCCCAAAGGGAAGGAGAACCTGAGAGCAGCAGAGACCATCACCAGGAGGGCGCGGAGGAGGAGGCCACTTCTGTCCAGGGGCAGCACAGCAGCCTCCATATAAAGGCTGCCCTGCCCGAGTCAGCCCGGGGAATGGGGAGAGCACGGTGGCAGGGGAATAGCTGTGCACGGGCGTGGGACACAGAGCACAGCCGGGTCACGTTTCAGGGAACAGCGGGCTGGAAGGCAGGCAGGCTGAACTCAGCCTGTGGAGGGCTGTGAATATCAAATTAAGAATATCAATTACTTAGGCCTTTGGCTACAGGATCCAAAGCAAAGCACTTCTCACCAGACCACCTTTCACTTTTTCTCAACTCAGCTCAACATAGTTCTCTCCTGGGCTCGACCTGCCAAGGCCACAAAAGTGGGGAGTCAGCAGCAGGAAGCGCAGCAGGTGTTAAGGAAAATTTGGAACACAAAGGCCAGCAATAGATGCACTGTCAAATTCCTGCACTTAACCCCATGGCAAAGAGCACACTTTTTTTCTCTAAAAGACTACATGGGGGCCGGGCAGGGTGGCTCACGCCTGTAATCCTAGCACTCTGGGAGGCCGAGGCGGGAAGATCGCTTGAGCTGAGGAGTTCGAAACCAGCCTAAGCACGAGCAAGACCCCATCTCTACTAAAAATAGAAAGAAATTAATTGGCCAACTAAAAACATATAGAAAAAATTAGCCGGGCATGGTGGCACATGCCTGTAGTCCCAGCTACTCGGGAGGCTGAGGCAGGAGGATCGCTTGAGCCCAGGAGTCTGAGGTTGCTGTGAGCTAGGCTGACGCCACAGCACTCTAGCCCAGGCAACAGAGTGAGAGTGAGATTCTATCTGAAAAAAAGACTCCACGGGATCGGAGTACATGCGAGGGAAGACTACGGATCCTGAAAGGAGGCCCTTGCTGGTTGGTGAGGGGAGGGGCTCACATCAGGCTGCCCCACCCACCCCTTCCCACCCCCCATAGTTTCCTCACAGTCAGGTGAAGTGAAATACTTGCTCCCAGCCACGGAGGACTCACCTTGGCCACCAGCCACTGTGCCTGCTTCTCAGGTCCCACCACCGAGGCCACTCCCTCCCCTCAGCTCCCCACCCAGCCCCCTGTCCCAGCCAGAAGAGACACCCAGCAGCCACTGTCTTGGGGAGGTATTCCAAGGGTGCTGAAATTATTGTCCCCAAGACACTTTTACTCCTCAGTCATAACATATATCACACAGGGTCGTAATTGCCAGGTTAATGGTCTTTCTAGATTATGAGTAATGGCAGATCCTTACTGTGTTTCATATCTCCCTGGATATTCAGCCCACACTACATCTCAAAATACACTGGCTGCATTTCCCAATTTGCTTGAAAGCCCAAGAACCTGACGCCAGGTCTGCTCATTCTGGATGGACCCATCCTGCTCACCAAGGCCAGGCACCTGGGCCTGCCAGCCAAGGCCCTTCCCAAAGCAGCCTCTGCTCACCTCACACCCCCTCTCCAAGCCTCTAACCTCCTCCTCCCTTTCCCACCACCTAAACCCACCTCTTCTTTCCAGACTTGACTAAATACTACCTCTTTTTAAAGCTACCCAACCACACCAGTCTGATGCTCACAGGGGAGCAAACAGAGAGGCCCAAGCAGAGAACCCCCGCCCTGAGATAACACGAGAGAGAGGAGTGGGCCATGCACCACCTGCATGCTTTCCAGACGTGCCGTCACTCAGGGCTTGCAACTGTCCTCGCAGGAAGGCAGATGCAGAAATTGAAGCACAGAGAGGTTGGAAGAGTGTCCAGGGGATCTGAAGCCTGGTTTTGAGCCATTATGCTGCACTGAACAGGAAACCAAAGGAGCACCCACCAGCCTGGTGGCAGGGGGTAGGTGGCAGCACCCAGCAGCCACATCTGGCACTTAACAAGCAGCAATAAGTGTCGTGGAATGAATGGGTGAGTGAATTAATGCCAGGGCTGTAAAGATGAGGATGACCCCACCAGGAGAAGGGGGGAGGAGGTGACTGAGAGAAGGCAGAAGCCAAGGCAAGTGAGCACAAAGCAGCCAGGAATGTCAGCAACCAAGGCAGAGAACAGGAAGGGACAAGGCTGGACTGAAGGGACACTGCCAGGTCATTTAGGCTAATGCCACGGAGGTGCCCTGGCTCCCAGGCACAGGTAACAAGCAGCAGCAGAGTAACTGGCTGCAGCCTGAAGCTCCACTCACTGTGCCCACACTGAACCTTCCACCATCACCCCAAAACCTGCTCTTCCTTTAGGGTCCGCAGGCTCCAGGACAGCTCAGGCTCCCTACTGGTGCACCTGCTCCTGCCTGCCACTCCACCCATCCCTCCCCCAGCTGCAAGAGGGGCCTCATCTGAGACTCAGCAGTGCAGAAAACAGGCGTGATTTACTGCCCTCCTGGAGAGTCCCCAAGGATGTCCCTGCCCCGTAACCCTCTCAAGAGCAGGCAGTGGTTCTCCTGGCCCAGCACACAACAGGGCCACATGGGCAGGGGCTATCTCCAGGCCACCTGCTGCCCTTTCACCTTCAAAAGCTGTGCCACCTAGCTCTGCCATTCCTCCACACACCTGACCTCGGGACATGGCACCTGCTCACCATCTTCCCTCCACCCCAATTTCTGCCACCATCCTAGAAGACCCCTCCCTCCCACCCACCCTCGACTTCAAAGGCTCACACCCCTTTCCTCGGCAAGAAAGGGGAATGGCAGGAGCCACGCTCACACTGGGTCCCGTCTACCAGCCACCCAAACTACATCCAGCAAGCTCACACGTTCACACTCAAAAGCCACCGAGAGCTAGTGCCCAAGAGGCAGGTGGCTCTGCCTCTGGCAGTTGTCGCATGGACAGCAAGCCTTTGCCGTCTCTCTGGCATTCCATGTGGAAGGGGCATCCATCCCCTGCAGCTCCACGCCCTGCCTCATGGCTGGCGGGACAGGAGACAGAAAAGCAAGTCCTTGCCTCTCTGGGTGGGAAGCTGCCCCTCCCTGCACACACACCACCTGGCTCTCCAGGTGCACAGCACCCCGCACAAAGGCCTCGAAGCCCTGGGCACTGCCACTGGGCACCAGGGAGTCCCCCAAGCAGCCCCCTGTAAGCATCCCAAAGGCATTTCTGCTACTTGCTCACCCTCACACCCCCTGCGCCTGGCCCAGTGACTGGCGTTGGGTGGGTACTCATTAACTGTGGGATTTAAACCTAGGGGAAAGCAACAGTTCTATATATTCCCAAAGCGCAATCCATGTTAATGAACACAAGTAGCAGTCCCGTATTCAGAAAGCTCTGAGTGAGGAGAGACAAAGACAGAAATTATTCCACGGCCTCGATCCAGAAGCTGTGCAGGCTGAGCTGCTTCCTGAGAAGCACTGGGTCCCTCCTGCCCTGGCCTCTCAGCCCCATACACATCATGCAGCGGAGAGGCCCCATGTCTCTGTTTACTGAGCACCTTCCCACAGCCCTCTCGTGGGAGCACGGGGCTCAGCAAGTCCCCAATAGCAAGGATCGGCCTTGGCCATATCCTGGACGGACACCACATCCCACCGCGCACCTGGACAGACGCAATCACTGTCGCCAAAAAGAACAACACAGAACCACGTTGTTGGAAGCGCTTCTAAACTCTTATTATGAATAAATATCTGCAAATAAGTAAGACTACTGGATTTTCTTGTGAAGCAATGCAAAAAATCCATAGGGAATTCTAGGCAAGAGCTAGAAGGAAAGAACACTGGAGGGGAGGGGGGAGGGGGGCATGGGCAATATACATAACCATAATATTTGTACCCCCATAATATGCTGAAATAAAAAAAAAAAGAACACTGGAGGTGTGGCCTGGTTTTCTCATCTTGCAGATGAAGAAACTGAGGCCGAGGGAGATGGGCAGTGGTCACCTCCCCACACGCCATATGACTTGCTAATTTGTTTTCTTTTCTCTCTCTCTCTCTCTCTCTCTCTCTCTTTCTCTCTTTCTCTCTTTCTCTCTCTCCTCTCCCGGCTGTTTTAGTCACTGTTGTTTCTCCAGTGCTTAAAAGAGTCTAGCATATAGCAGGTGCTCAACACAAAAGTGTTGCATGAACAGAAAAATGAACAGCACAGCTAATGACTCAGGCTCAGGAGCAATGTGCTTTGCGGTGGTCACACTGCATCTCCACACACTGTCAGTTATTGATCCCAGAGGGACAAATCAGGAACCCAACCTAAAAAAGTGAAGCCCACACCCTAAAAAGAAAAAGGCTGCAGAATGACGGGCATTGGGGTGAGCTAGTGTAGTTTGCCCCCTGGGTTCTGTCCTCAAGCCACTGATTAATTACAGGGAGCCTTAGGTAAACTGATTGGAAACCATTAAAACACTAACGACACCTAAGGCCCTTCAATCAATAATGAATGATCAATAGGACTAAACTACGCTTTGGAATACAAACAGACAGCTCGTCAGGCCAAAGAGCTGAGCCCTCTCTCCATCTGAGGGATTTTTAGCCCCAGTGACACATGCAGTAGAATTTGAACAACCTCCTTTTGCTGGGGAACAAATGAAGTGTGGCAGAACCCCCTTGAGAGTCCCAGTTTTCTTCCTACGTGCCCAGGAAGGCAGAAGCAAAGCACAGTCCTGGATGCACAGGGAGCAAAACTTCTCTTTGTTCCCTTGAAGATTTCTCCTGCTCTGGCAAACTCAGTCCCCAGACAAACACTGCCCAGAACAATGAAATTTAAACTGTTTAGACTTTGCAGAACTGCATATGTTAATTTAATGGGGCTGAAGTGTTCTGCTTTAGAGACCAGGCAGGCCGAGGAGCTTTTTTTTTTTTTTTTTAAATGAGAGCAATAGCTCTCCAAGAGAGTGGGGGAAGAAAAGAGGCTTAAAGATACCAGAGCCCTGAGACACAAAGAAACCTCAGGCCTGGGGCCTGGGGCCTGGGGCGGCCCCTCCTTTCCCCTTCCCGCTCCTCGAGGATTAGCTCTGGTCTTACTCATGGCTGTCTCGGCCACAGAGCAGTTTACACACAGCAACAACAGAGCTGCCACTTTATGTCCCAGATTAAGGCACTGCGGACAGCTCACCAAGGGGGAGACAGAGACACCCAATCAGGAAGACAAAATTATGTTTTCAAAAGTCAGGGCTGACATAGACCTGACGGGGAGTCTGCCTGAGCACTTGTCACTGCTGGGGTTCGCCGCAGATCAGGGGTCCTCTCTCCAGGCCTGCTGCAGGGACGACTACCAGAGGAATTGATGGGGGGCGTGTAAACACACAGGTTCTAGGCTTTGATCTAAGTCCTCCCTTGCTGCTGACATGAGGCCAGGCCTTTGACCAAAGGGGTGTTCTCAAACTCCAATGTTACAAGCAAAGTTCCAAATCTCAGGATGTTCCAGGGCTCCCCATCCCCCACTTAACCCGCATCTTTGTCTAAAAGGGAACCCAGCAGAAGATTCTGCACACTGGGTGAACAAGAGGTTCATGGGGAAGGTGTCATATCAGAGGGAAAAGACTAGTCACAGGTAGCAGATCTGGAATCCAGAGTTCTTGGGTGGTCAAGGAGGCAGGCTGTCAGGAAAGGTCTGGAAACTGAGGGTACTGTCCTAAATTTCTTCCCACACACCAAAGGGTCTAGTGAAACTCAACTCAATATAAGCTAGTCACAACTTCCTGCAAAAAAAAAGCATAATCCCCAATTTACACACAGGTGGCATTCAAAAGTTCATTATGACTCAACTATTTGGAACTCTGAGTGCATTTTGCATAGAAATGAAGTGACACCTATTAGAAGATTAGGTGAAGAGATCAGGCCAGCCTGACATCATCACGGCCTGTGACTTCCTGGCAATAAGGCCCCTGCTTTATTCTTCTTCGATTTCCAAGTGCTCTGCAGAGAACCTGACACAGAGCCAGAACTCACAGATATGCAGAGTCAGTGAAAGACGTCTGCAGAGGTCAGGCACAATTGCACATTTAACTTCCTGGTGTGTTCCTCGAGAATGCACGTGTTGACATCTTCAGTTTTTAAAGGCTCTTGGAGAACCACACGGAACTCCCCCATGTAGGCTCTTGACCTAATGCATGCACTCTAGTATCCCAAAGAAATCTGGGATCCCTAGACAAGGAGACAGAAGAAGAGAAATGGAGCTGAAAGATGGGCTTTGGTTTTGCATTTCAGGCAATTTCAGGCAGGGCTGAGTTTCACTGGGCCATGCACACATGGAATGTGCAAGAAACCCTGCCGAGGGGGGCTCCCCTGGGGGACACCTGGAGGCCTTGGAAATCTCAGAGCCCTTAGCTTTGCCTCAGTAAGAAGGTAAAACTCATTCAAAAACCAGATCTCTAATATTCTAGCCTCTGAACTTTGGAAATATTTTTCCCCCTCCCATCGTTCCTGCCGCCTCCTTCTCTAAAGCTCTACTCTCTGATGTGGCAGAGGACAACAGCCACATCCCTTCGGTCACATCCCTCTGTTACCGCTAACACTATTTCTATGCACAATGATCACAGTCCATCTTTCATACCCTCATTTCTCCAGTGCTGCTTGCTGCTTCATTTATTCACTATATTTTGCCAATCTATAGAATTTCTAGTGATCTGTGCTTTGTGGGGTTTGAGAAACGATCCCACACAGCTCTGTCACAGGCACTGTCCATGTGTAAGGCTCTGGGATGAGGGTACTGACCAGCAGTGGGTGGCCTCAGAGCTCAGGGTGACGAGACCACGGGGGAACAGCAGGCCCTCGCCTCATGATTCATCCACAAAGGGGCCTCGGGAAGCTTAAAAATCAAGAACAGTCAAATAACCACAAACAATGATTTCTAGTTGAATGGTCCTTTTTATGGGCAGTGTTTAAAACACATGCTTATACTCTGAAGTTCAAAGACTAGAGTAACAGATTCTTCCGACAAAGGATAATTTGCTGAATGAAAAAACCTCCTAACCATCCTGCTAAGGAGAGAGCCAGGTAATTCTCTGCCCAAAAGCAACCTAGGTATTTACCATAGAAAAATGAAAACGTATGTTCACACAAAATCCCTAAACAAATGTTTAGAGCAGCTTTATTCATAACCACCAAAAACCAGAAACCACCCAAATGTCTTTCAGTGAGTGAATGGATGAACAAACTGAGACATCCGTACCATGGAATACAACTCAGCAATTAAAAGGAATGCACTATTGATAAACCCAGTAACTCAGATGGATTTCAAAGGCATTATGCAGAATGAGAAGTCAGTCTCAAAAGGTTACATACTAAATGATTTTATTGACATGGCATTCTAGAAAAAGCAAAACTGTGAGGAAAGAGAACAGATCAATGATCTCCAGCGATTTGGGGTGAGGAGAACGTAGCCCTAGGGAATTCTTTAAGTTGCTGGAATTGTTCTGGTTACTGTTAGTGGTGGTAGTTATAAGAACCTATGCATGTGTTAAAACTCACAGGACTATACACCAAAAATAAAAGTGAATTTTACCATATGTAAATTTCTTTTAAGGTTCACAAATTCTTTGACATTCCTCCCATAAAACAATGATGTCGGCCAGGCATGGTGGCTCATGCCTGTAATCCTAGCTCTCTGGGAGGCCGCAGCAGGAGGATCACTCAAGGTCAGGAGTTCAAAACCAGCCTGAGCAAGAGCGAGACCCTGTCTCTACTAAAAATACAAAGAAATTAATTGGCCAACTAAAAATATATAGAAAAAAAAATTAGCCAGGCATGGTGGTGCATGCCTGTAGTCCCAGCTACTCTGGAGGCTGAGGCAGGCTTGAGCCCAGGAGTTTGAGGTTGCTGTGAGCTAGGCTGACGCCACGGCACTCTAGCCCAGGCAACAGAGCAAGACTCTGTCTCAAACAAACAAACAAAAAAAACAATGATGTCTACTTCCCCTGCCCTTGAATGAGGGCCAGCCTTGGTGACTGACTTCTAACGAGTAGAGCACAGTAAGAACAATGGTTAGAAAAGGTGACAGGGCACCTACCTGCCCTCTCTCTGTGGAGCCCTGAGCTCACATATAAGAAGCCCAGCTATGTGGAGCCACCATGCTAGAGAGACCTTGTAGAGAGACCTCTGAAAGACAAAGAGAGCACCCAGCTATTTGCATCTTCCCAGTCCAGGCACCAGACCGAGGATCGAAGAAGCTTCTTGAGATAATCCTGGGCCCAGCCACGATCTGGCTGCAGCCTCCTGAGAGACCCTGAGCTAGAACCACTCCGTGAGCTGCTCCCAAACTCCTGGCTCAAGGAGACCATGAGAGATGATAAAAAGTGATTGTTTGAAGCCACCAGGTTTTGGAATGATTTATTCACAGATGTAGATAACTAATATAGGTACCCATCTGTCTTGAGCAATCCCCATGTGACCGACACTTCCTCAAATATTATCTCATTTTTCATTCATTCAATACACATTTATCAAGCACTTTCTATATGCCAGAAACTACACATGGAATGGAGAGAGAAGCAGGTGGACTCCAAGAAGCAGCAGAATCAACAGAATGTGGGGGCTGGCGGAGCAAGTGACAGCCATGGAGAGGTTCTCTGTCTAGGAAACTCACGGAGACAGATGACAAGATGGGATCTGGACACAGTGCACACTCCACCTGCAGGACGTCCAAGAAGAGCTGTCCGAGGGGCAGCTGGATATTGGCCTCAGAGCCCAGAGGGGGAGCTGGGCCAGGGACATGAACTAAGGTGACAATAGAAAGCCCCGGAGCCACCCAGGAAGAGGAGGAGAAGGTGTGGGGCAACTATCAGAAAGAGCAAGCGCTGCTGCGAGACCAAATGAGACGAGGATGGAAAGTGCCTGCTAGACTTAAAGACAAGCCCCTTAGCAAGAGCAGTGTCACTATAGCAATGGGGACAGGTGCCAGAATGGAGAGGAGGGAGAGTACAGCAAGACAGTGGGGCTTAGACGACGTCTAAGAGGCTCAGGTGGGGGGCAGTGAAGGGCAGAAGAAAGAGGGCTGGGCCGGGGCTGAGGAGCAGGGTTTTCTGCAGGAAAGAGGCTTTAACCCACCTAAATGCTACAGGAAAGACCCCAGAGGGAAGGTGGGGTAAAGACAGCGGAAAGGGGCTGGTGTGGCCAGGAGAAGGGACACACTGCCCTTGTTGGTGGGCAGGGCATATGGGTGCAGGCAGATGGGCAGGCGGGGGCTGGGGCCACATCTGAGGGGTCTGCTTCCTCTCTGCAGTCAATGGTAAGGACTCCGCGCTGGGAGCGGGCACACCGTGGTGGGGACGAGGGAGCGGGAGGGAGAGGTCTGATGGCACAGCCATGGAGAGGGGTTGTGATGCTGGGGAACAGCCCGTGACCCACCACAGCCCCTGAGGGAGGTGCTACTGTCCTGAGGCTTCAGGAGAAGGGGCATGGAATGCATGGGCTGGGCTGGAGCCCCCCGCCATTCTGCCAACCTTGGTCTCATTTATTTCTGTTGCTCTACTGGGCCAGAGTCCGACACCAAACACTCCATAAATGATCCTGAAGGTGAGGAAGGACGGGAAGCTCCGGGAAAGGGTCACAGCGTACGCCCACACTGACTAACACTAGAATAATCAGCTCACCAGGAATTAGCAGGGTCCCTGCCCTCCCTGCCCGGCCCATCCTGCGGCTCGTCCCCGCCTCCTCTCTCCTCCCAGCTGTCTTCCGAGGTGGTCTTGCAGTGACCGCCCATCCATCTCCTTTCTTCTTTTCCCCATTTGCTTTCACTCGCCTTTTCTCTATAATCATTTTCTGTCCATCTTTCTGTCCTTCTCTCCTCTTCCCTTCCTTTTCCGTCACGTTTCTATTACATGGAACGGGCGTGACTTTGGATCTGGCTTTGTGCTCGCTGACAACAGCCCCAGCTCCCCGGCCCAGCCCCGCAGCCCACTCTGAGTACCACCCTTTCCCAGGTGGCCGTCCTCGCCTGCCCAGAGACGTGGAGCCTGATCCTGGCCCCCAGGCCCTGTCCGCCGCTCCCCTGCCCTGTCCGCCGCTCCCCTGCCCTGTCCGCCGCTCCCCTGCAGAGCGCCCTTCCCTCCCTTTCCCTCCAGGCCAGGCAGTCCACGTGGGTTTCTCCAAAGCCTGGCACTTCCATAGCCCTGCCTGTCTATATCGCACTTTGACATGAGTCACATGCTGCCTCCCGTTGTTACTTCACTTTCCATTGTGTCTATGACTTACTTCTCCAATCATTATAATAATGAGGGAACTCATTTTCATGTTCTTGGGAGCGTGGCAATGACAGAAGTAAAGCTCCCCACTTGGCCAAGCTCCACTCCCCAGCCCATGTAAAAATAATCACCACCGGTTCCACTTCATGTCATATATACTCAGCATAAATGTTTCCCTGGCTGCATTCACTCTACACCCTTCTCTGGGTGTGACATACATGCTTCAGGCTTGTCCCCAACAGACTGAGACAGGGAGCCCTCACCAGAGGGAGCTGGAGCCCGAAGGACAGAAGCTGAGTGCTGAGTTCATCCTTCCACCCCGTGAGGGGCTGTCCCCACACATCTGTCATGAAGCAACCTGATTTTACTTTCCTCATCTTTGAGATGGAGGCCCACATGCCGCATTTCGCCCCCTTTCAGGGTTGTGTGAGGATCAGCCGGGCTAACCTATGTCCCAGTGCCGTGCAAGCTGCACAGACACGCTGTGGTTCTATTACTGGCATATTCAGTAATGAATCACTGTCCACAAAAATGCACCCAGTTCTGGGAACAAAAAACCACTCATATCCTCGACTATTGTTCTGGACAGGACTGCCCAACAGCTCTCCTCTCCCAGCTCCCAGACACATGCACTGCTGAGCTTCGATGGAGAAGCTCCAAGAAGACTGGACAACCTCTGCCACCTCTGGGCACTGGCCACCCAGGTACTGCCAGGTCCTGGTGATGGACGGAAGCTGTGAGCAGGAGCCAGCCTGAGCACTGCTGCAGCCTAAAGCTCTGATGTGCTATGGGAAGAAGCAATACATCCCGCTAAGGTGAGTGCCATCCCCTGAAATAAAATCCCACCCGGCGCCTCCTCCGTTGGCAAGAGGCAGAATTTCCATGTGCGGGAAGGTGGCCAGCTGGACTTTGCAGCCACCACTCTTGTCTCCCCAGATCCATTTTCCTCTTGGAATTTCCCACTAATCACAGCTGCTGCTGACCCCTCAGCCACACGGCCTCAGAGACCCTGCCCCTCACACAAGCTCACAAGGCTCTTCTCTTTCCCCATGGCTAGCACCAGCGGGGACATGGAACAGGGCTCAGGTAAGAGGCAAGTGAGGAACACCTGGCTCACAAGACGGTGCTGCCCCGTCTCAGACAGCAGGCCTCAAGTCTGGCCCGGGTCTCCCTCCTTCAGGGGAGACTTGCTACCCCCACCCAGGAGAGCCCCCAGGCATGTCCACACCCACCCGGGACAGTGTGCCTTCTCTTGCCAACTTGAAGCTTCCTTGCAAGCTTATACCTTCGTGTCCGAGGCCCCAGAGCAGACCCAGTATGGAGAAGGCCAGTAACAAGTGTTTGATACATTGAGGAGTTGGTTCTACCGCACTCAGCTGCGATGTACGTGCGACAGGCAGTTACAACACATCCGAATCATGTTGATGGATTAGGGATCTGACAAAGGTCTGAGCACATAAGCTTTTGAAGGTTAAGGGTCTCCCTGACAAACCCTTTTCTATTGTTGCAGTCATCATGTATATAAACACACACTGTACTTTTTCCCCCTTAATGTTCTTGCAAATATTCGAAAAATATTTATTAGGATTTATTATGTATCAGGCACTGTCCTAGGAACTCTGAAATGAATGAGTTAATGGGCTTCCTGCTACTAGGGCTTTACACCCGGTGGGGAGACACAGCCACAGGATGCGGTAAGAGCCAGAGCACCCTGGGTTGGAGGGTGCCCGGTGCACAGCCCAGGTGGATCGGGGTGAGGGTGCCAGGAGTGCCCAGTATGGTTTCTGTCCTTCGAAATAGAGAGAAGCAATGGGATACATACACATAATTTATTCAGGGGTTTAACAATCACCTCTGAATATCACCTGGTGGTATTCCCAGAATTCAAATGTCACTCTCAGAGGTGACATCAGCTGTACAAAACCAGAAAGGAACTAGGCTGGAACCGGCTTCATAACATGGCCCAGCTCTTCCCTACGTTAATTTAGAGACCATCTTTCCAACCACCTCCAGTGTTTAAAGTGGGGGGAACTGCTCTCACCCAAGAGGAAATCTTTACCCTTCAACTCAGTAATTACACATTTAGAAATTCATCATAAGGAAATAATCAGATATGAGAACAAAGATTTATTTTTTGCAAGTATATATATTTCAGCATTATCTATATTTTCCTTATTGGCAACTACCTAAACATCCAATGATTCATGCATTCACGCATTCACTTAATGAATATTTATTAAGTACCAAGTATAGGACAAATTAAACATTGAGGAAGACAGAGCACTTTCCCTCACGGAACCTGGGAACAATGCTCACATGCATCGTGGTTTCTGCACAGACTGGATTACCAAGCTGTCATTAAAGATGAAGTACTTCACAATATTTAATGACTTGGGAAAGTATTCAGCTATTATGTCATTTTTAAATATGAATAGATATTAAAATTCTGGCAAGACACAAAAGTGTTAAGAGTGGTTCCCTTTGGGCGATGAGAAAAGTGATTTGTGTTTCTTCGTTGTGCTTTTTTGAAGTCTCCAAATTTACACACGTGCTCCTTCCATGATGGGAACGGATGCTGTCATACAAAGGTGGAGTCTTTGCCTCTTGGTCTTTCCCTTACTGAGGATGGCTTTGTCAGTGGTGACCTCTCCCCAGCGATGCCATCCTGACTCCACACACACTGTTTAAGTTCACAGTGACATGGAATACAGCATGAAGATGCTTTAGGGTACGAGATACATACACATCCACAGACATACATTGATCGGAGTAATAAAAACACTCCATATTGCTCAGCTTTCACATGAGAATAAATCAGCTTTTTACTTCTGCCACCACGAGGGAAGGTAACAGGTTTGATACTTGCAGCAACCTCCTCTAGGCACTATCAGCAGGTCGTAGGTCACAGGTCACTCTATTACCAAACCCTGGGGTCATGGTTCTCCTGTCTTATCCATCCTATTTCCATCCTCTTGGGCACTGTCAACCAATTAATTATCCAGGCCCATGTCCATCTCCATCTGTGGGGATATGAGGACCCATCTATCTGAGTAAAAATTAGAGAGGAATGGTATTCTGACAATTTAAGTTCAAAAATGAGGAAGGCTGCACTTGAAGACAAGGGGCAACCAGAAGGTTCTCCCAATCAGAGGCTTTACAGAAGGGACTTCTGCAAGGAGACATCTTAGATGAGCAGACTATTCTTCCTCCCCTCCAACTCTACATTAAGATAATTCAATAATTCAACAAATATTCACAGTACAGGTACTATATGCCAGGCACTGTTCTATGCTCTTGGGCTATATTGGTAAACAAAACAGGTTAAAAAATAAAAAAACAAATTAAAACTCTGCCCTCAGGGAGCAGAAGACCAGCCATTAAGGACTTTGGAGTTCACCCTGAATGACAGGAAGATTAAGGGAGGTTTGGAGCAGGGAAGTGACATGACCTGACCCCTCATTTTTAAAATGTCCAAGACAAGCAAGAAGCCTCCTCCCCACCAGACATCAAGAGTCACCGTGAACTACAGCAAGACAGTGCAGTGTTAGAGCAAGAACATACAGACACACAATGGAGCAGAGAGTCCAGAAACACATCTTGAGGCTGCAGGACTGACGTGGCTCAGAAGCAGCACTGAGGAGTGTGCGCCTTGCCCTCCATCCTCCCCACGACTTGGATACCGCAAACTTCCCCTCTGACGGCTGCTTTCCTGGGGTTCCAGCACCTTCGAGCTGCAGGCCCGTGCATAACGAAGCCAGAGGACCACAGCAATGACTCCCAGAAAGAAGTCTCCTCCTAATTGTCCACAGGGGTTAAAATCTGGGTTTCCAGGTGCCGTACCCTTAATGATATTAAATTTTGCTTTCATTTAATAAAACTGCAGAAATAGCAGGGGGGAAGCATTGTGTAAACCAGTGTGGTCGCAGCCCTGGTTCACCACATATTCATAAATTGTGAGGGATGTTTCCGTTGACGCTGGAGTAATAATTATAACCAGGAGAGAGTTGGAGAAGGTGGCCTCAAATCACAGATAACACAAAACAAGTGCTAAAGGATATAACATGTCATTTGTATCTGCTTCTGTAGGGCTGCAAGCTGTATATAACCCTGGTTTGGCCAGAAGGATCCTCCTCCTCATCCTCTCTCGCAAGGACCCACTGCTGAGAGTCGCCCACTTATCAGTGTCTGTAATAGGCATGCAAGCTAGTAGCCTCTGCCCATCGAGCTGTTTGCTATAAACCCCAAGCTACTCTTTGGCTCTGATGAACCGGTCAGAAGATGCCTGTGTTATCTTCTATTCTGAGAACTTAAAAAAATCTTGGGTTTGTCCCACAGACTCTGGATAAGACTCTGGCATTTCATTCCCTGCTATAAAAGTCAGTGCCTACAGAGGCAGGGTAGCCATATCAACACCAAAGGAGCTTCCTCCTTGGTTTTCTCTTTTTCAAGAACGCTAAAAATATTCAATGAGAAACTAACTTGTTTCTTTTTTTGCCAAATCTAGGAACACTGCTCTATATTGAACTGTAAATTGTTTAACATTTTCCCTTTTCTCAACTTGATCAAAAAATTTAACACTTATTTTCTAACATTAAACATTTTTCCTCCAAGTCTAACATTTTAATTTCTAGACTATAAAACTGGTGAAGAGGAGTTACGTTCCCAGTTTGTAAATAGATACAATGTAGATTCCATTTGTTACTACATCCCTCTAAAAATAGAGAAACTTCGGGGTATATATTTTTGCTGACTCATAGTAATGTTTTTTCAAAAATCATCTATCTTCTTCCGCTCTTCAATAGTTAATCCACAATAGGTTAATCTGCCCATAGAAAATCAAAGTTGACTGCAATTGTAAAGTGCCAAGGTATATGATCAACTTACACTTCCATATACATTACATCACTGCCATTCACCTTAAACTCAGATCTGCTTTTGAGGTAGACAGAAGGTGGAGGCAGAGCTGGCTCATTGGGAATGGGGCTAGCCCCTCGTGTGACTATGCAGGCAGGCCACAAGCTTCAGCAGCCACTGGGAAACCAAGTGCCTTTATATTTGTATCATTATCATAGCCTTAGCAAAACTATAGGGGCATACACTGAAGCCTCAGGTTTAATATCTCTATTTTACTAAACTGACAGTTTATGTAACTGGGTGCTTACTTCATCATGCGAATTGACTAAGCCTAGAAAGACACCTTGAACACAAAAAGACTGGTGTCCTACAATTATTTTTCTAAGATCCCAAGAAGAATGGGACCATCAGGGTAGGAAGAAAAATGTCAACGGAGGCATGACACAAAATTCACTGGGTTGCCATTTCAGCCACAGCAAACAAGCTCAGAACACACAGAGGGGCTTAATGAAAGAGCTCTGATCCCAAAGGGAACATTGGAGTCATAAGCTAACTGTTTCAGCTCTTTTATTAAAAATTTTCACCATATGCAAAAGTATAGAAAGTAGTATCACAGCCCCTCTCCATGAACCCATAATCCAGCTCTAACTCATGGTCTATCTTGTTACATCTGTCCACTGACCCACCTACTTGTTCTTCATCCTGGATCATTTGGAAGCAAATTTCAGACATCATATAATTTCATCTGTAAATATTTCAGTATGCATCTCTGAAAGATACAAACTCTTATTTAAACATATAACCACAATACTATTATCACACTTTAAAATTAATAATTTTGACTATCAAATATCAGTCACTGTTCACTTTTTCCCAGTGATCTCAAATCATTTATTTACAACCTGTTTGAATGAGCACTCAGAGCCACACATTGCCACAGGTTGATAGATCTCTTAAGTCTCTTTTCAGCTAAGGTTTCCTTCTGTCTTTATTTATTTGTCAGAGAAACTGTTATTTCCCATAATCTGGATTTTGCTGATTACATCCCTGTGGTGAGGCTTAATACTCCTTGTAACTTAATTTTCCCCATTAAGCTATGGGGAAGACTGTTTCTGGTCCTTTCAGAATAAGGACCAAAAACAGTCCCCCACCTCCCCCCGACTCAAAAAAAGTCTGTCTCTATAAAGGAGCAGGTACTGACAAACCCAAGACTCTGGCTACACCACTAAGCCAGCCACAGGCAGCAGGAGTGTCACCAGGAGATGAGGTGTGGAGGTTGCCAGGAGCAGACGATTGTCCTCCGTCTGAAGAAGGAAAAGTTCCCATGTGTTCAAAACTTTCACCTTTAGAGAGAAATAATCCGTGGGAAGAAAGGAGGTGGGGGAGGGGTGTTCCTAAATTGGCTTCAGCATGTTAATCAGTTTTAAAGCTGCCACCAATAAGAGCTAACAATTCAGAGTCCAGAGGGGGAGGGCAATGGCAGTCCTGTTGTTTTGCAGAGGGACTCATGTTGGACTCTGAGGACAAAAGGCACAGACTCACAGACAGCATCAACCCTGGAAGGAATTACCAGACCACAACCATTTAAATCACAGTCCTGCGACAGGCAGCCGCGTGCAAAGGCAATACAGTCAACCCCACCCCACCCCACCAGCACAGAGAGCATGCGCTCTGCTGGTTTTCTAATAATGGGACACAGTTGGCTACAGGCTTTGGAGTAAAAAAAAAGACTTGACCTTAAATCTCAGCTCCTTCACTTAAAAGCAGAATGGCCTCGGGCCACCTGCTTAATCTCCCTGTGCCTTAGTTTCCTCATCTGTTACCTGGGAATTCCTCATCTGTCTGTCTGCTAGAGTTGCTGTGGCCATAAAAGAAGTTATACATGGAGGCCTACGGTGCAGTCCTCAGCACAAGCTCATTACATAGCAGCCCCTTCCTTCCCAAAGATTGCTGCCAGTCTGTTCCAACCCAGATGCTTGCAAGAAGCCATGACAGCACCTGCGGGATGTCTGGCTGGGTCACCGATGCGGTCTGTGGCCATGCATGAAACAAAGCCAACTGACCCATAAAGGGTTCAATCCCATGATCCTGATCTCAATAGCCAGACTCCAACCAACTGAGCTAATTACAGTGGAGTCAAATTCAACTCTGCTTACATGGAGATGCTCTTAGCAGTTCATACGACATTCTTAAACGGTGGTATCCTAAAATGCTATGACACAACACACTTGCCAAGTTTACTGATGATCTCATCTTTTAAAAATCTTAATGTAATGTAGCAAACAGATGTGTCCCTTAAGAGGATTAAGGTGGAAATTCATTAGTGCAATAATACCAGTGGATTTGTGTTCTAAAACTAACACCAATCAATCACCTTAGTGCACACCCTGTCTTAGCACTGCTCAGCTTCAAGGGGAACAGTGGAGAACTGGACAGCGAGGTCTTCACCCTCAAGGAAGTTATCTGTGAACTGGGGAGACAGCAAGAACCCCCAGGTACTGAAAGCCCGACCTAAATCACCTGTAACCCACACTGTTCAGACGGTAGTGTGCACAGGAATCATCAGGGCATCTTTGTAAAATGCCAGTTCTGACTCAGCGGGGGAGGGGGACGCCTGAGGGTGTGCATTTCCAACAAGAGCCCAGGTGACGCCCTGCCCACATCTCGAATAGCAAGGATCCAGGCCTCACTGCAATCAGCTGTTTTACAGATGGCACAGCTGAGGCAGCACGATAATTGAAAAGACAAAGGTAGTGAGAAAGGAATGAACATGATACACTCCAGGCTAATCCAATGAGTGGGTGCACCCTGGAAAGTGGACAGGCTGCCTAGAAGGAAAATATTCAAGACACAAAAGTGGAGTCCTTAAGAGCTTACACCTGCTGTCAAATGCCAACTCAGGAACTTCTCACTCATGTGACCAGGGGAATTCCTTCCAATCTTGGTCTCTCCTGCTGTGAGATGCAACAGAATCAGTACCACGGGGCCCTGGCCCCATGACCATTATGGGTTTGGGGAGGTGATGCCTGTCTAGGATGCTCCTTGGCGCAGGCAAATGCCTAGGACACAGTAGTTATTATAACTGTGCTCTGCCCAGCCCACAGCAGGCGACAAAACACTTCCTGAATTAAATTATTAAGTCATAACTGCCATTTTGACATGTAAGCGAGTCATCACTTTTTTGTCAAAATATTCTACAATTCCAGTTTTGTCTATCAAAGAGATAAAGGAATCCTTAAATCTTTAAATGCTCTTAGTGTCAATCAACCCAAACACATTTTAAGCTTTAAAAGGCCTATGGTTCTACTAATTCTGCTGTATAGTTTTGTTCTAAACTTCTACTAATTCCACTGCATGTTTTTTTCTAAAATAGAGGTCCTATGATTATAATTTTTCTTTAAAAATATTAAGCCAGGAATAAACACCTAGTTATGCAGCATTTGGAAACAGAAATAAAAGTCCTCACCTAGTTCAGCCAAAACATATAACCACCAAAATGAACATCTCCCCACTGAGAATATAGCACCTGTTTTGACCTTTGTGTTACCAAACTAATGATTCATTTAGTTATCCTCACTGGAACTACTATAAAAAGATGAGATAAAGCACAATAAACACAATTTATTGTTTTTGCCCAAGACAATAATAGTTTTGTTAAATGAACAAGTTCTAATGGAATCAGCAGACATGAGATAAATTAATATATCAGGAGGTTAAGAAAAGATGTCCAGACTCACATTTCACCCAGGAAAGGCCTGAGAGATTGTCAAGTTCAAAGGTTCCCAGTACAGAATCCCCAGGGGAACTTTTAAAATTTGGACAATCTGAAGGGGCCTGCCCAGGGCTGGTTACACTGGTGTGTTCCCTTTGTGAAAATTCATCCAGCGGCACACGATGCCCTGTACACTCTGCTGTACGTGTGATCCACTTCAATCCAAAGCTGACTTCCCCAGGGACTTAGACATGCAGGACAGTAGAGACCAATGAGAATGTCCGCATGTGCCATGCTCACGCTCCTCCCCTCTTTCTACCACCCAGAACACCCTCTCCACAAGGAACACCCGTCTTGCCAAAGCCAGGCTCCGTGGGACCTGGGAGAAGTATTCCCTGGGGCACAGGAAGCCTTACCAGTAGCAGGGCCCTGGGAAGATACACTCCCTCACCATTAGCTAATTCACAGCAGGCTTGGAAATAATGTTTCCACTTCTGACCATGAACCCTACCAGGCCAGGTGTTCTGCCTCAATGCTCTTACTCATGCTTGTAACATTCACCTGCCCCTGGGGCCAAAAAGTGCCTGGCCCTGGAAAGTGATAGGGTGAACTCCCCAAAGTGATGGAACAGAGGCCCCAGGAGGCATGGCTTCTGCCACAGGGAACGGGACAGCACTGAGGTCTCCAGTCAACAGGCCTGCTTTGAATCTCAGCGCCCCACTTCTAGCAGAAAAATGGGTTATTTAATCACTCTGCCTCAATTTCCTCATCTCTAAAATAGGGATAATAAAAACCTCTACTTCGTGGTGCTGTGTAGTATTAAATGATACCATGCATTGAGAGTCCCCATGGAGCACACACTACCTGCCAGGCACTCCAAACTCACTAGCTCTTTCTATCACAGGTGGATCATCCAATTTTACAATTCTCTGCCAGAAATTAACTACCATCTGAACACTATGAATGTGTACCTAAGCACATAAAGGCCCTGACTTCTGCCTTACAGAAACTCTGGTTAGTAGAGTTAGCCACTGACTCTGTTCTAGATGGAAAAGTAATGCCAGATATCCACTGCACGCATCTTCAAGCAAAAGATTCTGAGACCAAGGCTGGCTTGTCCTCAAGACAAGGGTCAAGGGTCCCTATAGGACATCTTCTGGTTCTGTTCATTCCACAAAGGACACCTTAGGAAGTTCTAGGAGCCAGTACAACTGCTGTGCTGTGGCTCCTAGCTGAGGGTAGGGAGGAGGGGGCAGTGCTGGAGCGTCAGGATTTCCTCCTACCAGACCAGGAACACTGGATCAGAAACTATGGGGCTATTCCATGGAAACATAAAAACATACTTCAGCTCCCAGCTGGAAAGGTCAACCTGTGTATGTAGGGTTTGAAATCCAAGGAAACCACTTCAAGGTCACAGGGCCACAATTATGAGTCTTCGGTGGTTTCAACAAAAGATCACTGTAATCAGAGACCATACTGAATGGAATAATCACGATGTAGAAGAAGCTCTTTGAAAACTTTTAACCGAATCCGCTAATTGAGAAGAACCAAATAATTTCAAAAAGTGATTCTGATAAGCTGAATCCATAATACAGCATTTTGTCCCTCTGTCTCCCAGTCAAACATGCTTTTATGGCCAGAGACTGTATCCATCCTGCACCAACATGGAGAGAATGAGAGAGAACTGCCCCATTCCTTATTCCTGAAAAACAGTTACTAATTAAGTAGGGGGGAGCACTGATCTACGAAGACAGAAGGAAAAACATCACTGCCAAAGTCCACCGGTTTCCACGCACTACAACCTCCTCCTCTACTTCCAAAGCAGATGAACATCATACAGAAATCTGAAGAATTTTTTTTAAATCAATTTTGTTCCTTTAGAAATCAAGGGTTATTTCTTCCAAATATATATCAATGTTGATACTCAAGAAATAAATCATCCCCAAGCTTTGATATGAACCCTAAGCAGAAAATATACTGGTGAGTTAATTCTTCAAGCAGCATTCAATCTGTTTAAGTGGGAGGAAGGGTTTTCCTTGGTAACTAAATGATTAGCTTTCAATGCCCAGCTCTTTACAACAAATACTTTGCAAGACGCCTGTCCTCTTGAAAAGGG
>VBSM01003157.1:22807490-22822291 GCA_008086735.1 Cheirogaleus medius | reverse complement strand
GTTGAAAATGATTTTCACTCAGAATTTTGAGGCACTGCTTCATTGTCTTCTAATTTTTCATGTTGCCATTGAGAACATCTGTGCTGTGGTACAGTTGGCCCCCTATATCCATGAGTTCTGCATCCGTGGATTCAACCAAACTTGGACTGAAAATACTCAAAACAAATGGGTGGTTGCATCGGTATTGGACACATATGGACTTTATTTCTTCTCATTCCCTAAACCATACAGAATAACAAGAAATTACACAGCATTTACATTGTATTAGGTATTATAAGTGGTCTAAAGATGATCTGAAGTATACAGGACGATGTGCATTTGTTATATGCAAATGCAACACCATTTTATATAAGGGCCTTGAGCATCTGTGGATTTTGGTATCCAAGGAAGGTCCTGGAGCTAATCCCACACAAATACCAAGGGACACCTGTAATTCTCTACATCATACATGTAACCTTTTTCAATGTCTCTCTCTCTCTCTCTCTCTCTCTCTCTCCTCTCTCTCTCTCTCTCTCTTCCCTCTCTCTCTCTCAGATTTTTGGAACCCTCTCATTATTCCCACTATACTGAAATTTTATGATGCGATACCCTGGTGTGTGTTTCTTTTCATTCATCATGTTGTCACTCAATGGATGTTTTTTTAATCTAGTGATGCTGTCCCTTGATGTTGGAATGTCCTTGTACCTTGTCTTTGATAATTCACTCTCCGGTTTTAACTTTTAACTTTTCTGCCTTGTTAGTATCTTTGATTATTTTGTTCTACTTTCTAGGAGATTTCCTCAGCTATGTGTTCCTTTTCTTCTACTGAATTTTTTATTGCAGCATTCATGCTTTTAATTTTCAAGAACTCTTACTTGTTCTTTGATTTTTCTTTTTAGAATATTTTGTTCTAATTTCCAAAGTTTCTCTGATGCTGTTAATGACATCTTCTTTTAGAACTTTAAACTTCTTTAAAGTTTTCTTCTTGTTGCTGCATTGTTTCTGTGCTCTTTGGGTTCTTTCTTCTCGTTCAGTCTGTTTCTTTTATAATAGAGATTTCTTCAAATGACGTGATCCTGGGCTGTTCATTCACATTGAATGCTTATTTGAAGCACCAGGGTATTATAGAGGCACTTTGCCTGGTGGGCTTAACTATAGACCAAGCCAGTGGGCAAAATGTCTTTTTCCTTGACTATATTTAAGTCTTCTCTCTGAGGTACTCTACTTTCTCCAGAAAAGTTCTTCCCAGTACTGCCCTTAGCCCAGAACAAGAGGGGCCCCAGGCTTGGGCTACATGCTTTAGAGGGCCTCATTCAGGTCCTGTTCCTGCCATTTCTGCCTACAGGGCGAGGAGTCCATAGGACTAAGAGGTCATGCCCACCTGGAACCCAAGCTGCCTGCTCTAGTGTTCTCCAAACACCGGAGACCAAGAATCCCCTGCCCAAATGACTCTGAACATGTTTCCAAGGCCAGATCACCCTTTAAAGGATGGACCCTACTGGACCCCTAAGCCTGAAGGGGCTAAGTGGTGGCTATTTTCAGGGAATGGCATAGCAGAGTTTGTAGGTACAGGCTCAGGTGTCTATGCATCAGGGTTCATGGCTCAGGGGTGGGAAGAGAAAGGGCATAGTTCATAGCTAGCAACCAAAGACTGGGCCAGCTCCCCCAGTGCCATCCTATTTCTATGCAAAGTGCCAAGGAGTCAGAGTTCTAAATTCAAATCTGGAATTCCAAGCTGTGATGAAGGTATATTTATCAGAACAGGAGGATAGCACATATTTTACTTAACATTTTCTATGTTTAATTTATAAATGTTAAGTATTTAGGCATATGACAAATGGTCCCCCATTTGAACTTTTGCCCTAGGCACCACAGATGATGGGAGGGAGCCTGAATGTTCCAGCCTCCTGGCCTCAATAGGACTGGGTGGGAGGGGGAGGGGCCGCTTTTTTCACTCTGCAGAGTTTCCCTTACTCTCTCTCTCTCTCTGTCTTCCCATCGTGGCCAGGCACACTCCTACCTTCTCTAAATCCTGAAGCCACTCTGGTTCATCTTCTCCAGGGACTATACCTGCAGCCTCCCTGGAGCAAACGAGGTGCCATGAACACAAGGGGCTACACCAGGAGAGAAATGGAACATCTATGCCTTACAATGTGCCTGGAAGCCCATCAGGGAACCTGAATCGGTGGGCCTGCCTGCTGTAGAAACACTGTTCACTTTAAACTGGGACATTCTGTTGGAAAACACTATGATACTATACCTAGCAATATTGTTGTAAATATTATTGAACTCCACTTGTATGCTCAGGAAATAATTTAGCAGAAGCAAAAATAAATAAGTATATAAATAAATGGCCATGTTCAAAAACAAGGTTTATTGCAGTGTTACTTATAAATTTAAAAACTGGAAATATATGTCTATCAATAGAGGTATATTTTTCATTATTAATAATATATGAATGCAACTATGCATCCTTTAAATATATTTATGAAGACCATGTTGAAGTAGCAAAATCTTTAGAGTAAAACAAAATATAAAAATAATGTACATTGACTTTAGCCACTGAAAAGCAATCGTGTGGAGGTAGAATCCAATTTTCAATCCTTTTTCATAAGATGGCAACACCTCTTTGCTTAAAAAGTTTTAACTGGTTATCTAGTTAGCTAAAAAACAAAAACAAACTAAAACAATGCTATTTTACCAAACTATGGATAAACATGATATATATAAAATATGTAGTACCTGGTATATAGATCAGAGTATATATAACTCTCTCTCTACACATACACACACACATATACAAATGATAGATATATTAAAACACTCTATATGTGTATATATGCATATAAATATAGATATATTTCCTGTACCCCAGGAGAAAATGGGAGAATAATTTTTGATAACTGCACATGCTTCCTGCATCAGAGAGCTCAAACATGGCTGTGGAAAGAAAATCCCCAGGTCTAAGTGGCAGACTCTAACTAGGCAAAGGTGGATTCATTGCAAAAGTAGCAACACTTAAGCTTAGGGCCCCTCGCTTGAACAGACCCCTCCCAAAGCCCCTGCTTGTCTTATGCAAGTAAATATATTTGTATCTAATTTTATTTTGTAATTTTTTATTCTTTTCCTTAAAGATGACTTGAAAATTGTGTAAGCTTCAGGCCCATAAAACCTGGATGAGATCTGGGTGAGATCAGGTACTATATATTAAAACTCTCTCTCTCTAAAACTTTTTCCTTCCCTCTCTCTCTCTCTCTCTCCATATATATATATTTATGAACTGTAAATAGATATATTAAAACTCTATACATAGCTATACAAGGGCTGTCTGGAAAGTATCCAGCTGTGTAACTGTTCTCATTGTATTAACAATGGCTGGATACTTTCCAGACAGCCCTCATATATATAAACTATTGATATATATTAAAACATTCTCTATATACACACATATTTATATATATATGTATGTGTACAGTCATGCACACACATACACACACAGAATCTACATAACAAAATAGCCAATTCAAAGCAGCATCCCTAAACAAAAATCCCAAGAAAAATAGGAGATCCTAAAAGAACGGTTGATGAATAGTAGGTTGAAAAATAATCTTATCAAGAAATAAATCAGGAATTAACATTTAAAGAACTCCAACATCAATAATGCAAATTTCCTCAAATCTGGTCCATTCAGGATGCCAGGTAGAGTGTCAGAAATACCATAATGTTTGCCATAGGATCTGCTGACCAATTTGAACCACGGTAGCTTTTAGCCTCTAGAAGAAACAAAATCTGCACTTACCTAGTCCTGCCACCAGGTGGTAGACTTGGCTTACTCAGGCACAGCTATTTTGCCGCACTGTGCTAAACACGAAATGTCTCATGTGATTTTCAAATAATTTTATGAAATAAGTACCAGGGTTTTCCTCACTTTTCAAATGAGACCCAGAGGTGTTCAATAATTTGCTCATATACGATGGGGTCTGCCATGATCTTAATTTGGGGATTTGCAAGGTGAGATACGTAGAAGTTAATTCTTCAGCACAAAGAAAAGAATTGGAAAAATAGGCTGAAAGTATCTGCCAGGTGGATCCTAGATTTCTTTCTGCTTTCAAGGACACCTTGAAATCTTCCGTGCAGCAAGAAGAGCCTCAGCCTTTCTCAAATATTAAAATATTTTATTTTTATTAAGAAACTAAGGGCATTTTCAATGTATAGAAAAGTATAATCTTAATAACTCTACTCATTTTCAGTTACTGCAGTCAAAATTCCAATATACTGCCTTGCTACTAAGTCACTACACGAGCTATTTTCCTCCATGTTTTATGACAACACAGGGAAGCCACCACACTTCTGTTGGTAAGATTTAATTATTGCTGAGTGAATGAATAACTCAGCATGTTAAGCAACTTTATTTTTCAAAAAGGCTAACTTGAACCACAAAACAAAACATGTTGAAAGGGTCCAACTACTATAAATTCAACATAAGCATTTAAATTCCATTGGGATTTCTTAGCTGAAGCCATGTTTCAACAGGTTTTGTAAGTTCTTTCTTAAACTAGGGACAATGTTATAATTAATGACTAGATTATTTTAGTGGTTTCTGTTTACATGTGGGCTTCCCCCACAGACCCTCAGTCAGCTCCTTAAGGGCAGGAACCATGTAAAATGCATCTTTATGTCCCCAACACCAAGCACAGTGCTTGTCACCATGATCAATCAAGGTTTGTTAACCAGAGCTGGTGAAGAAGGCCAGTGTGATAGTGTGGCAGAGTGGGGCCCAGGGTGGCATCCAGCCAAGGTCTCAAAGGAATGACAAAAGAGTGCTCTCTTCTCCCAGTGAGCTGCACAGAAGCCCCAAGACAGAGCCCGTTACAAGAATCTTGGAGAGAGGGGCACCACATGTGGCTTTCCCATCAATGCAAAGACTAGACTCACAGGAGCATTAAGAGAGGCTACACTGAAGATGACACAGGAAAGTGACTCCCAGTGGGGAGCCACTTGAAGTCCAAGTGGGTCCTTGGCTTCTCACAAGAAAGAATTCAAGAGTGAGCCGACAATATAAAGTGAAAGTGGGACTTATTCAGAAACTATAGAAAGTCTACTCCACAGATAGAGACAAGTTCTCCCTGCAGAAGAGAACCGGCCCTATCGTTCCTTTTGCCCTTGTATTTAAGCAATGGCTTAATTATAGGCTAAACAAGGGAAGGATATTCATGGAAGGGGTGGTATTTTCTTGGAATTAGGGTGACACCCTCTATTTCTCCACCATCTTGGTTCTAACCAGACGGAAGTTGTCCTGCCTCCATCCTGTTTTGATCAGGGTAATTTGAAACTTTGTTTTGAGACTTCCTGACTCAGGTAAAGCTGCAGCAATGCCCAAAGCAATGCCCAAGGCAGTACCTGCTAGTACCCTTTCAAAAGGACACAAGTTATTGGTGGCACAGGGAAAAGTCTGGAATCCTATATTCCAAAGCATTAAAGGCTAATTGTATCTCTGCTAGGGTGGTAGGATAAGAGATTATTTCTCCTTTCATTCATTTCTATTTTTAACTATCCCACAATGAGCTTATATCCCTGTATCAATTCATTATTGCTCTTGTGTCTACCCTCTGAAAAGTCTTTTCTTCGCCACAACCCTCCTTGGCAACTTATGAAAAGGGCACTTTGGAGAATATGCACATTTTGGTGGCTGAGTTGTTTCTTTTTTCCCATAGAAAGTTGGAAGCCTAGAAGGTTTTTTTATATCTTAGATAGTCAATCCCCTTTAGTCCAGGCTGGTGATGCTGTTGCTAATATAGATCTCCCCCCAAAAAACTGAGGGTTTTTATTTTGGTCAACTCTATGTATTAAAAAAATCACATAACAATTCTCGGCAAGAATTATGACAAGAAGTTCATAGCGGCGGAGCAAGTTGGCTAAATAGACACCTCCAGCGATTGTACCTCCACTCAAACACCTAATTCAACAACTAGCCACGCAAGCCAGCACCTTCAGAAGAACCAAAACTCAGGTGAGCGATCATACTACCTGGTTTTAACATTATATCAAGGAAAGAGGCACTGAAGAGGGCAGAAAAGACAACCTCACATTGCCTATGCCACCCCTCCCCCATCAGCCAGCAGTGTCCCGTCAGCACGCCCTATGGGGAGAGAATCTGTGCACCCAGGGAAGGAAGAGTGGAGCGATTGTGGGGCTTTGCATTGAAACTCAGGTCCGCCTTGGCTCAGGGAGCACATCACAGGGCAGAATTCTGCCAGTGCCCACAGTGGGAGCATTTAGACCAGCCCAGCCAGAGGGAAACCCTCTGCCCCAAAGCCCAAGTCCCCACTCGCCCCACCACCGGCAGAAAAAGAGCAGCCTGGGGCCTGGCCTAAATTCATAAGGTAGATGGGCCGCAAGAGCTGCAGTCCTTGGACAATTTCTGTGGCTGTGCTGGCTTGGAGCCAGTAGACTTGGGGTGCACATGAGCCCATATCCAGAAAGACAGGTTGCTGTTGCCTGTACTCACAGATGTAAAAACTTTGAGATTTGGTGTTAAGAGTTAAATTCAAGGGACATGACCTTACCTTTGATTTTTATATTCTTTTAGAAGGACATAGGACTGAACTCCAAGAGGCAGGAACCAAGGGAGTGACACAGAATCATAAATATCTACAAACTCTGAATATGAAACCACTCCACAGAATACACAAAATACATTTCTAGCTGAAACCTCATACAAGAAATACTGAAAGTAGACCCTAAAGAAAAAATACATTTTAAATTCACTAATTTTAAATTAATAAAATAAACTAATTTAATTAATAAGTTAAATCAGTCAATTATAAAAACAGAGCCAGCTTTAAATAAAGCCAGTTAATCAACAAATTTATTGAGCACCTGTTATGTGCCAACACTAGGGATATATTAGTGAAGCAAACAGGTAAGCCCTCATCCTCATGAAGCTTATAGTCTAATGGCAACAGATCAATGTTAAATTAGTAATTAAAAGTAGATAATTAAATAATTGTGCTTTAAAGGAGAAGATTTGCATCAAAATGTCTGAAATCAGTCCCAAAAGTATCTACTGCAAAAGATGACATGATTGGCCGGGCGTGGTGGCTCACGCCTGTAATCCTAGCACTCTGGGAGGCCGAGGCGGGTGGATCACTCAAGGTCAGCAGTTCGAAACCAGCCTGAGCAAGAGTGAGACCCCGTCTCTACTAAAAATAGAAATAAATTAATTGGCCAAGTAAAAATATATAGAAAAAATTAGCCGGGCATGGTGGCGCATGCCTGTAGTCCCAGCTACTAGGGAGGCTGAGGCAGGAGGATTGCTTGAGCCCAAAAATTTGAGGTTGCTGTGAGCTAGGCTGACGCCACGGCACTCACTCTAGCCTGGGCAACAGAGTGAGACTCTGTCTCAAAAAATAAAAAAATAAAAAAAGGTGACATGGGTGTGGATAAGAACAATACGTTTTCATTGTCATTTGTACCTGGAAATCTGTTGATGACACAGGTGATGCAATTTTTGTAGAGCATGTTTTCTTACTTGGCTGCCATCATATTTAAAGGGATGCATCTGTCCACAAAAGGTCTTGGAAAATGCTGCAGGGTGCCATCTGGGAATAGTTTCCTTCTGTGTGAAACTGGCCTGAGCAATTGGATAAATCCATCACTTCAGGGCATTGTTCTTCAATTGGTTAGCTGATGAGGAGAATAGGCCCTTACATAGTCGTGTCAGTTAGTGACAGGGATACATTCTGAGAAATGCATCATCGTGTAAACATCACTAGAGTGTCCTTACACAAACCTAGGTGGTACAGCCTATTAAACACCTAAGCTATATGGTATAGCCTATTGCTCCTAGGCTACGAACCTGTACAGCATGTTACTGTTCTGAATACTGTAGGCAATTATAACACAATGGTAAGTATTTATGTATCTAAACATATCTAAACATAGAAAAAGTTCAGTAAAAATATGGTATTATAACCTTATGGAACCACCTTTGTAGTAATATATGCAGTTCGTTTTTGACCAAAACATTATACGTGGCAAATGGCTGTATAAGATGCAGTAGCACTGGGTCTTGGAAAAGGCTGAATTTTTAATAAATAGCTTAAAGTAATAAAACTCCCACCTAACCCCACTGACCTCCTCTTTCACTGATCTCAGGAACCACAGAGTCAGAGGTGTACTTATTACCCTTAATTGTGCACACATCATGAGGGCGCGCGCACAAGGCTCCATCTCAACAGTCCTTGAGAACACAGCACACCTCATCTTTCAAATCTCTACAAATGAGATAATGAAACTGACTCTGAACCCTGCAGGCTCTGAACAAATGAGGCAGGGAAGCCAGAGCCTAGTGCTCTAAACAACTGAGCAGCAGACAGACGGAGTGGCACTGGCTTTAGGAAGATGCTGTGGGCAGTGGTGGGCAGGGGTTTGGGGAAGTGAAGCAACCGGACAAATGCAGTGGTCCAGGTGGAAGGTGCTGGAGGGACCAGCATCACATGTAGACACCAAGCTTCAGAAGGACACTGGCAGAGCTGATGCAGTAGATGTGTTCGCTCTGCATTGCTCCAGAAGACAGGGCAAGACTCAAGGCTGGAAGTCATAGGGAGGCAGATACAAGCTCAGTACAGGGAAGAACTTTCTAGAATCTCAATGGGATGGGTAACTTCATTAGAGAGTGAGCTTTCCTCACAGAAAATACTCAATTGAAGGCTGCAGGAACACTGGTTGAGGTAGAACAAACAAGATCCCTGAACTCTACAGTTTCTCTCTCAGGTGGATAGACCAACACCAGCCATGGGCTGCTTGTATATGCGCCACCATCACTGAGTGTAACCTCAGGCTTGTGAGCAATCCTCAGTGCATCAACTCAAAAGCAGACAGGGATGGTGGCCAGAGATGGGAAGTAAGAAGAAAGGGTTGCTGGATGGAGCCTTTGCTTAGAACATAAATATCCTGGCTGAAAATTCCCCTCAAGGAATGTCACCCTCTGGGCCCCTGAGCACAAACCCACTCCCAGCATGTATGTGGGAGGACAGGGGCACCTTCTCATACCCTCAAGATCAGTGGGCACAGACTACCTTCCTTAGCTCAAAGGGTTGGAAAGAACCTAAAGATTCTTTCTAAAGACAAGCTAACCATGTGGGAAAATGGCAAAATAGGGACCTAGAGTAGGTTAAATATTCCCAGTGAGCTGCATTAAAAATTTCAACTGATTATAAATGATCATATTTCAAAAATATATACAGGAGCCGGCTGGGCGTGGGTGCAGCATTCAGTGCTGAGGCCTCAGAACTGCTGTCTGAGCATGGCCGGTGCAAATGTGCAGAGTGAGATGTCAAAGGCAGGAGGAAGCAGGTGAGAGCATTCCCTGTCTTTAAAGCAAAACAGCTCTCATTCAAAAGACCAAGTTCTACTGAACCACGCTGCAGACCTTAACAATCGTAGAGATAAATGTAAAAGAGAAACTTTAATGTATGCTAGAAAAACAGTTTTAAGAGAGAACATCTTGGTGTTTCTCGGAAGCAGGTATGTTATGGCATCCCCCGTTCTCTTTCCACACAGGGAGCACCTGAGATCCTACAGACAGGAAACACGGAGAAGATGAATCCAAAGATGTCTGCATCAGGTACACGCCAAAGTTCACCTGTGAACAAAACAACAGCAGCAACAACAAAAAGAGCTAGATTATTTTCGCAGTTAAAATAATTTTGTAAACAGTAATGTCTAACTAAAAGGAAGTCAGATCTTTAAAGTCATGTTCTGGGACAGATATCTTATCTGTTATGTAGAATACAGTGGAACAAGAGAAGAATCCTAATTTCAGATCCCAGTGATTCTCATTCTAAGGTATCCTTTCCCTGCAGTCACCCCACACCTCTTTCATGCTAGACACTTTCCTTTTATCTCTTTCCCACACACCCTGAACATCCTACGGGAGTACCTTCTTCCTACTCTCAGCCTCTGACCACTGCCAGGCCCATTTCCTCTCTCTTTCCTGATGTAACAGCCATTTGGGACAATAACATCAAAATTCTGCATGTGCCTTGAGAACAAGTGATGTAAGTTCATTTCTTCAAATGCTCCTGAATAAAGATGGAAGGTCCAAAATGAAGAGTTACATAAGTCTGCTCAAGGTGAGCCATCAATGTGTCGAGCCATTAAGAACCCTTTGTAGGACTTGATGTGCTCCCAGATCTGTTAGTTCCCATGATAACATCCTCTCACGTTCCAGGCCCCAGGCTAGGGGATGGGGCCAAGTTAATTCCTCAATATTTGTGCACATGTGGGTGAAGAGTGCATGAGAACTATCCGCACTCTTTTTGCAACTTTTCTATAAACCTAAAATTATTCCAAAATTTAAAAATAAAAGATTTGTACACATGAGAATTGCAGTGATGCTGAGAAACACTACTCCCATGCACCATAGTATTTGTGCCCATCCATTCCTTCTCCTGGCAACCTGCATAGGACAGGCTCAAGGTCCCCTAGTCAACACGACCTGCATCAACAGACATGCTGGTATAACACTCAAATGCAACACTCTGCAGACCGGATCTACCCCTATCTGTAAGAAGACCTGTGTAAATCAAATACTGTGAAACAAAACCCCAATATTAAAGAAACACAGGAAGTAGTGCAGAACATTTTACCAGATATTAATCTGCCAGCTTATTATTGGAAATAGATTAAATGTTTGCATTATTTCTGTTAATTTTCAAAAATTGTTCTATGAGCCTGACTGCTTACTCGGCTTCCTGGAATTCTTTGCAAACAAAAACTCCTAATAGAAAGTGTGAGCCTGAAAATAAATCTTTCTAAGGTATTAACATATTAGAAGTTCAGTTTTTATAATTTGGAACCCATAACAACATTTAGTTATTTTAACCCTCAAGAAGATGAACTTGCAGGCTGAGTTGAATGAATTTACTGACTCTTCTATGCAGTTATTCTATTCACAGTAAGACATTTTTACTCTTCATGATATCTCTGTAGTGAAAAAAATAATAATCAAGACAATAGAATTACTTATTTGTTTTTTGATACACCATAGCTCTTCAACAAGATTTGAGAGCATAAAAAATGTATGTAATTTTTAAAAAGTGAGGAATTGGATGGAAAGGAAAAATAAGATGGACCCACAAACAAGGTCAGACCTTACTGTTGGCCCATCAGCTTTAGATGGTGCAGTAAATCCTCCACTTTCAGAAATCACTCAGCACTATCATGAGTGTAGTTCTAACGTTGGTAACGCACCAGGATCTTAAAACAGGGTATCGTATTTTACAATCCCACTTACCTTTCTCTTGCGACTCTCAGAAAGTGTTTGGAAAACATCTTGGTTTCGTTGCCCAGTTTGCTGATCAATGCAAATCATCTGACATCTGTGGCAAGGCCCTACAACCTGGCAGGTGAGAAGGGAAAAGACAGTGTTGCCAAAAAAGTGACCAGACCCTCGCACTTTGCAGGGAAGAACCACGAAAGTGGTCCCTCTTCACGGTGCCTGCTGGGGAATCACCCGCATTTATTCGTCAACTGAAAGGCTGCTGCTTAAGGCTTGGTGGGAGAAGAAACAAGAGGTTAAGAATTCTGATGGCTTTCAGGGAATGTTGGGAAATGGATTTGGGGAAGAAAAGCACACAGTGACTGGGAGGACAAATTGGGAAAAGAGAAACAGCCACAGACCAAGCGCTGAGCCCCTGGGGGAAAGTCATCAGAAAGAACCTTCACCTGTCCTTGGATCCAGCAAATTCATGTCCACGAATGTAACATAAGAAAGGAACCACACATCCAAACACAGAGTCATGTACAAGGATTTGTGCTCACATTATTAATAATAGGGAAAACCTGGTACCATCTTAAAAATCATATAGTAGAGAGAAATGGTTAAGCAAACCATGCTACATTCATATAATATACATCATGCAGGTATTAAAATTAATCTATAAAGGCCTTTAAATATATTACCCCATGAATATATGCAAATGAAAAACAAAAAATAAATAAATAAATAAATAAGGCCTTTAAATACAAGGGGAAATATTTATTTTTATAATTGAAATAAGTGGAAAAAAATTATATATGTATTTTATATGTGCGTATGTGTGTATATATCCATACACACCTACACACCACACACACATAATATGTAAAGCAGTATACAGCTTCTTAGCACAGCTCATACTGTATGGTAGAACTTCTACACTGGGTGGTCTGCCATGAGCATTTACTGCTTTTATATTGAGAAAATCCCCCCATAAATGTAAACTTAAAAAAAGAAAATATGCAGCTCAGCAGTGATTGATGCTTCTTTTACTGCACACATAAAAAGTGCAAAGGTACCTGATTTTTTTATAACCCTTTTCTCCTAGGCTCACTCATGGGCAAATGCCAACTGTACACTGAAATTGGAAACACTCACCTAATCTGGATGTGTTTGGCCTGTTCCTCTTACTCATGTGAAAGTTGCAGATAGGAGGATAAAATCACTGTTGTCAGACCCAAACGAATTGGAGCCCAGAAAGCACGAAGGAGGAGGGCTCCTACTGGCCTGTCTGAGATAAGAACTGTCTCAAGGACTTTCTAAAATAACCCAGCAAGAAATTCCTCCTTGTCCTTCATGCACCTCATGCTTTTCACGACCTACGTTTTGCACATGTGCACATATTTTTATGACCAGGCTTATCACTGGGCGTTCTTTAGGGCTGCAGCAATTCAGATAAGATGCTCTTGAAAGAACACGGCATCTCCACCCAGGAACTGACGCCAACTCTGGCTTTGAGCATCTGGAACCAGTGAACTCTGTTTCTAAGCAGCTTATATGAATATTTTCTTTTTGCCAACAAAAGCTTCCCCTTACCCTCCCCTCTTTGGGTGCATCTGTGGCTTGCCATAGCTTGGCATCCTGTTTATAATCCTCTTTGCTTACTCCCAAATAAATTCATCATACTAGGAGATAATCTTCTCTAATTTTTATTTTTAAGGTTGACACTCACATGCTGGCATTGGACATTAAAGCAGTGAAAACATAACCTGCCATGGTACCAAAAGCAAGATTCCCAGGCCACATAAGCAGCCAGTGTGTGTTGGAAAGGAGCTCTGCCCAGGACTCGGCAGACCCCGTGACCTTCTCAGGCCTTATTTTGTCATCCAGCTCCGTAGCTGGATTTGATGAGGAACCCAGACACCATTTTGAGGATTCCAGGCCCAGGCTTGGCACTCAGTCACGCTCAAAAGTGGACGCTATTGCTGTGATGCACAAGGATCCCTGTGATGGGCCTAGGGACACCAGGGCCCAGCAGCACGCACCAGCCCCAGGCCCAGGCTCCAGATGCCACTCGATAAGCAATACCTTCTGTAAAAACCTGCCACTGGGGTGAAAAGGACTTCCTAAAACAGCTTCTCAAACTGGCAGAAGGAGGGACATTTTCCAGAAACTCTTTTCAAATACCAATACAAAGAAAACAATTTTCTTAAAATGTTGTCATTCTTAAGTTTTTTTTTCTGGTACTCTTATCAATTGATATTCTAAAAATGTGCTTACTAGCATATATGTCCATTAAAAAATAAGTCAAACAATACCGAAGCTTGAAGAACTAAAAGAGAAAGCATTAGGCAGTGGTCCTCTCCCCATCGCAGGGACAAGTGCTGCTAAAGTGGCCAAAGACCATCTCAGACCATGACGTATAACTGTACACACGTACCTGTGTAAACACACTCACTGACATCTGAGAGCCCTCTTAGGTTTCTTTTATTTTATTATTATTTTTGAGGATGGAGTGCAGTGGTGGGATCATAGCTCCCTGTAACCTTGAACCCCTGGGCTCAAGCAATCCTCCCGCCTCAGCCTCCCAAAAGCTCTGGGATTACAGAGGTAAGCCGCTGCACCCCGGCCAGGGTTCTTTCTGTTTCAATTACTCCACAATACATAACGGACATCCTTCCACGTCGCATGGGGAGCCACCTCATCCTCGCATTTTACAGTTTTTACAATGAATGGCCTGGCTTTCTTGTGGGTTAATACACTTAGCTCTTCTCCTTTGAAGCCATGTGAATAGTTTCTAATGCTTTGCTGTCAGCAATAATTTTGCAATAAAGGCCTAATTCATATAACTCTCTTTCCTATTTGAAGTTTTTTTTTAGGATCAATCCCCCAAAATGAGATTATAAGGCCAATAGGGATAAAAGTATTTATGACTTGATAATACCCAGTAAAAAATTACTTTCCAGAAAGAGATGCGCTAGTTTCATTGTAACCATCAGCGCTGTAATCATCAGCAAATATCTTTTAAGCATTTGCTTTTTTGAAAGTCATGATATTAACCACATCTTACACTTTTTAATGCCTGCACTGGACTATACTGTATAGATATAGCATAGTTTATTTAACCAACCTCTCTATGGTAGATATTTAGGGTCTTGCCCAATTTTTCATAATTATAAAAATGGTGCAATAAGTCATCTTTGCATACTTGTATTTTTTATGGGATATGTTTCTACAAGTGAAATTATTGGGTCAAACAGCATGCATATTTTAACTTTTATTAGTTGCAGTTTATTAAGAACAGTGACCTAAATAATAGTTCTAGTTCTCTTCCCCTCCTTCTTTCTTTCTTCTTTCTTTTTCCTCCCTTCCTCTCCCCACCTATCCAATAGTGTATTATATATTCAGTGTCTGCCTTGCGCCAGGCAGGATACATAAGAGCAGGTGGTTTTGTTTGTTTGTTTGTTTGTTTTTTAAAACAGAGTCTCACTCTGTTGCCCAGGCCAGAGTGCGGTGGCATCAGTCTAGCTCACAGCAACCTTAAACTCCTGGGCTCCAT
>VBSM01003157.1:22794587-22807390 GCA_008086735.1 Cheirogaleus medius | reverse complement strand
GGTAAAAAAAAAAAGATCATTGGGACATTATGTTGTGTCATGCAATTCATCCCTTCCACCTCAGCTCTCTGCAATTCTTTAATAAAGATTCAAATTATTGTTTACTGCTTTTCTGCATGTCAGAGTGGTGTTCCTTTTGAGTGCAGAACCTGGACACAAGGTAGCACCATTACAGTCAGGTTACACCAGGGGTCCGCAACCTATGGTGAGTTGTATAATTATTTTACATTACAATGTAATAATGATAGAAATAAAGTGCACAATAAATGTAATGTGCTTGCATCATCCCGAAACCATCCCCCTCCCCACTCCCAGTCCGTGGAAAAGTTGTCTTCCATGAAAACAGTCCCTGGTGCCAAAAAGGTTGGAGACCGCTGGTTTACACCACTGGCTACTTACACTATTACAGGTTGAATCTCCCTTATCCAAAATGCTTGGAACCAGAGTGTTTTGGATTTTGTTTTTTTTCTAATTTTGGCATATTTGCATTATATATGTGTGTGTGTGTATATATATATATATGTATATATATAAACTGGTATACTTACCAGCTGAGCATCCCTAATCTGAAAATCTGAAATCCGAAATGATCGGATAAGCACTTCCTTTGAGTGTCAAGTTGGTGCTTAATAAGTTTTAGATTTTGGAGCATTTCAGATTTCAGATTTTTAGATTAGGGATACCCAATCTGTATTATAAAAATAATTTCAGCCCCCAACTGAAGGACTAAGCACATTCTCTGCAGATGGATGACCCACCCTTCTGTGCCTATATACTCCTTATCTTCCTGTACATTTATCCCCTCAGCTGTTACTTATTGAGCACTGACTTTGGGCCAGGGCTGTTCCAGGCCCTGGGTGTATAGCAGGGAACAAAACAGACTTGGTTTCCACCTCTGTATGCGCTGAAGGAATAAGCATGACCATCCTTCCCCAGGTCAGGGACATCCTTTCCAAGGAGGTGACATCTGAGCCAAGACCCTGGAGCCACAAGCGAGGCAGAAGGGCCAGCAAGGGCAGAGGTGCTGTGGTGGGAAGGTTGGCTCATTTAGGGGTCTGATCTCATAGAGCTGTGTGAGGAGTACAGATTTTAGCCTAAGACTTTTCTCCTCTTTCTCACATCTTTGAAGCCCACAGCAAATGTTTTGGGAGCCCAAAGCCTGGGGAGAGAGGACATCCTGGTGGCTTTGCCTCTGACTGCAATCTGACCCCCAGCCACCAGCAAAGGCAGAAGGCAGAGCTGTAGAGGAAGGGAGGTAGCCATGGGCACTGAGCACCACCAGGCTTTTGGGTCTCCCTCCACGAGCTCCGGACTGCCAGAAAGTCCAACAAGTTTCAGGAGGATGACGTTCTCATGGACACATGCTTTCCAAGAAAATAGAATTTTAGGCCTAGACACAATGACAGCGCAGAGGCAGTGCCAAGCCCTCTGATAGTATGTATGGGCACACTCACTGCTCCTCATGTGAAATTGACAGCTGCCACCCTCTTGGAGAGGAAAGGATGGATCATTCCATGGTGTGTTCCAGAATGCTGAAGTCACATCTGCCAAAATTTTGTAGATAAGAGATAAAGAGGCAGGGATGGGGAGAATTCCACCTGTCACTATCCAGGTCTGGAGCTGAGATCAATCTTCATTGAGAACCATTGAGGAAGGATAATAGAACTTCCCAAAACTTACCTGGAAATGCAAGGAACCAATTGAAATCTCATCCCATTTCTCTTCTTCAAAAGCTGTTGTTCCATTGGTAATAATATTGGCACGAAAACGCGAGATGAGATCTTTCATGGGGAATAACTCCCCCTTTCCATTCTGGTCACTGTTTAAGACATACCAAAAAGAGTAAATGGAGGGAGGGTGGCGGATAATGGTATTGCTGTGACAATTCAACGTGCCTGCATGAGATGCCTGACCTCATCAGCTCCACTCTGGCCTGAGGCCTGGAGGGGTAGAACAAGCTTTTACCCTGAGTGCAAGTCCAAGAGACACCCACCTGGCACACAGATATCACGGCCTCCCCTGGGATATGGCCCCACCTCCAGGGAGAGGCCCACAGAGCCAGGCCAAGGGACCTGAGAAACCTGATGAACAGTGCTGTAGTGAAGGAACTTCTGAGAACATACCAGTTCTATAAGGTGGGGCAGGACAAGGCATTCAAAGAGCTGTCGACAGGCTTAATTAGCAAGGACCTAAAAAGCACCAAAAGCTTACACTTTTTTTGGATATTAAAACACAAAAACATAGAGAGGATATTTCCTACCTTCCATCCTATTTGCTGTTTTAACTAGCATATGCTATTTTTGTTATTCTTGTTTTAGATTTCTGTCTACTGCCATGAGGTCCTGCAAAATGACCCTCTGCACCTCCATGCACCCCCCACCCAGAGGGATGCACTGAAAACACATCTTAAAAACTCTCCAACAGACCGGGCGTGGTGGCTCACGCCTGTAATCCTAGCACTCTGGGAGGCCGAGCCGGGAGGATTGCTTGAGTTCTGGAGTTCCAGACCAGAGCAAGAGCAAGACCCTGTCTCTATTATAAATAGAAAGAAATTAGCCAAACAACTAAAAATAGAAAAAATTAGCTGGGCATGGTGGTGCATGCCTGTAGTCCCAGCTACTTGGGAGGCTGAGGCAGGAGGATGGCTGGAGCCCAGGAGTTTGAGGTTGCTGTGAGCTAGGCTGACACGACGTCACTCTAGCCTGAGCAACAGAATGAGACTTTGTCTCAAAAAAAAAAAAATTATCCAACAAAAGAGCACATGCTATATGATCCCATTATATTAAGTTCAAGAAGAGGTGAAACTGCCTACCGTGAAAGAAGTCAGAATAGTGGTGGCCTTTGGTGAGGCTAAGAGGGAGTACATGGGTAGTTTCTGGGGTTCATTCTCTACTTGATCTGAGTAGTGGTTACATGGGCATATACATCTGTAAAAATTCGTTGAGCTGTGTACTTATGATTTTTGTACTTTGTTGTGCTTCAATAAAAATTTGTTTTGAATTAAGTTGGTTGGGGGGAAATGCTTGAGCATGATTAGAATTTGCCCTGGAGACAGAACTTAAAGACTCCAGGGTTGGGACTCCCAAGGCTATATTCCAATCCCTTTTGAATGGCAAATGGTGTGTGAAAAGCCAAGGACCAGAATAACCAAGTCTAGCTTTGCCACTATGTGCAACTCCCGTAACCTATGAGGATCGCACTATAATGAAAGGGCTGGCACTTTGCAGTCCTCAAACCCTTTGATTCTGGATTTGCTCCCCAGGTTATACATCCTCCCTTTGTGCTTTGTAAAAGGGGAGTTTTTATGTTCAAAATTATTGTGGTCAGCATGTGCATAACAGAGCCCCTCAAATTTGCAAATAGAGCACAGAGAACCACCAAGCAGGGGCCCCTGGGACCCTCACCCTGTTTTAGGCACAGGGCTATTCCTCTGTCCTTGGCCACCTGCTTGAAACCAGCTGGTGGGGAAGGTAGCTCCTCTTGGTAAGAACAGAGGTTGCCACAAGCCTGTCCCTGCCTCCTGTCTTTCCACACCAAGAACCCCAGAAAACTGCAGACCCACTCTCTCCCAGGCTTGGATGCCTGAGGAGGAGGGTCCCTTAGTGCTGGGAGAACTGAGTGAACACCCAAAGACCATGTGGCTGTGTCACACTTCTGCTCCCAAGGAGGGTGCGCTGGGCCACAGCACAGGAACACTGTTGTATGTTTTCATCAATGTCTAGAAACAGGAATTATTACTACAAACAGCTCACCCCTGTAGAGGTGGAGAAGGGGCCATTGGTCATTTTTATTAAACTCTATTTGTACATGTTTGCAAGTATGCATGTGACCACATGGCACGTGAGAGTCACAGGATGCCTGGCTCACGGTGCTCATAGGGTGGGCATCCTCCTTCCTGGACTACGAACGAGAAGCAGCCCATCCCAGTCACGGCTCTGGCATAACAGCTGAGTGATTTTCCCTAAACCTAAAGAACAGTTTGCTCTAAAGAACAATGAGGGTGTTGGCCCAGCCAATAATCTTTCTGGAGGTGACCTCCTGACACTGCCAGGGCCCTTGGGGGAGCAGGGAGTGGGAGTGAGCAGGTAGGGCTGCTAGTTCCAACCGATGGTGCATCTTATAAATAAAGTGAGCCTGCAATGACAACTTAAAAAGCTTTCATAACCACTCATGTTTCAGCCCTCAAAGTGACTATGTGAAGTAGGGTAGGGCTCCCAGGGGACAGGGCACAGTGGGAGGGTAGACAATGAAATTGGGTCAAGTTAGTGGCAATTCAATTAAAGCAAGTGTTAAGAAATGAAATGATTAAAAAACAAGAGGTAGGGGTTCTCCACTAAGGATCTTTTTTTCCTTTTTTTTTTTTTTGAGACAGAGTCTCACTCTGTTCCCTGACTAGAGTGCCATGGCATCAGCCTAGCTCACAGCAACCTCAAACTCCTGGGCTCAAGCGATCTTTCTGCCTCAGCCTCTCGAGTAGCTGGGACTACAGGCATGCACCACCATGCCTGGCTAATTTTTTCTAAATATATTTTTAGTTGTCCAGCTAATTTCTTTCTATTTTTAGTAGAGATGGAATCTCACTCTTGCTCAGGCTGGTCTCAAACTCCTGAGCTCAAATGATCCACCCACCTCGGCCTCCCAGAGTGCTCCACTAAGGATCTTGAGGATGTCAAGAAGGACCATTGGAAGATGAAAGAGAACCCTGTAAAAGACTCATGGAAACTGGCTGGAAGAGCCTCCTGACTTCTCTGGGCCTCAGTTTTCCTCTGTAAGTGGAGTAGGGGCTGGACTCCACGACTCCCCAGGCAGGAGTGGGCCCCTGCTCCCAGGAGCAAGTGGCTATGCTTGTCTGCTATTCCCAAGATGAGAGATCTTACCTGGCGTTTAACTGCTGGTGAAGTTCCGAAACACTTGATGTGTTTACCAGCAAATACTGTGCCTCATTCACCAGAGAAAGGGTGGCTGTTGTCTCAGGACATTGATCTGAAAATGAGGGAAGAAGAGTTGCTTTCTCGGAATACAAATGAATCATGTTTCCATGGATGTGCATTTTTAAAAAGGTAGAGACTATTTCTACAAGGAGGAAAAAGGAATGATGCCCTGACAATAATAAAAATGTTCTAAGCATGATTCAAACTTCTCATAAACAAGGGGAAAAAAACACCTAAGTTCCTAGAATATTCTGTTTAAAATAATCTGGAGAAATATAACAACAATAAAATGCTTTGTTACAGCAAAGGCGACTGGGAGGCAAGACTCAGCAGAGGATGGGCAGAGGGGTGCAGCCAGGTGCCCCTTCGCAGGGACAGGGCAAGGCAGGGGCCCTTGGTGAGGGTGATATGCCCAGGAAGATCTTCTGAATCTAAGCAGGGAAAGGATGTTTGCCCTTGGGCAGGTGAGATATTGACTTTAGAAATAAACAGCCAGCCTGTCACCTGGCTTCCATCTCCCCTTGGTGTGCTCATCATCACTATCATTACCCAAGATGTTGATGAAAAGGTTTCCTCAAGCCAGGCCCTGGTGAGCTGTCTCCAAACTAAGTCTGCACTCAAAAATGGATACTTTTAAGAGAACTTCCATCCAGATCCTGCACTTGCACATATCCTCTTTGCTAAAACAGCTCTTCCAGAGAAGAGAGGTATAATCCCATCCCACTCCACAAAGACCATTCTCCCACTTCACAGAGGAAAGGCCACAGGTCTCCTAAGGCACACTGCCCCTGGGGGATAAAGATCTCAAACAAAAGCCCCATTCAAAACCCTGGAGTCTGTGCTGAGAAAATGAAGTCTCCAAAGCTGGAGTGAATGATCCTCCTATAGGTCAGATGGATTCCAATTCTTTGCTTTCCACAAAACTGCAGAACCTAATTAAGTTGTCAAGTGACAGATGATTAAAGGCATTTCAATCTCAGATCCCAGAGCTTCCTCACGTAACTCAGAAGAAAGGTTTGAGTGAGGGTGCATTATCCAAACTCCTTCCTTCCCCAGCTCTGTATTTAAAGTTTCTCATAAAAGACCTAATGCTGGGTACCAGTTATTTTGGCTTTAAGTGACAGTCATTCATGGATGTAGGAACCAATGGCGAGGAGCCAGCCATCTCATTAAGAGATTAATTTCCACAATTGTTTCTCATCATGCTTAATATTATTTTTCAAGATTTACAATATGCTTATGTTGCTTTAATCAACTATGTACTATTAAAAATTATAATAAGAACTCAATCTGGGAGAAATTTCCTAACATTTAGACTTCTTGCAATGACAGTAAACTTTAAAAAATTCTTATAATTACACAGAAGTATGATAGGGTGATCACTGAAAGATTTCCAAGCACAAAATATATAACACTAAGATAAAATTCTATTGAGGAAGCAGAAAGGAAATACAAGTTGAAGAAGGAAAAGTAAAGAAATAAAATTTCTGACCATTAAAAGACAGTTTGTTCATATATATTTAATGAATAATCACGAGATTCCATGGGCTATGTTGAAAAGGGAAATGTATGAATTTTAATTTAAAATGACAATATTTATAATGTACAGTAAATCACATCCTTTGCAACTGTTTAAGCTATTTTAAAAACTGAAGTGACAATGTAAAAATATAGGAGTGGGAATGTAGCTTTAAAAAATTCTTCTAAGGTGTGCCATCGTAAAAATGTAGACCATCATAAGTGGCATCTTTGAAGTGTAGTGACAAGCTGACAGTCCTGCTCCATTACTCTACAGGGAGCAGACAACAAGCTGTCTTCTGTCCTCTGTGCCCACCACCTTTGCCTCGCTCAGACCTCATCCTCCCACCAGGACAGTCCCTGCCGCCTTCTGCCTGGTGCCTTTGCTTCCTGAGTCTCCCGCTCAGATGCAGACCCTACACCAAGTCAGGAGTGTCACTGGAATACGAGCGGCATCATGAAACTCCTCCACTTAGAGTTCTCCAGTGAGTCCCCCAACCACAAGGTAAAGGCACCGGCTCCTCAGCAGCACACTAGTTCCTTCTCCCCAGCTCTCTGCAATCACTCCCCTGCTCACATCCGACCCTCCCACACCCTTCTCTGAGCCCACGAATGCCACGCCCTGCCATGCTGCTCTCGAGTAATCTTCCCGTCTCTGTCTGCTCAGAAAGCTCCTTCTCTCCTGTTAAGAGGCAGCTCCAAACTCGCCTCCTCCCTGAACCCTTCTGTGACTCATTCCAGGCGTAGAGAACTCTCCTGCACGCCAGTCCCTTTGCACAGACCTTTATTACATTCCTTGTGTTGTATATCACTGTTCACTGATGAGTCATCTCACCAGCTGAGACTCCAAAGGACCAGGACCAGGTCTTAGTTATCTCAGCCAGCCTCCTGAGGGCCAAGCCAGACCCCAACTAGTCAGCAGATGCCACAAATGATTGGAACTTAGAGATTTCACTGTAGCTCCCTTCTCTAGATAATCCACAAGGGTAGCACCAGTCCTGACAAATCCCACCGCTTGCATGTCTCTACCCTTGGAAAAACCCATTTCTCTTTCCCTTTCAATCATGTCTCTAAGCTTACCCAGACCCAGACCCCACTAGCTAATCTCCTCAATAAAATGAGCATAAATGTATCCCCCTTCTCCATCACATAGCAACTCAAATTCTTTAACAGCTTATGACATGAAAAATCATCAAAACTTTAAGAAGTCTAAGCAGATTACATCCTTTGACTTCTCTCTATATCTTGCATTTTCAGGGATTCATGGGTTAGCTGGTACAGGTCCCTAGACCCAGTGATTGGTCTTATATGGTCAAAATGCTATTCAGATTTACAAGCCAGTATGTCTAGGAGCTGATCACCAGGCTTGGTCATCCCTGAATAAACTGGTAATGTAACAATGATCTACTCATTCATTCATTCATCTAGCATCTGATTCATTCATCTGCATTTATTGAGCAACAACTACATGCCAGGCATTGTTCTAAGCATGGGAAGATAGCACTGAAGAAAACAGACAACAATGCCTGTCCTCATGGAGCTTACAATCTAGTAGAGGGACTATAGAACAGAAAATAAATGAGCACAATACACAGTCAAAAGGATGCGGAAAGTGCCAAAGAGAAAAATAAAGCAGGAAAGGTTGCTGTAGAGGTTCAGGTACAGGCTGCAGTCCTAAAGAGGGCAGTCAGGCCAGGCTTCCTTGAGAATGTGACATTTGAGCAGACACCTGAAAATGATCTTTTCTGCACCTATGAGACTATCAACTCAATGTACTTTATTCTCTATGGCCTCACTTCATCTTAACAGTGGCTAATGGTGGGAAAAACTGTGAAAACTTTTATACGTCTAAGTAGTTAAGGTGTGCAGAAATTAGGGCACGATGGGGTTCAAATACTTGCCAAGGCCGTCCTACTATTTGGTGATAGAACTAAAAGCTAGAAACCCAGGTCCCCTGCCTCTGGGCCCTTGCTGAGGACATAGCAAAGCCATTAATGTTTTTATTTAGTGAAGTGAACTAAGTGTGCCTCTAAACATGCAGGACGGAGGCTGAACGCTTGCTCAGAGCCTCCTTGGCGTCCTTAAAGGAACCCTGGAGCCCACTCGTCCTCTGACGTGGGGCAACCCCAGCAGCTTTCTGCCAAAGGCCGAACGCCCCCACTTTCTGTACATGAGCAAGTCGCCCCGCAAATCCATTTCACAAGTTGTTTTTGATGTGTACAAGGGTAAGCCAGTGTTCCTATCCCCTAAGAACCAACCCAAAATGTAATACCTTGTCCACGCTTCTTCTTTGCATTCCTTTGAAAGTTGGAACTTTGTTTGATCAAATGACACGGACGGCCAAAAAACTTTGACAACCAGCTTGAAATTTTTTCTCCACAATCATAAGTGCTCACCCTGGCAAAAAAAAAAAAAAAAAAAAAAAAAAAAAAAAAAAAAAGAAGGAACTGTTAGATAGTATTCCTTTAAATAAGAATCTATGCTGCAAAAAGTTAGATTTCAAATTAAAATGAAACAAAACATTGCATGAGCCCTGGAGAGATAGCAGCCTAAAGCCTGCATCCCTGCCTCACGCAGGTAGTGGGAGGGGCAGGGGAATGTCTTTCATTCTTTGTGCTACAGGAGATGGCTTGGCTGAACTGTGGCACTGTCCAGGCCTGGTGCCTGGCTGGTGGAGGTCTGGGTCATCCTCCAAGGTGGGTGGAGGTCACAGGCTTTGTTTTCAGCAGAGACCGGATGATTAGGATCATTAACCGTAGTTAAACGGCAATAGCCTAGAACTAAGGGTCCTCCCTTTAAAAGCTCTGTATTTCTGGTTATGTACAGGAATTTGGATTTTGAGATGATAATCTACCACTTTCCTCTTTTGCTAGCAAAGTAATAAACTTCTCTTTCCTTCTCCCCAAACCATTTGTTCTCGTTCTGATACAGCCTCAAGGACAAGTGCCGAGCTTTCAGTCACATCCTAATTCAATCCATCAGCAGCTCAGGTGATTCTATTTCCAGAATATATATCTGACCCCTACCTGATTTTCTCCCTGGCCCTGGTCCAAGCCTCCATCTTGTCTCACCTGTGTTGCTAACACAGGTGCTTAGCTGGCCTTCCCACTTGTACCCTACCCTCTTCCAACTATTCTACACCCACCAGCCAGTCTTTTCAAAATGTGAATCAGGTCTCCCCCCTCACCATGGGCCTCCTCTGGACTGCCGCAGTGGCCTCCAAGCCGTTCCCACTGCTCCACCCTGTCTTCCTGCCCCATGCTCCGCACCCAGCACTGTTCTAGGCTCTGCAAGGAGTAACACAGGCATTCTAGTGGGAGGGACTGAAGATTAATAAGCAAACATATACTATGTTGGGAACAATAAAGGTGAAGGAGACAACACAGCAGGGCAAAGGGAGGGGCTGATTTCTGGTAGTGGGCAGGTGGCCCTCTGAGAAGAGGGCTTTCGAACAGACATCTGTTGGAGGTGAGACTGACGGAGGTAAGGAAATGAGCCCTGTGGAGGTATAACGAGGGGAAGAGCATTCCAGGCAGAAGGAACAGGAAGTGCAAAGACTTGAGAGGGAACATGCTTGGTAGGTTTGAAGAATACCAAGGAGCCAGTGTGGTTAGAGCGGAACGTGCAAAGGGGAAAGCAGCAGCAGCCTGGATCGAGCAGAAGACGGATCGCACAGAGCATTGCTCTTCTCCACCTGTGCCACTGTGAGGGGGGAAGAGATTTTCACCCGCTTCTGAGTCTCACCTGTCAGCACAGACCTTGCTCTGGCAAATCTGAGCCCGTTCACCATTTTCCTCAAGAGGCACCTCTATAGGCTCCATCCCTAGTAAAGAAAGGTTAGAGTCAAATTTATTGTTATATAAAAAGAACAACTACCCAACTTCAAAATACATGACAAAGCTATAGTAACCAACACAGCATCCAGGGGTGGGGAACCGGCAGCCTCAAGGCCACATGTGGCTCTCCAGATCCCCGAATGTGGCTCCTTGACCAAATCCAAATTTCACAGAACAAATTCTGTGAAATTTGGATTTGGTCAAAAGGCTGCACTCAAGGATCCAGAAGGCCACATTTGGCCCCAAGACTGCAGGTTCCCCACTCTGAATGGAACAAAATAGGGAACCCAGAAATAAATCCATTCATTTACAGCCAATTCATTTTGACAAAGATGCCAAGAACACACAGTGGAGAAAGAACAGTCTCTTCAATAAATGGTGCTGCAAAACTGGATATCGACAAGCAGAAAAATAAAACTAGACCCCTATCCTTCACCATATAAAAAAATCAACTTAAAATGGATTAAAGACTTAAATATAAGACCCAAATCCATGAAACTACTAAAAGAAGACATAGGGGAAATGCTTAGGACATTGGTCTGGGCAAAGATTTTCTCAGCATACCCTGAAATAAAAATAAAAATAAATAAAATTAAAAAAAATAAAACCTCAAAAGCACAGGCAACAAAAGCAAAAATAGGCAGATGGCATTATATCAAACTAAAAAGTTTCTACAGAGCAAAGAAAATTAACAGAGTAAAAAGACAAGCTATGGAATGGGAGAAAATATTTGCAAACTATTTATCTGAAAAAAAAGAGTTAATCTCCAAAATATACAAAGAACTCCTACAACACAATAGTAAAAAATAAATAAATAAACATTCTAATAACCAGATTTAAAAATGGCCTAAGGACTTGAATAGACATTTCTCCAAAGCATCTCCAAAGAAGATATACAAATGGTCAACAGGTATATGAAAAAATGCTCAACAACATTACTAATCATCAGGGAAAGGCAAATTAAAACCAAAATGAGATATCATTTCACACCTGTCAGGATGGCTATTGTAAAAAAAAAAAAAACAGACAACAAATGTTGGCAAGGATATAGAGAAATTTGAACCCTTGCACACTGTTGGTGGGTATGCAAAATGGTGCAGTCACTATAAAAAACAGCACTGAGTTTCCTCAGAGAATTAAAAATAGAACTATCATATGAGCCAGGAATCTCACTGCAGGATATTTTCAAAAGAATTTAAATCAGGATACTGAAGAGATAGTATTCCCATGTGCCTTGCAGCACTATTTACAATAGTCATGGTGTAGATACAATCTAAATGTCCATCAATAGATGGATGGGTAAAGTAAGTGTGGTATATACATATAATGGAATACTATTCAGTCTTTCAAAAGAAGGAAATTCTGCAATATGTGACAACATGGATGAATCTAGAGAACATTAAGTTGAGTGAAATAAGACAAATAGTGCATGATTCCTCTTATATGAGGTATCTAAAATAGTCAAATTAATGGAATCAAAAAACAGAGGGGAAAATGGGGAGTTGCTACTCAACAGGCATAAAGTTTCAGTCAAACAAGATGAATAAGCTCTAGAGATGTGCTGTACAGCATTGTACCTACAGTCAATAACTATACAAAAATTTGTTAAAAGGGCAGATCTCATGTTAAGTGTTCTTACCACAATAAAATAAAATACTTTTTAAAAGATAATATGCCTATTTACAGAGAACATGCATGAAACTCTAAAGACCAACTAATAAAACTAGCAGAAAATCAGATGGATGAAACATCAATATGCAAAAAGCAATAGTGTTTCTATATGGCATTAGTAACCAATTAAAACATTTAATAGAGAAATATATAGTATTCAAAATATTCCAATAAACTATTATACAGTTGACACTTGACCAATGCAGGGTTTAGGGGCCACCTTAAAGGAAAATGCAGGTTCCTCCCCACATAACAGAAACACTGTGCCAGCCTGGAGTGCTCAGCAAAATTGTTACAAAGTAGACTAGGCGGGTACCAAGATCACTACTGGGCTGGGGAAAGGTGTACTTTCTTGGGTGCCTCAGCACTTTCTTGCCCTGAGATGGCCAGCTCCAACTGGCCCTGATGGCTTTAGAGCTGTTTTGGTTGTCCTACTGTGCCCATTAGCTAATTGTAATAATATCATTAACATAACACAGGTTGCATGGTGCAGTATGATGGCGGTACTGCACCTGCATTTGTTTCACTGTGAACAAGCAAAGATACAACATAAAAACTTTGCATTTCTCATTGGGAAGAGATTTAAAGCAACACCACAGGGCTGGCAGAGGTGGATTTTGGGATTTTGCTAACAAGAAGTTCCTGTGGAAGAAATTCCTGTACCACCCAGAAGGAAGTGTCCCAGTAAGTAACGTCTAATAAACTCTTTAACTCACCAAGCTGGACTTGTCAGAGTCAGTCTTTGGTCTCTCAGTTCCCTTTCACTTTGGAGAGTGGTTTTTCTATATTGTCCTGGGACTTTCCCAAAACAGAACCCCATGCACAGTCAAAAATCTGCATATACAGC
>VBSM01003157.1:22771592-22789655 GCA_008086735.1 Cheirogaleus medius | reverse complement strand
AAGTATATGCTGTCTCCAAGAAACACATCTAACTCACAAGGACTCACACAGATTCAAGGTAAAAAGATGTAAAAAAATATTCCACGCAAATGGAAACCAGAAGTGAGCAGGGGTAGCCATTCTCATATCAGATAAAATATAATTTAAATCAACAATGGAAAAAAAAGACAAAGATGGTCATTATGTAATGGTAAAGGGAGCAATCCAACAAGAAAACATAACAATCATAAATATATATGCACCTAGCACAGAAGCTCCCGGATTCATAAAGCAAATTCTACTAGACTTAAGCAAAGAAATAAACAGAATGAGAATGGCTTTTTTACCACAATACTGTGACCAATGATTTTGAATTTTTGCATGCTTTTCTTCACTTTACCAAAAAAATTTCTAGGGTCAACAAAGAGATGTAGTTTCTGTGCTGCAGCAAAAGCCCTTACCTCAAATGCAGCACAGGATTTGATGGGGTAGAGGTAAAGGTTGGTGACAACATGTGGCCCAAGGTCCCCGTCCCGGACCCCTACAGCTTTCTCTGAAGGTGTCTGCTGAGTTCTGGTGGCCTCAGGCAGAGGTGAGGGCACAGCCCCGGCATGGACAGCGGAGGATGATTCGGTCCAAACCCCGGCGTCTGTGAGAGCGCCTTCCCTCGGGGAGAGGCCATGGCCGCCCTCGGCCTCTGCTGAAGGGGCTCCGGCCTCCCCGGTAGCGCAGGCCTGAGGGACAGGCTGGCCACCAGCCGAGCACAGGCGGGTGTCTACGATGAACCTGAGAAAGGCCTGGGCATCCTCCAGCGTAGACATGTATCCAAACGAAATCCTCACCGAGCCGGTAGGCTGCCCATCCACAAGGTCGATGTCGTCTCCGCACACATGACCGGCCTAGAACAAAAGGGAAGTAAATTAGCTGTAGTGACTAGCAGACACATGGGAAACAGCTTTGTAAAACGAATTTTGTTAATTTTAAGGTTAACCCAGGAAGATGCTAATTAATATGTGCTGTGTGTCTGAGACATAGTTCAGTTCTGCACGCTCAGGGGCCTACTGTCTGGACCTCACTTTGCTCATCTGTAAATTGGGGCTGAGATCAATCTGAAGGGGCCACTAAAAGGTTTAACAGAAATATTTCATGAAAAGTGTTTGCCCAGAGCTGGGCACAGGGCCAGCCACAGTGGGGGCAACGCAGACCAAGGCTTCAGAAGCACCGAGGGGTCGCTTCATGATCTACCCAGGGATGAGAGGGGGCAGAAACACCTCTGGCCACTCCCCTTTGCCTCTCAGTACTGCAGGGAGGCCTGAGCCCTGAGAGCCACCCCTGGACAAGGGGGAACGGCAGAGACGCTGCCCTGAGAATGACCAGCCCGAGAGCCCCTGCTGGGAGGTGGGAAGAAGGTGAGAAGGTCCAGGTCAGTCACTCACATAGATAGAGCCACGGCATTGCACAGGGTCAAATGTCATATCCAGAACTGCATTTCTTTCTGTTCTGAGCCTCCCTATTCCCACCTCCTCTCTCCTCTCCTTCCTTTTCTCCTTCTACCCCTCCTCCTTTTAAATAGAACCCAATTCATGGTTAGTTAGGATCTAGCATATACAATATTTAGTGTCAACCCAAATGAAACTCAAATCAGAAACTCTTCCAAAGTAAGTAAGGGCTCTTCGCCACTCAAACTATTCTTATGAAATGGTTCAAAACTGGCTGGACCCTGAAGTGAGAAACCGCAGGCCAGGGGAGAGGTGGAGAGGGAGGAGATCCCGGGACTCCACACCCAATGTGGATGTGAGCCGACTCCAGCCTGGAGGCTGGCCCTGTGGAGGACTGAACCAGTTACTGGCACATCCTAGCACATCTCTTATTAACACTCGTCTCCGCCTTTACATTTTTGCCCTCAAAGTAAAAAATGAATCAGAAAGTTCTGCCACAGAGATAATATCTTGAAACCTTTTCTATTTTCGTTGACCCCTTTCTCCTTTGTACATCCACAGAGCAGGCTTGGAGAAATGAGCCTTGTAGAGCCAACCCCTGCCCAGACACACACCCAGCCGCGAGTGTCATCGGAGGCGCCACCACTGTGTCTTGCCAGGCAGCATGTGGGCCACAGGGTCCTGTACCAACCTCAAAGTGCTTCCTGATCATCTCGTTGCTTATCCCCAGGTGCATCTGGCAGGCCCCAGTGTTACAGAAGCACCCAGTTCGCACGTGGATGTTGTACAGACTGGCCATCTTGTCCACCTGCGGATCCAATAGGACATGGAACCAGCATTACAAATGCGCAGTTGTAGTCTGATTGCCTGGGAGAGAGTTTCAAATCAGCCTTTGGACCTCTCTCTCCTAACGATCAAACGAGGATATAAGCCTGGCATTTTGCTCTAAAATGCCATGATCTATCAAGATTTTATCAAACATTTTATAAAATGTTACTGAGAATTAAAGTCTATCCAGTTGGATTATCATATCAAATTCATGCCAAATCCCAAGCTAAGAGCCCACATGTTTCCACATTTCAGTGGGGCTGGAGACGCCGGCAGTGTTGGCACCGACGGCACAGGGCTGGACTACAGAACGGGCCCATGAAGTGTGGTCAGAGCAGCACCGCCGTGGCTCATAGCCTGGACTACAAACATTACTGTGTTGACAATATGTGTCATGGATTTGCTTTTCCTGATTTCTCCAACTTTGGGTTCAATCACAGATTTGCTGAGTATTCCGGAAGTTCCCAAGGCTCTTTCCTGCCCTCTGGAGGCTCTGGGAAATGGTTCACTCACTTGAGGCCCAGAAATGTCTACCCTAGCTCCTCCCAGCAGTGGGGCAAGGACTGACTCCATTTCAACCCCTAGGGCCTGGGGGCCCAGTGAGGGTCCTCAGCCCAGGTGGCTCAGGCTGAACTCAGGAGAAGCAGTCACCTAACTGCATTGAGGGACACAAACACATCTTGCTCAGCTGGTTAAGACTTTGAACTTCTCTCCCTGGGAAGTCACACGTAGGGTGGCCAGAGACAGCCATGAGCACGGCCTCTTCTGAAGATCGCCGGTCACCACGCGGTCAGCCTGGGCTCCTGGCTGGGTGATGGTGCCTCCCGTAGATGCTTGTCAAGACCATGCCTGTCTTCACTTGGGCCACCTCCCCTGGTCTGTCCAAGTGACAAGAAGCCATTTTCTGGGCAGACCTGAAAGGCCTCAGAAAAACAACTCTGTTCTCTCACGCTGGCACAGAGACCTGCTAGTGAAATTCAAGGGTTCCTTGGCTCTGTGAGGTGAGACCTGGCAGCTCCACTGGGTCTGGTCAACTCCAGCTCCAGAGTCAGGTTTCCGTTCACAGGGCAACTCCCAGGGACACCCCACTTGCTCAGCTCCCACCAGGAAGAATTAGAATCCCCACGCCCGCCCCCCACCTGCTCCCTCATATTCACTATTCCAGTGACCATCACTGCGAAACAAGCCACCCAACCTTGGTAGAATAAAACAGTAACTATTTTATTATGCTCATGGCTACAGTGGGTCAGGAATTCAGAACAGGCACAAAGGAGATGGCCTATTTCTGTCCCATGATGTCTTGAGTCTCAGCTGGAAGGACTGAGAGGCTGGGAATGATTTGGCATCTAGGGGTTAGAATCATATAGAGACTCATTTACTCCTATGAGTGTCTGGTCCCCAGGGTGGGAGGGCTCCAAAATTAGAACTGCCAACCATAGCACCTGCACTTGGCCTCTCTATGCGGCTTGGGCTTCCTTGCAGCATGGCACCTTCAGGGTATAAGACAGTAACCAACATGGTAGCTCAGGGCTCCAAAAGTGAGTGTCCCAGGGAACAATGCCAAATGGCATCACCTTTTCTGACATAGCCTCAGAAGCCATGCAGTGTCACCTTCATGGCATTCTATTGGTTATGAACAAGTCACAAACCAGCCCAGATTCAAGGGGAAGAGACATGGACCCCAGCCCTCCATGGAGAGGCGTCAAGGTCACATGGCAGAAGAGGATGTGGGTGGAAGATGCTGTTTAGCCACACTTACCTTTTGTCCTAATTCCCCATAATGAGTCAGTCTCCTCCTGCCCTCAGCTCTGGGGAACCCCACACAGGCCCAGCCTGTGCCCAGCCAGGTAGAGGAGGTTGGTGCTATGGCAGGGTGAGTGCAATGTCCAGGGAAGGCCAAGAAACTGGCCCAGTCACAGGCACTGGAGCCTCCCAGCCTGGGAGCCTTTGTGCTCACTGTTTACAGAGCACTTACTTTATCCCAGGTCCTGTGCTAAAAGATGTATCTATTGTATCTCACTGAATTCTCATATCAACAGTAAAAGCAGGGTATATTTTTATCCCCATTTCATAGACCCTTGGAGAGCTTAACTCGTCCAAGCTCAGAGTCAGCCAGAAGCAGTCAGATTCTGAACCCACACTCTTAACCCCCACACAGAGTGACGCCAACAGTGAAGAGAGCAAAATTAGGAGGCCTGGATACCAAAAGCAAGAACCCAAAGCCTTCTCACAGAAAGCTGAATTATTTTACACATCCCCTGAAAAAGAGACGGCCAAACCCAACCATGATCTTTCCAAAGGCCTCTGAAATCCCTGTGGAATTCCCACACTGTGATGTCCCTCAGCCTGGGAAAACCAGAACTGGACTTTCCTGAACTGACATCAGCTGGCCCTGCCTCGGCCATGGGATCCGTTCACGCAATGAGCGTCCTCCACCAATGCACAGAGGCAGAAACTCGTCCTGTGCCCAGCCCCAGGGAATGGCAGTCCCTGGGCACCTGGACTGGTGTCCCCTCTCTCTCTGGTGGTTCCTCCTCTTTGAGGGTTCTCCCCCGACCCTCTATGCTACAGCACATACAAATTGAATTTATATTTGAGAAAAAAACTTCTTTTACCAATTACCTAGGATAACACATTTAAGAAGGCAAACTTTTTCCCTCCATGTATTTTCCATCACCACCCACCCCAAAAACATTTAAAATCACAAGCTTCTTAGTGGTGCTGGGACTAGTTCTGCTGGTAGGTCTGATGGCTGAGGGCAGTAGGGAGAGGTGGTCTGCACAGGCAACATGCTCAGGAGACAACCTGCAGCTGTAGAGTGTCTGCCCCTGAACGCCAGTGAGGACCAACATTTTCCCTGGAGGAAGAATTCCCAAGTGTGTTCTTTAGGAAGTTTATGGCTATTCAGAATGGGGGTGGATATTCCTTGGGATCTGGATTGTGTTTGGGAAATTTGGGAGTTAACAAAGGTGAATGGGGATGTGGTTTTCAGGGGAAGACCAGCACCATCTTCCAAACTTATCTGACAATCAAATCTGCTCCTTCCAGAGATGCTTTGGGAAGGACCTTTAACTTCCGGTGCCAATCTGTGACACCCATCTGGTGGCCACCTACCACCATGCCTGAGTGTTCAGTGCAACTCTGGATTTTTTAGGAGGCCGAGAAGTGACCAGCTTACTCCATTGTGGCAAGGATCCAAGCAGTTCCCAAATTGCAAGCCACTGTTGGCAGTTTTTCCTGGGTATATCTGCAGAAACTATTTTCAACAAACCCACGAAATCCTTTGAACTCATAATATACATAAGCCAAAGCAGAAACAGGCCTTCTGTGACACGGAGAGCATCATTTCTGCTTGTCATAAGAGAGAGTTTAAGAAAAGGGTTGTACCATGTCTGCAAACAACATGCAAACAACGGTGCAAGCGAGCCCACGGTTCTGTGTGACATTGTAGCATGGTCTGACACATTGCTAGCACAACCAGGCTGTCTGCACATGAAATGACCTCAACCATGGTGTTCTATCTGCACTATTTCACTGTCTGAACTATTTTAGTGTGTCTCCCTCACTGGCAAACTGCTGTCCCCTTCCACTGCTATCAGAGAACCGACCTCTTTCTACCCACCTGAAATTTACCACTTCTGGCTGAGTAAGGAGGGCTGAAAAGCTAAATTGCCCTGCTTGTTAGGGCTGTGTGTAAATGAGAGGGGGAAAGGCTGTGGGTAAGGGCCAGGTGGCCTCTTCAACAGCACATGGACTTTGTCACAGCTGCTTCCAGGGCACAGGGGACTTCTCTGCAAAGGTCAGGGCTCAGCACGGGGCTGCCAAGTTCCAGACGAGAGCAATTCTGTTGTAAAGTGGTCAGCAAGGTGGAAAGGAAACCCACCTGGGAGTAACCAATGACGTTCCCATTGTCATCCAGCACATTCAAATTGATGACTGGACCCTGCACCTCGGGGCTGCTGAATTCCGAATCGCTGTAGATACGCACCACCGGAACTCCATTGGGGTACCGGAGAGAGGCCAGGGCGGCGTAGGTGTACCGGGCCAAGGTGAAGGTGTGCTGCCTTATGTTCTCCATCCCACCTCAAAGCCAATTACGAAATGCAAAGAGAACCATGAGCTTCACATAAATCCATGCATTGCCTTGTAAGAAAACAAGCTCATTGTAACTGGCAAACCCGGACCTCACATTAACACCTCTAAATAGGCCGGGCGCGGTGGCTCACACCTGTAATCCTAGCACTCTGGGAGGCCGAGGCGGGCGGATCGCTCAAGGTCAGCAGTTCGAAACCAGCCTGAGCAAGAGTGAGACTCCATCTCTACTAAAAATAGAAAGAAATTAATTGGCCAACTAAAATATATATAGAAAAAATTAGCCAGGCATGGTGGTGCATGCCTGTAGTCCCAGCTACTCGGGAGGCTGAGGTGAGCTAGGCTGATGCCATGGCACTCTAGCCCAGGCAACAGAGTGAGACTCTGTCTCAAAAATAAATAAATAAATGAATGAATGAATAAAAATAAATACGTGTAAACAGCATATGGCACTGCCCTTGTGACAAATGTTTAGGTCTTTGCTACTGAACAACATACCATTGCTGTTTTGCAGAATTTTTCCATAGGAATTCCTGTCATCCTCTTTCTTAATATACAACATTACTTAATCATTCAGATAATTAAAACCCTTCAGTAACAGATTGAAAAGATACAATCTTTTTTCTTTAAATATTTCTTTTGCTGTTTGTTTTTATTAATGTTTAAATCATTTAAATATTATGCAAAGCAATGAAGGATAGGTGCTTCAACATGGATGAGCCTTGGGAATGTCATGCTAAGTGAAATACGCCAGACACAAAAGGGCAAATATTCTACAATTTCACTTGTATGAGGCACCTAGAAGAGACAAATCCACAGAGACAGAAGTAGAATAAAATTTACCAGGGATGGGGGTAAGGGAGAGAGTAGGGAGTAATTGCTTAATGGGTACAGAGTTTCTGTTTGGGATGATGAAAAAGTTCTATAAATAGACAGGGGTGCTGTTGTGTAACATTGTGGATGTACTTAATGCCACTGAATCATACACTTAAAAATGGTTAAAATGGTAAATTTTATGTCATTTATATTTTACTACAATTTTTTAAAAAAGTGATTAAGCCGGAAAAATCAGGATTTGCCACATTGTGGACTGATACTGTCAACCTTCAAGTTCTGAGGTGCTCCTGGTCCTGTTAGACCCTGTCACCATGATTTGGGTGCCCTGTTAATATTCTTCCTTGGGAAGTGCTCACCTGTCAATGCCTGTCTTTGTCATCTCCTGGACGGGACAAATTCTGGATGCTGCCCACTCACCTCCCTGTATTACCATCGGGATGACCCTCTCTTCCTGTGAATCCTGCCTGCCCCAGTGTTGGGCTAAGGCTGAGGACCGGAGGGGTTCCATTATTGTGATGAAATAGAACTTGTCAGGAAAGAAGATTTGCCTCGTGGAAACACTGTCAGCAATGACAGTGGTTGGGAGCTCAGGGTCAGGCGTCAGTGTGACCTGGGTTAAATCCCAGCTACAGCTCCCTGGCCCAGGAGGGCATTTATCCTCTCTGGGCATCAGCTCCTTCCTGGGCAAAGTGGGCTTGGCATGCAGCTCCCCCGGGGCTGGGGAGAGGATCCAGAAAGGCCAGAGCTACACAAGGCCTCAGGCTCTGTAACCATTCCCAGTCCAGGGACCAAGGATGGCTCCTCTGTTTCTGTGAAGTCATTCAGCTCCTGATTTGGAATGTCTCCTACCTGTTAAAATGTTCTTTTAGCTGACAGAACACAAATCAACTCCAAAACCCCTGCCTCATCTTCTGGCTCTCAGAAGTCATTCTGGAGTTATTTGGAGTCGGGTTTAACTACACGCAGTGCCCAGCCACCACGTGCCGCTTTCTTCCACAGGCTCCGTCCCCACCTGAATCACACCTGTGCCAAAAGTCCTTTAAGGACACGGCTACAGAAGCGAATTCCATGTGGATAAAAATTTCCACTGACCTGTGAGGCGCTCTAGGGCATCAAATCCGTGTTTTAGCGCTATCACGTCAAGGAACGAGATGGTGCCGTCTTCAAACCTATAACCACGGGGTGAGGGGAACAAAGTCAACTGTAGCCAACACAATCGATGTGCATTTTGTGGTATGTGGCAAGGTTTAATTTTAGGCTTGGTTGTAATATATTGCTATCTGCCCTCTGCCGCCTTATTAAAACACTGCTCTCCCCACCAGGAGAGAGGGATTTTCACACCAAGACCTGTCTGGCTGCCTCTGGCCCTGACCTGCTCTGCAGATTTCTTAGGCTGTTCCAAACTTCCTAGGGTGGGCTGGCAGTGGTGATAAAGGGTTCTAAAAGACAGTCACCACCTTGAGACACTAAGGAGACAGGAGATGCTTTGCTGTGGCAGGAAGACTGAAAAACCTTATGAAAGTTAGGTTTTTGAAATACTGCCCCTTGACCACAAGAGGGCAGCACTGACAGGGCATCAGTTCAGTGTGATCCATCCTGCAGCGAGGAGCTTCTTGAAAGGAGTCTAGGGTTCCAAAGTCTACGAAACCACGGCTTTGGGTTAAAATTATAAGGCTCTCATTAATACAGCAGATGCACGCCTTCCTCTTTATCAAAGTGTTCATTATTTTTGCAGTTCGTAATTATTCATTTAGTCAGAATATTCATCAGATCTTTATTGTCCAACCTACTGTGTGCCAAGCACTGTTCTAAGTGCCAAGGATATAGCAGTGCACAAAACAGACCTCATCCCTGCCCTCACAGTGCTCCCATTCTGTGAAACAAGGAACAAAAGCCAACAAATGCAGACAGAGAAACCAAACAAACAACATGCCAGACGGCGACAAGAGCAGTGAAGATGCTTAAGGAGGAAGGGGGCTGGTGGCTACTTCACACGAGACGGTCAGGGTCGGTCCTCTGAGAAAGATCATCTGAGCAGAGACCAGCTAAGTGAGGGAAGTCAGGGAGCAGAGGAAAGAGGTAATTTTTGAAACTGCTGAGCTCTCAGTTTCTGCACGAGGAGAGAAGGCACAGCAAATGCCCTGAGCAGGAAAAGCCTGGCACATGCAGGAGGAGCAGATCAGTGGGCCTGGGCCAGCAAGGGGGGCCTGGGCCAGCAAGGAGAGGGAGTCGAGGGAAGTAGAGGCAGCAGGAACTTCTGCCCTACACTAGGCAGAGACACCAAGTGCCTGGAGGGCTCCCCTCAGAGGAGTGACTATGCTTTAACTACACCCCTCTGGCCACTGGAGCTGGAAGAGACAGCAGAGCAGCAAGGGAGGAAGCAGGGAGATAGACAGTGAGGTTCCCGTGAGCATCCGGGAGACCAACTGCAGCCTCATGCAAGTCGAAGCTTTCAGTGGAAACGTTGTGTTTAGTATCTTAATAGTCTAGAAATAAGATGTGCTAACAATGTTAAATTTCCTTATAAAACTAAAGGTCATTAACAGACATGCAGAATTAATGAGTCAGCAATGAATCAGTTATTAATTGATTAATTACTAATGAATTAGTAAAAAACCACTAGTAAATTAAACATTAGCCAACAATGACTTAAGTTATTAACTGATTGATAATAAAGAATCATTTATTAATCAAGAATTAATTACTAGATTCTTTTTTAGAATAAAAGGGGAGTTTTTTTTATTTCTATCAAGGATTACATTTCATTGAGTTATAAAATGTAAGAGATTAAGAACATAGTCCAGGTACGCATTCAATAAGCAACTGAATCTCTTGAGTTCTAGTCCTAAATTCACAAGAAAAAAAAATTAGGCTTATAATGATAAATAAATATATTCTGCTTTCTGGGAATCTTGGTGTGACACGTGTCACCTGGTGGTCCCAGCCCACCTATCCCTGGGCCCCAGTGAATTGCCCCACTTTTCTTGGCCCTTAGGTGCCCTTATTGGCCAAATTATTAATAAGTTTGAGGTGTCATTCTGTTCTGCTTTTAATTTTACATTATGTTGTGCCTGTCATTCTTTTCTTACTTAGTTATGTTACAAGATACATTATTACACTTGCATTCAAAGAGTTTTCCGTTAGCATTCCTGTTTTAGAATCCCCCAACCATGGACAAGTCCTAAACAAAAGATATCAAATAGCCTCGTAACATGTATGGATGCCCACTCTGTCCTGGTTCTTCACCTATATGAACTCTACAAGTAGGGCATCATCATTCCCACTTTCCAGAAAACACAGGGGTGCAGAGGATTAAGCCATACATTCCCCCAGCTGGTGTGCGGTGGGGCCGAGATTCCCACCCCAGCGGTCCAGCTCCAAGGCCTACGTGGTTAACGCTGACCCTATTGTCAAGGCCATGGCCCTATCTACAGGATCCCTGAGTCTGTGTGGGGTCTGTGAGGGATTCCAACCCACCTTTCCACCCAGGCACCAGCAGGGTGACTAGCTCCCTACCCCACACCATGATGTCCCAACTGTTGGACCCAGCAGAACCCTGGGTCAGCTGCCATTTTAACCCTCTCACAGATTTGACCTTATGAGTCCCAGCCATGACCACCTGGGAGATTCTCAGACATAACCCACACCGCCTGTCCTGCAGCCTGAGGAAGAGGCATATGCCAACAGACCTGTGCAAAGGCTTCTGGCATTTGAGGGAGGGCAAGGGGCAGCCTGCCCCAAACTTCTTTTGTAACTCACTCACAGTGGGGCCCATAGAGGCTGCTGCCAACAGTGCCCCCGCCACTAGTCTGGTGGCCTCTGGTTTAACTGATTCTTCTTGCTAACTCGGTGCCAGGCTGAGCTGATTCTAGCTGCTGGAGAATCAGCTGTGCTGTCAACGTGGTTCGCAATGTTCCACACAGTGCCATCTTTTCAAACCACTGTGTTTTAACTGCTGCCTTCTCTTTCTTGTCAGTGCTATGGACAAAGGCCTGGTGGCCCAGCCTCCTGACCTGTGAAGGCCTTTCACCTCTTCTGCCTGCAGCCCTGGTCCCCCACAGCTATGGAGAAGCCTCAGACAGGTGCAGAGTTCACTGAGCTGCCTGTGGCACCTCCAGCCGACCTCTGAGCCCTCCCACCATCCCGTCCCTGCCAGCAACGTCCCACTCTCCTCACATCCGAGGAGCAGCCCCGTCCCTTGCACCGTCCTCTGTCTAGGTGGCACATGCCACCGGCGGCCACCCCCTGTGGCAAGGTTACCTTTCAGCCACCGACGGTCTCGGGATGTAGAAGTCCTCTCCGGCGAGGTAGGCAGCGGCCGTGCCTCCTCCAAAGTAGGTCTTCCTCAGTAGAGGAGCCACGCGATTACTGACCAGCAGCGCACCCAGGCCCGTGGGGAATCCAAAGATCTTATAGAAGGAGATGGGGACAAAGTCAGCCGGGTGCTCTGACAGGTTCAGAGGCGAGGTGCTCACGTAGGAGGCTGCATCGAGCAACACGAACCACTTCCCGGGCGCGCTCACCGGGCGCCTCCGCCCGGACTGCACATCTGCGATCCAGGCCAGCGGGTACCTGGTTCCAGAAAAGTTACTCTGAGCCGGGTAACAGAAGAGGTGCGGCAGCTGGCAGTCGGGGTCACTGGCCGCAGCACCGGGTTCCTCCGCCGACCACAGGTCCTCTGGCCTGACAGGGGTGGACGTGACGTTCATGGCCGCGGTCACCTTCCTCATGCCCACCACGGAGGTGTGGCTGTCGGTGAGGTAACAGAACCGACTCCCGCCGCTCTCCGGGCCCCGGGACACCCACGGAAAGGCCTCTGCCACCAGTTTGAGAGCAGCCGTGCTCCCGGCGGTGAAAATCACGCTGTAGTCTTCTGCGGTGGTGCCGAAGTGCGCCAGGATCCTGGAAGAAACAAGGCATCACCGCCATCCCTGGTCCCAGCCCCGGGGCTAAGTGTTTGGAGGTGGTGTCATTTCTACTAAATATGATCATCATCTTAACCTTAATATCTAGAAAAAATAACTCCAGATAGGCTTTGCCACAGTTGTGAAGTCAGGGCAGGGCAGAGGAAGTCGTGGGAAGAGACGGCACAGGGTCCCAACTGGCAAAATCACCCTGGCTGCCAGTCCCAGCTCCTATCAGATGTGAGAAAAATCCACAATGACCCCCATCTTAATCAAAAATTCCCTCTCGTTGGTGTTTTTCTACCCAGCTCTAACATAATGAGTTTTAAGTCATCAACCTGTTTACATTGTTTTTAATTTTGACAACCCTATGGCAAAATAGTATCATTTTCAAATTTGAAATTGTTAATAATTTTAGGTACCACCTGGAAATTATTTGCCAGAAAATAATTATTGCATGTGGAAAAATATAAAGAGCTGTTTAATGTACAAATACTAGAAAAAAGTAGGGGAAAGACAGGAATAAAACAAGATACCTAATAAAACTTCTTATGAAAAGGACAACCAGAGGACAGTACTTTGTTTCTTTCTGAAAACAAGATCCAGGATCCTGGGTCACTCCTTGTCACTCTGGCACCAGTCCAGAGCCACACAGAACGGCCACGTGCACCTCAGAGCTGCCCTCCTGTGCTTCTCGACTGCCCTACTCACCCTCACCTTCCTGTCCTCTGATTCTGTTGTTTTTCAGCATGCATGGTGTCTTCCTGACACCAACTCAAAACCTTTGTGAGATTCAGGCAGTTGCCAGGAAGTCCATCTGTCCACCTAGGTGTGCCCGTCCAGGCAGGCGTTCCTGTGGCTCACCTGTAGCGCACCTGCTCCACAGTGTCATGGGTGAGCTTGCTGCTGATGTTCTGGCTGTGAGGATTACCTGGCAGGTTACAAAGATAAAGCCATCAAGTCACTACCAATGGTCTCTTCATTTGTGTTCCTTCCAAACCCACTCCCTTGGTTTCTCAAACAGCTAAACATAAAACTACCATACGACCCAGCAATTCCACTCCTAGGTATCTACCCCAAAAGACATGAAAACTTGGGTGCACAAAAAGACTTGCACATGAATGTTCACAGCAGCTTTATTCATAAAGCCAAATTTTGGAAACAACATAAATATCCATCTACTGCTGAACAAGTAGACAAAATACGGTATATCCATAAAGTGGAAAAGTATTTGGTAATAAAAAGGAACAAACTATTGGCTGTGTCATGAATGAACTTTAAAAACATGCTAAATGAACAACTCCAGACACAAGAGCACATATTGCATGAATCCATTTATATGAAATACCCAGCAAAGGCAATTCTATAGAGCTACAGAAAGTAGTAGATTAGTGGTTGCCCAGTACTGAGGGTAGCAATGGGGATTAACTGTAAATGGGCATGAGGGATCTCATTAGGGGAATAAAAATGTCTAACTGATTTACAGTGTTGGTTGCACCACTTGGTAAATTACTAAAAATCACTGTATACCTGAAATAGATGAATTTTATGCTATGTAAAATATAACTCAATAAAACTGTCAGAACAAATTTTAAAAAGCCCTCTCCTCGCTAGTAAAACAAGATGGGATCTGGGAAAAGTGTTTTGGAGCTGGAAGCCAGCACAGAGGCAGGCCAGCACAAGAGCCTTTGCTACCAGTTCCTGACAGGTGGCCAGTGGCTCTGTCAATTAACTCCAGAAAACCCAGTACACACGTTCATGGGGCTGCCCTTTCCTCCAACCATGGGCAGAGCCATGAATGCCACTTGATCTAAGTCCCCATCTATTGCCCTACAGATGCCACCATCACTACTGGCACCATTCCTGCAGAAACACATCGATCCCCGCCTCCAAATGTGTGAGGGGGCCATCATGTCTCCTTCAGCCATTTACTATCAAGGATAAAGTCCCCCTCAATTTCACCCTTCCCCATATTGATGTCTGGCTTTCCTCCCCTCCTGGTGTCCCCACTGAGTGTGTCCCAGAGTATTATGATCTCCCTTAAAACTCAGCCCCCATTCAGACCTCCATAGGGCCTGACCTGCCTGGGCCAGGCACCAGCATTTCGCAGGAGCTACATGCGCACATTAACGAAGGGTTGCCCTTTGCTGTTTTAGATCCCTCCTCCAAATACACTGAAGGATCACACTGGATTTCTGGCCACTGCAGCTATCAAACATTCCTTTTCCACATCACTAGGAACCTGTGGGACCTGCCACTTATCCTTGTTGCCTCTCCTCAGCTTGGGTTTTTGGCCTTGCATCATTAGGACCGCCTGCAATCTTGACTTCTCATCTCTCTCAGGTTGGCACCTGTCCCACAGGTATGACTCTTGCAAAAGGCAAAGAAGGAGAATTGCAGGTCTCTTTGCAAATCATGGATTAAAATCAAGATAAAGTCCCCTCTTGGCACTTTCCCTGAAGACTGTTCCCCAGATTTACATATCTGCTGGCTGCCCAGAGCCAAGATTCAAACCCTTAGTGTGGCATAACAGAACTGTCATGAATCAAGCCCTCTGGTGGGGGCTAAGGGCTTTGGCTCTGGCATCAAACTGCCTGGAGACTCGGCTCTGGTACTTGCTGTGCAGCCTCTGGTTAATTACCCACCCTCTCTGGAGCCCCATTTCCTTACCTGTAAAACAGGAGTGATACCAGAACCTATACTAACTCTTGGGTTGTTGTGAGGATGAAGAGAGACAATATATGCAAAGCATTTGGAACAGTACCCAACACAAAGTGAGTACTTGGTGAATGTTATTTATTGCTATTCTCCTTACAAATATTACAGCTGCTACTGGTGCTATTATTTCAAACTCCCTTTCCAAGGTATCTCCCGATCATGTTGTGCTCCTGATTAATGCCCTCCATGACTATCCATTCTTCCTAGAATAAAGACCAAGCTCCTCTGAGCATCTACAATGCCCTGCATGGGCTTCTGCCTCCCCATTCAAACATCTCCTTCTCCCCTCCCCTCCCTCTGTGCTTCTGGACTGGTTCCTGAAACCACTACAGCATCTTGGCTCATACAGTCACACTGCCTGCTTATACTTCTGCTCCTTTTGTCCCAGTGAATTCTAGCTGAGCCTCCAGCATTCACATCCTTCCGAAGGAAGCTTTCCCTGGCACACACATGCCAACCCTCCTGCCATTGCACATACAAGCTGCCCTGGCACCAGGCACCTTTGTTCACAGCCCTTCACACAGCTGGTAATTATGTTTAATTGGAGATCCCTGGACTAGACCACAGTCTCCATGAGGAACAGGACTATGTCTCTTTTGTTCCCACTACAGCACTGTGCCTCACACACCCCAGTGGCTCAATAAACAGTTATGGGGTGAATTAATGAATAAATTAATGCTCCTCCGGCTGTCCCTCACTCTGCACTGTACAGGGTCACTCATCACCACCAAACACAGCACCTTTGAACTTCTCTGCCCTTCCTGACACTGAACCCTTCTTCTGGAAGTAACTTCTTCTTCTGGTAGTGTCCCTGAGACACCCTTTCTATCCTGGCCATGCGTGTATGATATGGAATGACCCAGGGTGCTTGCCTGGCCCCCATCTAACATGGGGCTTATTCAGCTCTGTGTGCTCGGTACAGCCCCAGTCTATTAATCCAACATTTATTAAGCATAGATATATCAGCTGTTTGCAGTTAGCTAAAATCCGTTTTTGTGTGTTTTTCTTTACCATAAACGTTTTCCATGAGATCACGAGTGAAGTTTTCAAGCTGGCTCTTGGGGAACAAGGTGGCTCCTGCATGGTCAAGGTAGACAGTTCCTGAAAGAAAACGCAAAATAAGGCTATAGGTTGTTTTTCGTAGGTATTCCAGTCCCTTTGCCTAAATCCAGTTTGTATGAGCCCGACCAATGCCCATTTAATGTGTGTAGACATAATACAAGACCCCTAGGTTCTCTGAGCCTCTTGACATGTGCTTCTTAATCCAAGTGTAGGTGTGAGCAGTGGAAGGATGAGCTTATAATGATTAAGGTCCTTCCAAGCTGGGAGAAAGCCTTCCTGATTAACCAGCTCTTCTCACTCTTACTCTCTCACTGTCCTATGAACCTGGAACGGTGTCCCACACAGAGCAGGCACCCAGCAGACATTTGTGATGAATGATGGCAAAGCTGTTTCCCACTGTGACTCACACCCTGTCCTGGAGGTTCTATGTGGCTTCTCTGAGGGCTGAGCCCTGATCCTGCTTTCCCACACTGCTCTGTGGTCCTAATGACAGCAACATAGAGCTTCAGAGAATATGAGAAACGTCAGTGATCCTTCTAGCCTCTCTCTTAAAGAGAGAAATGCAAATGTAGATAAGCGTGAGATACTGTGGTTTACTGATCAGATTGGCAGAGATCAAAGGCTGGATACCTCACTATGCGGGTGAAGGTGTGGGGAAACAAGCTTGATGGTATATGGCTGGTAGGAGGGTAAATCGGTACAACTTCTCTACCGACAGCACTTTGGCAATATCAGTCACACTTTAAAATGCAAACATCCTTTGACCTAGCAATTCCTCTTCTTGGAATTTATCTTTTAAATACCCACACCTTTGTGAAATGACCTGAATATTAATATATTCAGTGCACCATTGTATGCAATAGCAAAAGATTGGGAATGACTTAAATGTTCATCAGCATGTATTTATAATAAAGAATTGTTGTACACTCATCTAACACTTTATAGCTACTGACACAGAACAAACTCTGAGATATACTTTCAAGTACATACAATGTGAAGAGATCCATTCATTCACTTACCAAGTATTTATTGTTTTGTGTAGGATGCATTTTTGTTTTATAACAGCTTTATTGAGATATAATCCACATACCATAAAATTCACCCTCTTAAAGTGTACCATTCAGTGGTTTTTAGTATACTCATCAAGTTGTGCAACCATCACCACTATTTAATATTAGAACATTTTCATTTACCCTCAAAATAAATCCCATACCCATTACTAATCACCCCACAATTCCCCCAACCCTAGCCCTTGGTAACCACTAGTCTACTTTCTGTCTCTGTAGATTTGCCTATCCTGGACATTTCATACAAATGGAATCATACAGTATGTGGCCTTTCGTGTCTGGCTTCTTTCACTTAGCATAATATTCTCAAGGTGCATCCATATTATAAGAAGGAACTTCATTCCTTTCCTTGGCTGAATAGTATTCCATTGTATGAATATATTACATTTTGTTTATCAACTCATCACTGATGAACATGTGGGTTGTTTCTACTTCACGTCTATTATAAATAATGCTGCTATGAATATTTGTGTACAAGTTTTTATCTTTTTTCTCACTTTGTGGGTTTTCCTTTTATTTCTTGATGTTATCTGTTGAAAGTTAAAAGTTTTCAATTTTCTTGTTATTATTGCTTGAATTTTTGGTGTCATAAGAAACCATTGCTTAATTCAAGGTCTTGGTGATTTATGCTGTGTTTTCTTCTGAGAGTGTTATGCTTTCAGCTATTTCATGTTTAAGTCTTTGATCTATTTTAAGTTTTTAATACAGTGTGAGATAGGGGTCCAATTTAATTTCATTCTTTTTCATGTGCATATACAGTTGTCCCAACATCATTTGTTGAAAAGACTATTCTTTCCCTCACTAAATAGTCTTGGCAGTCCTGTTGAAATCAATTGACCATTATAATGTATGGGTTTATTTATGAACTTACAATTGTTTTTTTTTGAGACAGGTTCTCACTCTGTCTTTCAGGCTACGAGTGGCATGATCATAGCTCACTGCCAACTCCAACTCTAGGGCTCAAGTGATCCTCCCAGTTCAGCCTCCCAAGTAGCTGGGAGTACAGGTGCATGCCACCATGCCCAGCTAATTTTTTTATAGAGACAGAGGTCTCTCCATGTTACCCATGCTGGTCTCCAACTCCAGGGCTCAAGAGATCCTCCCACCTCTGTCTCAAAAAGCGCTGAGAGGACAGGT
>VBSM01003157.1:22734416-22744470 GCA_008086735.1 Cheirogaleus medius | reverse complement strand
AAAAAAAAAAAAAAAATAGTAATATAAAAATAAATGTGAGGTTTGATTCTCACTTCCTATGGAGAGGCACTAAAAGATCTATAGAGCAGGAGGAAAATGTAGGTATGAGGAAGGCAAAGGAGAAAATCAAGTTGTTGGGGGAAAAAAAAATCACAAGTTATGACAAAATCAGATCAAATAGCTAAGTACAGTTTAACTTACAGTTTTTGAACTTCAGGCCACAAAGTATTCTGCAGAAGATGATCCTCAGTGGGAGGTTCTACAATAAATTTATAGTACTGCAATTATTTTTTTCATCCAAATAAAAAAATGAATTCTACAGCATTTATTTAGATCAGCAGCAATACAGATCCCATACTCTGAGTACTAGTAATTTTATTAAATCATCTTTTTGCCACTTCTTACCAGTAAGTATGGAGGGTTGAAAGGCCACCGGGTGATACTCGAAACCAGTACTAGTTAACAGCTCCTCTTTATCAGAAGGCTGAGAAGCTATATCTCCTAGTTTAAAGAAACACATCAAGATCATGAATGTAGTCACTATCTTTATGTCTCCTACACTTGTCCCAATATAAGGCCACCAGATAGAATGCAATGACACTTCGAAGTAGTATAATTCAAAGGTGTGTCCACATGATTCCAAAGCCATGGGTATTTCCATTATTCCAGTATTTTCTAAATGTGCTCTTTAGAGCATTAATCAATTCCATAGAGATTCCTTCTATTTTCTTTTGATCCAACAATTCCCAAACTTTTTACACTACACAACATATTCTTCAGGTTACTCACATTCTCATCTGTGGCTGTAGTGTTCCATGAAACACACTTTGTGAAAACTGCACCTATTTCAGTGGCCTGAGTGTGTACAAAGAGTGCTTACTTTGAAATATGTGATGGAGAAGACAGATTCATGTATTGTAATTTTTAAAAAATTAGCTGCAACCATTATTAGGTACACATTATACAAGTATATAAACTCAGTTGTAAATACCACTATGCGTTCAATAATTTTGGAGACAAAAGCCTTACCCTGAAAGACAGCTTTATTTGATAGTCCCAGTGCAGGGACAGTAGCTCCTTCTGGAAGATCACTGTCTTGCTGGAATAAAAAGTAAGATATATAAGTTTTAAATGCTAAAAGTTACTGTTACTTCAGGCACTACAAAAAAAAGTCATGCTCATAAATGCTGAGAAATACTTTAAAGATCATCTCGTGTGGATGTCTGCCCACACTTCCACTTCCAGAAGCAACAGATGCAATGCTAGGCAATCACTCTCCTATCTAACCTCCAACCTTCACCTAATCCATGAAGTCAGACATCCTCTCATCCATCAGCTCATCAACCCTAACAGCTCAAAGGGTTTCACCATCTGACAGGAAATGCAGTGGGCTGAAAATGGAAGGCCCAGAGCTCCACTTTCAAGAGACTCTCACAGGCACATCCCTGATGATACTCATATAAACACAGATGCTTCCCAGAAGGGCACAGTCATAGTATTTTCATTAAACATACTTAAGCAACTGAATATTTCAAAACTTTGCAAGAGTGCCATTTGAAGAGGCAATAATCTGCTCAGACTCAGCAATTTACATCAATCAAATTATTAGCAGCAACAGATCCCATACTCCGTGTACTGGTAATTTTATTAAATCATCTTTTTGCCATTTCTTACAAGTATGGAGGGTTGAAAGGCCACCTGGTGATATTCGAAATCAGTACTAGTTAACAGCAGACTTAGCATATGTTAAACTATATGGTAACCATCAAAATTGGTACATGCTCATATGCTAGAGTGTTTTTTACAATTTAGACTTTAACGCAGGGGCTGGAACTGGACATAAACATGAATGACGAGAATTTAAAATCACCATCAAGAGCTACCTGGGACATAAGAAACTGTATGCTTTATCTCAGAAACAAAATAAAAAACAAAATCCTAGCATGGACAAGAATAACAACAAACTTTCCTACATACCTATCCTAACACATAGTATAAGAGCAAAACCCAAAAGAGAGCAAGAGGCTCTCCAATCTGTAGGATTCTTTTATCTTAGGACATAGAACTGAGTGTATAACTGGGACTAAGTCTCTCATGGAAGCCTAAAACCCCACTTGAATCCCTAGTACTGAAGCAATCCTGACACTAGCTGCCCCTCCCACCTCCATACACTTAGCTCTTTATAATAGCCACTCAAGACCCTCTTTTTTTATCTTGCTCCCACTGTTCATTATTATTACAAATAAACAGACTAGAATCTTAAATCCTTTTCAAATAATCAAGAAAGTCTGTGGCATGAGGTGCTAAGTGATTAGTTGGGCACTTCATTTCAAATAACTTTTACTTTCATCTCCAGTCTTACCCAGACTAATGCTAGTTTCGTTGCCTTAGTCTCTGGGCTCCCAGACAACCTTCTTTGTTACACAATGCTTTTCATCATTTTCTTTGTGTAGGAGCTTTCAATGGCACCCCACATTCTGAACTGTGCCTGCCTCCCAAGATCCTTCACCATCATCCTCTACACAGTCTTCATTCCAACAAGCACCCCAACAGCTTTGGCCACCCCTCTGCTCTTTCTCCCTCCTGCCTATAAAAATATATATATTCTTTTTGAGCTCAGAATCAAATTTGACCCAAGTCTAAGGACTGTATGACATGAACTTCAGTGTAACATAACCATCTTCCAACTTAATTTCCCCTTCAAAATTACTTTATAATTTTCATAATCCATGTATTTTTACAAATAGCTCAAATCTTGTATACAAGGGAGTATAAATATAAACAAAATTAAAAACCTACTCTTACAAAACCCAAATGAAGTCCCATTAAACATGTTCTCATTACTCTAATATAGTGACCTCTTCCTTCTATGACATTGACTTTAGTACCACAAGATTTAGATATTCACTGGTCTCATCTGACAATTGCAAGTACATTAGTTCCACTGCCCTTCACCTCTACCCTCTCCACACAAACTCTTTCAGCTAGATGGTAATCTCCTTGTAGACAAGACTTATCTTTTGCATTTTGTTTTAGCCTGGGTACCTGGCACAGTGACGGTACATGGTATTCATGTCTCAACTGAACAGTGTAATGGGCTTTACGACGTCTTGAGCTCATTTGTCACACAAAATTTCTGCTTTTGGTATTTACCTCACTATATGCCATAGTGCACACAAAAGTTTGTCAAGCTAATAAACAATATGACTTCCTTTCTACACATATATTCCATTTATAGCCTGAGGCAGAAAGTTTTTAAAATTCAAAAGGAAGTGACAAGACCTAAATAAAATATTTAGAGGAATACTTACATTACAAAGCACACGATTCAGTGATTGTCCTGTAATGGCACAAAAATTTTCCACAAAATTTCGAGGTGCAGAAAAAACTCGAAGAACTTTTTCATCTGCTCCAGACACAAACTGAAAACGATTAATCATTGCCAAACATTTCAGGTCATATCCATGTATCTGAGGCCTTGCAATTTCATGCCACGTCACCTGGGCATTAAAATAGGATAAATAAAATGATCATACAGTCCAAAAACAGAATTTTCAATGAGCAAAATATTAGATGCAAAATTATTTACATTGTCATGGTAATATGACCATGGGGCAGATTTGTCCATGCATAAACCATAACTAAGCAATACTGGTAACAAATCAGCAAGAGCCACAAAAAACTGCCAGGAGTTAGCTACTCTCCCAGCAAAACAGGCCCCAAGGCAGGATCATCGCAAGGGATTTGGAAATAATAGGAAATAAAGAAATAATGTAGATGGAAAAATGATTGAGATAGAGACAAAGTGCAGTTTACATGATGGAGGAGTAGGGGGACCCCAGCATTCCCCTGAGCTGTGAGGCTATGAGCGAAGTCCCGCATCAGTATTTACTGTTACAGCAAATAGTTGTCTTTTGTTAGAGAATTACGTGTACAGCTCATTTTTTGAGGTTTCCAGGGGAACCTTACCTAATTCTGTCAACAAGAATAGATGGTTATAAAATTTTTCTAAGATGAGCATGTTAAGCCCTAAGTTAGAAACAGACCTAGCTGAGCATACGAATTAAAGATAAAACGTATAAAATGAGAACACTGAGCCTGTGTACTACTCTAATCTACTTTTTCTAAATACAGAGACACGTAGTCAGGAGTGAAGCAGGAATAGCCTTGAAGTCTAGAATAGTTCCAGCTGTACGTTATCTGCTGGGCAGGCATTTTAATCAGCTTCTCTGCCAAGGACCCAAACCCAGCTTCTGCCTTGCAAAAAAGTTCAAGGTGATGGCCAGCAGCAAAGAAGAAACATTGCTTTGCAAACGTCCTCTGACAATGCTTCCCTTGTTGGGAGCAGTTTCTATTCTGTGAACTAACATGTCCACAGATTCCTTCAAGGAAAAGCCTTGCAAAACCCCTGAAACTTTTCACGTCTCTTAGCCTATTTCCCAACAAAAAACCACTCCAAATCATCTGACTTGTTTTTAAATTGACTATAGATGTTGTCCCAATGTTCTCAACTGTATTCACTTGAATCTATCATATGTTATTGAAGCAATAATGTCAGTGGCAAACTTCATTAGCTCTCATCAGTTCTGTGAATTTCTATCAGAAATTGACACTGAGGATACTGACTATCTCTACCACATAGCAGTTCAGAGCTTACCAGTGATAAAATTTTATTGTAATTGCTTGAGCTCAGGGCCAACACTGAAAACTACTATCTAACACTGTATGACTTTATAATCTGTCATAGGATTAAAAACAAAAAAACAACACTGTATGACTTTAGAAATTTGTTTATATTCTACACTTGATATCTCCTAATGAATTGAACCTAAAATTATAAGACATAACAGAACTTTTATGTGAAACTGAAGTAAATACATTTTGACAACTAACATTTGAATTGTTGTTTAAATTTTGAAGAGTAAGTGTATGTTTAAGTTTTTAAGACAACACCAAACTGTTTTCCAGACTGGCCGTATCATTTTGCATTCCCTAGAGCAATGTACGAAGGTTCCAGTTGCTCTGCATTCTTACCAGCACTTGTTACTACTGTATTTTTTGTTAGCCACTCTAAAGGGTGTGTAGTAGTAGTATCTCATCATGGTTTTAATTTGCATTTTCCTAATGGCTAACAATGTTGCCCCACTTTCCATGTGCTCATGGATGTTTTTTAAAGTGTACTAGTAAAGTAGGAAGACATTTTACCTGTGATTGGTCTTTTCTCTTCCATGGAGCAAAAAGTCGAGTTGTTTGATCGGTACCAACAGTGATGATAAATTCTCCTTCTGGATCCCACATTAGGTCTTGGACACCATCAAAGTGTCCTGAAATGACAATTTCTGGAGTCCACTCTCTCTGCAATAAGTGTTCATGACACATATTAAAAGAACCAAAGACTATCACCACTTAAAGCACTCATGTCTGCTAACAAAAAAGAATGAAGCCCCCTAGCAAAGTGAAAAATATACAGAATGGGATCATAAAATAAGAGGACCCATTTTCCAATCAACCATATTAGAACTTAAAGCATTCAAATATGTGTTGTACCCTTTAAACCAGTAACCTTGGGAAATTTCCTCCCAATCATCACTTATTGAATACCTCCTAACAGCAAGACACTACTTAACCTTTCTGTGCTTCAATTAACCCTTCTGTAAAACAGACATAATAACAGAACCTACCTCATAGGGCCATTATGAGGATTAAATGAGTTTATATTTATAAAGTACACAAGATAGTGCTGGCACTAAATAATAATGAAAGAATATTATATAAAATGAGTAAGTAGATTCTGAATGTGGGCCTGATGGCTGTCTTTACTAACTAAAAGGAGTTATAGGTGTTCAGCACAGAAAAATGAATCAAATCTAGATGGTCTACTGGCTGAGGAGCCTGAAACAGAAACCATATAACAAATAATGACAACAAAATATAAAAAAATGTCATATGCCTCGTCCATAGAGCATCTTTATGAACAACCTCAAGTGGTAGTAAAACTTGACCTTTAGAAGAAAACTAAATTTGTATAAGTAGCTAATAGGTCATTTAAAGATAAGTCTAATGAATACAGTCAGTGATTAAACTCTATTATTTCTAGCCCCCTCACCTCCGAAAAAGGCTATGACAAAGAAATGACATTAATTTCCTCTCTAACCTCTAAAGTTAGTTCTAATGGGAGTTCACAAAAAATTCTGAGCAATGGACAGTATTTTCAGGCTAACAGTACAGTTTTCCATAGTAACAGTCCTAAAGGGCAGCGTTTGTTTTTAAAAAATCACCCTTGATTGTAAAAATTTACCACTCTGATGTAGGATGTTGATAGTGGGGGAGGCCATGTATGGGGGAGAGGTAAGGGTATGTGGAAGTTCTCTACTTCCAGCTCAATTTTGCTGTTAACCTAACACTGCTCTTTTTCCACTTTTATTTATTTATTTTTTGAGACAGAGTCTCACTCTATCACTGGGGCTAGAGTGCAGTGGCCTCATCACAGCTCACTGCAACCTCAAACTCCTGGGCTCAAGCTATCCTCCTGCCTCAGCCTCCGAAGTAGCTGGGACTATAGGCATGATTCACGGCACCCGGCCCTGCTCTCTTTTTTAAAAAAAATCACTTTCTATACTTGGTAAGTAGCTATTATAAATTTGAAATTGAATTATAACCACAACTACAGTGAAATTCTGTCTTCTGGTTTGGGTTTCTCCTTCAGCATCTGATGCTTTTTTCTATGAAGGCCCTCAAAGACTGAGTTAAGGAAATAAAATTTATCCTAAAAAATATTTACTTGAAAAGTGTAATAGCTGACTGACATTCATTCAGTAGTTATTAGGACTTAGCAACCCAACAAGAAAATATCCAATTATGTTATCTTCTTTAAGAAGACAGGGAAGTTATTAATACAAATTTTAGGAAAACTTCCATCTAAAAAAATTATATCACTTAAAGGGATACAGTTCCCTTATGTAGAAAATTTACCTATGTTCAAATTTCAATACCTTAACAATGCTGTACAAATATTTTTATTCTCAGAAAAGCATGAGTTTCTTACCCAGTATAACTACAGTCATGTCTACAGAAAAAAAGAATGTCATTTGAACTTAAATGCCTCTACTATGTTTCTATAAAGTGTAACAAGTAAAATACTATTTAGCTAGGTTTCACTTAGGATTCACACTATTTGATTAGAAATGCTTTATATAAAAGTGCTTTTCTTACCAGGTTAACTGCACTCTGTTTCCAAAGGTGCAATGCTCCATGGAAAGCATGAGCAACGATCATGGAGCCATCTTCATTGAACTGGCAATCATAAAATCCCAGTGTATTCCCACCTACTTCACCTACTCGAACCTATATAATAAGAAAACAATTCTCAATCGATAGTCTACATTTTTCACAATGGAAAGAACTCATTTCAGAGACTATTGAATTACCACTCATTTTATGTGTACGAAGAGTGAAAATTTGCAACTCTTTATAAATTTGCAGCTCATAAAACCCAATTTTCTGTTTTTTAAAAATCTACATTTTTACCTGTTCTAGCCAAACTCCTGACTCTTCATCTGGAGCCCAGAGAATCATGGTTTTATCCATTGAAGCAGACAACAACCTCATTGGCTGCTGGAGAATACCATCTAAAATATAAAAACTAATTCCTTTAAGTGATTATGTTTGTAGATTACCAGAAAAAAACAACATGGGTACTACAAGAATGTTCACTACAGCATTATTTGTAATAGCAAAAATTTGCAAACACCACAAATGTCTACTATTAGAACAATTAAGTTGTGGTATATTCAGACAACGGAATATTACAGCGTAATAAAGGCAAATAACTGAAGCGACATGAATCAACATGGATACATCTCCAAAACATGTTAAGCTAAAAAGGCAAGTTGTAAAAGGATAAATACATACTGATATCAAGTTTCAATAGCTGTAAAAAAACATTGTTAGTAGCTATACATATGTGTAGAAGTATAAAAACATGGATGAAAATGATATGCACTGGCCAGGCGCGGTGGCACACACCTGTAATCCTAGCACTCTGGGAGGCCGAGGCGGGTGGATCGCTCAAGGTCAGCAGTTCGAAACCAGCCTGAGCAAGAGCGAGACCTCGTCTCTAATAAAAATAGAAAGAAATTAATTGGCCAACTAAAAATATATATAGAAAAAATTAGCCGGGCATGGTGACGCATGCCTGTAGTCCCAGTTACCTGGGAGGCTGAGGTAGGAGGATCCCTTGAGCCCAGGAGTTTGAGGTTGCTGTGAGCTAGGCTGACACCATGGCACTCTAGCCCGGGCAACAGAGTGAGACTCTGTCTCAAAAAAAAAAAGAAAATGATATGCACTGAATTCAGTACTGTAATTGCCTCTAGGGAAGGATGGAGGGGAAGGTTCAGGAAAGAATACACAGGAGTCTTTGATTTCTAATATCCAACTTATTTTTTAAAAAAAACTGTAGCAAATATGGCATAATGTGAGTAAGAACAGAAGGGTGGTTACTTGAGTATTAATTATTGCTACTCTTGTCTTGGAAAAGGGGTGGGAAGGAAGAATGTGAAGTTATGCTCAGCTCTATACCCAGCTTGAGCATGCACAGAAACATTGCTCCATAAATAGAGGTAAAGGGCAATAGAAAGAAGGGGAAAGAGAGTCTTACTTTTTCATAAATAATGTATCTCAGTATTATCAACTCTGTATTACCAAGGGTAAAGAATCCAGTGAAGTTGCCTTACAAGTCAATTTTTCTTAAATCCCCTAACAAACCAGGTTGGAAACCTTTAAGAGAAAAAGTTAATGAAAGTGTGGTGGCATTCAGCATTATGGCAGAAATCATACTCTTCCCACTTAGCAGTTCAATTTTTAATGGAATTGAATGTCCAGAAGACCAGTAATGCAGCATTAAACTTTGCCAACTTGAAAATGTCTGAGCCAGGCGTGGTGGTACATGCCTGTAGTCCCAGCTACACAGGAGGCTGAGGTGGGAAGATTACTTGAGCCCAGGAGTTAAAATCCAGCCTGGGCAACATAGCAAAACCCCATCTCAAAAAAAAGGAAGACAAAGAAAAATGTGTCTCATACTTGAGATTTCTAATCCCACTCAAAAAAATCCTACACTTTATCTGGTCAGCTTAAAATTCTATAAGATTTAACTGAAATAAGGGATATGTGTTATGTTTTTCTTCCTACCTTTATAAAATGAAGGTTGCCAATGAACGGCATTTACCCAGTTTTCATGACCAGCTAGCACAGTCTCCAGTGTAATAGCAAATGCTATTTTAATACCTGTAACAAAAGCAATGAAGGTATTATTTCTTCAAAGCTCTTCTAAAAAAAACATTTCATAACCAAGTCAGCTATGTAATTATGTAAAAAAAATTAGAACATGATAGTTGAGATTCAATAAAAGAACATACATTCTAAATTTTATTAACCTTACCCATTGTTCAAAATTACAGGAGAAAAATTTCTAAAGATAAATTTTTCTCTATATTTTTCTCTACCTGGTCATAAATAAATACTAAGGAATACGTTCTGTTTCTGAAGATTTCTGGGACAGCTACTATTATACTGTAATGAAAAAGCAAAACAGACATGCCAGACTCTTTGTTATCTTCACTCATTATCAGAATATAATCACCTAAAATAAAATATTGTTTTAGAAAATGCAAGATAAATGTAGAAATAAAGGAAATAAAATCAGTATTTTGACCTTTCTAACTAATTAATGAAAATACCATGAAAAATTTCATATTTGGGTATAGCTACTAATAATATGCTTGTTATATCATTTCTTGGTTCTCCCCATAAAACCATGTTACCAAAATCTCAACTGTAATGGATTTTAAAAACAAAAAGAGTAATACAAAGAATCGAATACCTACATGAACAATGCTGAAAACTAGTTTTTTTTTATAAATCTATTATTTTATTAAGACAAAAACCGACAGTGTGGTATGAAGTTTACATTTAAACAAAGTTTTCACAGAAATCTAGCACACGTCTAAAAAGATTTTACAATGTAGCTCTAGTTGCAACTCTAGATGATGTCAAGAAC
>VBSM01003157.1:22710467-22724798 GCA_008086735.1 Cheirogaleus medius | reverse complement strand
TTTTTCTTTTTTTGGTAGAGACAGGTTCTTGTTATCTTGCCCAGGCTGGTCTTGAACTCCCAGCCTAAAGGGATCCTCTCACCTCAGCCTCCCAGCCTCCCAAAATGCTAGGATTACAGGTGAGAGCCACCGTGCACAGCCAGTCCATTTATTTTCAAATTTTTTGGTCTCAAGACTCCTATACACTCTTAAAATTTTTGAGGACTTCAAAGAGCTTTTGATTATATGGTCTATATGTACCAATATTAACCATATTAGAAATTAAAACTGAAAAATTCGAAAAATACTTAAATGATGAGCCCTATTATGTTAACACAGATAACATTTTAATGAAGGGAAAAAACCAATAGATTTCAAAACAAAAAATTAATGACAGGGACTATTTTACATTTCTACAAATCTCTTTAATGTCTGATTTTATTAGAATAGAGCTGGATTTTCAAATCTACTTTTGCATTTAATTTGTTGCAATATCACATATCATGTGGCCACTGGAAAATGTACACTCATGACAGAATGAGAATGAGAACTGTGCACAATATTATGAAAATAATTTTGACCTCAGGCTCTCACAAATCTCTGTTAAGTCCCCTGACCTATTCCAATTCTTTACTTTTCAGATGTTACTAAGGTGCAAACTAGGGCCAAAAGAGATGCAATATCTTGCCTAAAAAAAGTAATGACTTGTCTACGGCACAAACAAACGTAGAAGCCAAGTATTCTAAATCGCAACCTCAGCCTAAACCCTGCTTACAAGTTTTCCATCAAAAGCTATGAGCAATGTGGGGGGAGGAGGGTATCTTGCCAAAATCAAGGGCTCCCAATACTCTCAGGCAAAGCACTGCTGTGTTATCTATGCTTCAACTGCTAGAAAGTAAAAATACAGGTCAATATTTTCAATGGACATACCATTTTTCTTCTATTTTCCAACTGCATAATATCAGATAAGGTAATGCTAAATTAAGAGAAGTGATGAGAAAAAAAATTGCTAACCATAGTAAACAACTGAGATCAGCTTTTTTTTTTTTTTTTTGAGACAGAGTGCTGTGTCGTCAGCCTAGCTCACAGCAACCTCAAACTCCTGGGCTCAAGCAATCCTTCTGCCTCAGCCTCCCAAGTAGCTGGGACTACAGGCATGTGCTATCATGCCCAGCTAATTTTTTTCTATATATATTTTTAGTTGGCCAATTAATTTCTTTCTATTTTTAGTAGAGACAAGGTCTCACTCTTGCTCAGGCTGGTTTCGAACTACTGACCTTGAGCTATCTGCCCACCTCGGTCTCCCAGAGTGCTAGGTGTGAGCCACCGTGCCCGGCCAAGATCAGCTTTAATAATTAGGTTAATACTTACAGCCATCCTGTTTACAAATCCACTGTATGCAATTGACTCGGGCAATGTGTCCATTCAGGTTGGTAACAACCACTCTTTTCTTTAGAGAAGAAAATACCAGTTAGTAAAGTAAAACTTATCGTATAGAGGAATTAATTAGTAAAAATCAGATTTCAGTGTTTTGACATTAATAAAAAGATCAAGATTACATTGAACAGATTCGCCTTCTTTAATTCATAACAATTAAGAAACTTTTAACTATGGCTTAAGCCATCAATGCACTCTAAATCAGTACTGGCTTTCTAGATACTATCCATATTCCCAGCATCCTGTCCCCTCATCACACTGAGCTCTCTGGTCTTCATCTGCCTAGTGCTGCTTGCCCTCCCCCAGTGTTCACATCCTTCTCACCTCGGCAGCCTGTCTTGACACACTAGGCTAGACAAGCAGCCTCTTCCTACTGCTCCCACAGGTCGCAGGGCCTACTTCTACCATGCTGGGACCAATTTGAGGGTTTCACTGATGAAAATCCTTTGAAAAAATTCATGATTCGTGGATACAAATTCATGGCTCACTTTGCATGCCATGGCTGACCAGGTGGTGGGTTCTTCAGCCCCACTGGTATAATGTCACAAGGCCACAACTACAAAGGTCTTCACACATCAGATCCCCGCAGATCCTCAGCCTGCTGTTTTCACTAATATCACCCCACATTTGAGCTTCCATACGTCACTCACTGCTAAACATTTTAACTCTGTGAGTCCTGTGCCTTCCTCTTTATAGTCTTTTTCTCTATTTGTTGCCAAAAGCACTGGCTTTGTAACTGCCCACTAGAATTCTCATGGTGAGAAAAAGAAACAGAGACAAATGTGCATAAACTAATATATTTCACACATGGGTTGAAGGTCAGAAACAATTTACTCTATTTCATTGTCTCTCTCATTAAACTGAGAATTCCTTGATGAGCAGGAATTATCACTCATTATCTCTGTGTCACCATCACCCAGCCCTGGGCTAGCCCATAGAGAGTCCTCAAAAATTTGCTCAATGAGCATCATTCCCAAAGCTTTATTTTAGCATTTGACATGCTCTTACTGCTATATTTAATCAAATGCCCAACCAGTAAATATTTAACAAAGTACTTCCTAGGTTCAACACTTCTTTGTTGATAGAAGTTTACCTTTGGTTTTATGTGCTTTCTCTTGCCATTCAAGAATACATAGCAATTAAAAAGAAACAAAAACTGAGAAGAGACAAGCATGCTCAAGACCGGGGAAGGTGGATAAAAATATTTCATATATAAACCTGAATCTGGGTGTGTGTGAGAGAGTGAGTGAATTGGGGGGGGGGGGGGGAGGCTTGAAAAAAAAAGAAATTAAATCTGAATCTGCAAAAGGTGTGAGGATAATGGAATTTTTAATTAAATTGATAAGGTAGTATAAGAAACACATATAGTAATCTCCTGTGGTGCATTTTAATTTTCAGCATTTTACTTTTTATACTGAGGTCCTTTTTGAGATGCAACACAAACTGTATCGTCCTAAATTAGCTTGTGGGAATGGGGTCATAATGAACTCTGGAGAACACGCAAAAACTATTCACTTGAGTAGGGAAAGGGCAAGAAAATAATTAACTGGGTTAAGTCCAGGCAAGCCCTGCCTTATAACTAGTGCTTAGGGTCCTCTTTCCCTATGCCCCTTCCCCCAAATTGGCACTTTTCCCGTAGCTAAAATACACGTAACATTTCTTTGAAATTCAACACAACAAAAGTTCATTAACCAACACTGGAGTGAGATACAGAAAGGAGATAGCATCTGTGGGATGATGGCTTTAATCCACACCTAAATCTCAATTCTTTTAAAACCCAAAGTGACTTCTTAAAAGTACTACAGTTCACAAGGAAGGCTTCAAGTAAGATTCTCATACGGATTTCAGCGTGGGGCTGACGGCGGGACTGACAAAGCAGGACGTGGGCCGTGATGACCCTAGGCTGACGCCGCGCGGCTGACCACGAGGGGCGAGTCCGGCGCGCCCACGGGAGACTCTTGCCCCAACCCAGACCAGCCTCTTAGGTTTGGGGCGGCAACTACAGCCCGCCCCGAGCACGCCCTGTAGGTTCGGCCCCTGAAAGGCACATGGACTCAGGCATCCAGGCACCGCTCTTACCAGAGGGTCATAAAGCACCACAGAGCAGGAAGTACCGAAGGCCAGAAGTCCTCCGGGGCCGGGACTCCAGCTCAGGACTCCCCGCACCCGGTTTGGGCAGCAAAACACGTGAGACGTCTCCAGCACGGGTGCCACCATGTTGCTGGCTGGTCAGCCGCCCAGACCCAGACAGCCACTTCCGCCCTTGGAGCGGAACTACTAATGCGGGGGCTACTCCTACGGGCCAGATATCCGGTCCGTGTTTCGGAGGCGGCCGAGGGCGGGACTCGGGCGGCCCCGCCCCGGCTGGTGTGGTTCTCCATCAAACGCCCTAACCCCCAGCGCAGGACCAAGCCAGGCCTCTACCCCAAGTGCGAAGCCCGACCAGAGTAGCTCAGAACCCTCCAGAAGGCCCTGGGGCTCGTGTGCAGGGCGGCGTCAAGAACGTCCCGTTGCCCCTCACGGCCTGGCTCCCAGCAGCGGACGGGGCTGGCCTGGGGGGGGCCTTCGCGAGAGAATCTCGGGCCTCAGAGAAGCACAGGGACGTGGAGTGGATCAAAGAAAGGACCTCCAACTACTCACAGTCCGCTTGGACCGCGTCACTATCTCCCGCCCCTGCGCAGCCCGCGGCGTCGCGAACACGCGGAAAGCGGATCCGTCTGGGGAGACGGGGTTCCGGAGTCGCACTGCGCATGCCCCGCAGTCATGGCAGAAGGAGGCGGTGGTTCCCGGCCGCGCGCTGCGCGCGGCAGTGTTTAGTGATTGTCCTCCGGCTCCTGGGAAGCGAGGGGCGCGGCTGCCCGGTGGCTGCGCGACGGTACCCCAGGACCGAGGGGCGGCCTGACCCATGAGACCGCTTCTCCGCGCCCCGTGAGGTTTCCTGAAGAGACCCCGGACCGCCCGCGGGGAACTGAACCCGAGCGCGGGGCCGGGCCGTGGGACGGCGAGACCGCAGAGAGGTGAGTCGTGCAGGTTCGAGAGGGGTCGGCGGGGAGGGCAGTCCCGCGGGCCGGGCAGGCAGGGCGGGCGGCGGAGACGGGATCCTGCGGACCGGGCAGGGGGAATGCCGAGGGGAGCCTGCCGCAGGCGCCCACTCAACCTAGAGAGCCAGACTTCCCAGCTTGGGGTGCCTAGGTGAGCTTCGGGGTCCAGAGGAGGACTTTTTGAGGAGAGAGGATCTGTACTCTTCGTCCCATATGCGAGGAAGGCACTGGCGTGTTTAAAAAGCCCTTAGAAACAAAGCTTTGTGCGCCCTTTTCCGTTTTATCCACACGCCCTTTTCTCCAAGGCCTTTGCATTCTGCTTTCTTTTTCCTCCAACACACGCCGACTTTGCAGGGAAAGAGGTCTGCGGACGGGTCCGCGACCGCCCTCAGCATCCTCCCTGGAGAAAGGCTCGGAGCTGCCCCCTGTGCTTGTCCCCACCCACCCCGCTCCTCTTATGTCTCCTGGGAATGATTTCTAAAGGGTTCTCTTTTGTCTGTTAAAAGAATTCTCAAAACTTCAGGCCCTGAAGATTGTTCTTTCAGGAGCCTCGTCCTGCTCTAACTATGTACTGTATCTCCATTTTCCACTGCTCCCAGTCTGATAAGCCGCACTTGTGCAACACATGGATCTTAATGAGCATTTCCACATACATTCCTTCATGCGTTTTCCTCATTCACTGCATCACTGGCTTTTTAGACGAGGTGAAGAACAGCTGACAGTTGGAGAGCTAAGTTGCCCCATTCATACTCTTGCTCTGAAACGCGACCTCTGCGTCTCCTCTTGTTGGAGACCTGAGTTTGGCCATCATCACCATCCACCATCAGTGCTGGACATCTGCTGTGTCCTGAGCTAACCATCTATCTGCATATCTGACCATACTTTCCTCTGCTTAACTGAATTATGCTTTTCAAGCCCCAACTCGATTCCTAACTCCCCTTTGGGGTATAGGCCTTTGGTTCCAAACACTATTGTATGGATGAGTAACAGTCTGTGATAAAATTTTCACCAGTTTGTAGCAATGTAAGAATGATATAGTGAATTTTTCATGAACTTCAATTCACTTAAAGAACTATTATTATGCAGTCATTGAAAAAAAGAAAGTGTATCTATGTGTACATGACAACTTGTCTGATTCACTGTTAAGTGGGAGAAAAGATCCCCTTTTTGTGTTTAAAGTGTACATCTACTTGAGTATGCATAGAAAATATCCTGAGGGATATGTAAGAAACTGGTAAAATTGGACACCTTTGAGGAATGGGATGGGGGACAGGGGCCTTAAGTGGACTTGTTTATAAGGAAAATATTAGTTTAAATTTTTTTGATGTGAATTTTGAGATTATCATTTCTACTTTTTTGGCATTCGAAGATTCTTTTATGAAATGATGGTGATGGTGGAGGTAGTTAGGTTTTTTTTTGCTTTGAATCATTCTCAACACAATAAGGAGTTGCCAATATGGCTGTAGCCATATGGATCTCTCCTGTCTCTGAATTACTATTGCTTTAACCCTGCTAATTACAATCTCTTAGCACTCAGCTGTTCTGCAGTTGTTTCATGTGTTTGGGCAATGCAAGCACAGACCTCAAGGCTCTAGTTCTCTATACATTACCTAGCCCCACACTGGCCACACCAGGTGACACTCTGGAAACCTTTATTATTTGATTAGACATCAATCTTCAGCATCAGGTTTCTTTCTTTTTTTTTTTTCTTTTTGTTTTTATTTCAACATATTATGGGGGTACAAATATTACGGTTATGTATATTGCCCATGCCTCCCCCTCCCCCCTGCATCAGGTTTCTTAATTCAAATTGTTTTAAAAGTGAGCCAAGAATTTTTTTTTCTCTTTTCCAGGAAGGTGCAATGGCAAGGAATTTATCAGTAATCTTAATCCTGACCTTCGTCCTTTCAGTTACAAATTCCCTTCATGAACTAGAAGCAGCAGCTGCTTTTCCTCAGACCACAGAGAAAATTAATCCAAGTTGGGAATCTGGCATTAATGTTGACTTGGCAGTTACCACACAGCGACATCATCTACAACAGCTTTTCTACCGCTATGGAGAAAATAATTCCTTGTCAGTTGAAGGGTTCAGAAAATTGCTTCAAAATATAGGCATAGATAAGATTAAAAGAATCCATATACACCATGACCGAGAGCATCACTCTGACCATGAGCATCACTCTGACCACGAGCATCACTCTGACCACGAGCATCACTCTGACCATGAGCATCACTCTGACCACGATCGTCACTCTCACCGTAATCATGCTGCATCCGGTAAAAATAATCGGAAAACTCTTTGCCCAGACCATGACTCTGATAATTCAAGTAAAGACCCTAGAAACAATCAGGGGAAAGGATCTCACCGACCAGAACACACCAGTGGTAGAAGGAATGTCAAAGAGAATGTTAGTGCTAGTGAAGTGACCTCAACTGTGTATAACACTGTCTCTGAAGGAACTCACTTTCTAGAAATAATTGAGACTCCAAAACCTGGAAAACTCCTCCCCAAAGATATAAGCAATTCCACTCCACCCAGTATCACAGAAAAGAGCCGGGTAAGCCGGCTAGCTGGTAGGAAAACAAATGAATCTGTGAGTGAGCCCCGAAAAGGCTTTATGTATTCCAGAAACACAAATGAAAATATTCAGGAGGTAAGATAAGTGCTGTTCATTATTTTAATATACCTATGTGTCTGTCCTGTCGTTGCCACTCTATCTCTAGTTGTAAACGAGTTTAACATAAAATGGTGAAGTTACTGAAAAGGGAATTTCTACCTTCTCAGTAAGGCACTTGGCTCAAGGTGTCTTGAGCTTGCCTGCTATGTCGTATGTTCTGATACAGAACTTGGGGAATAGTTCTTTAGTCAACACAGTGCTTTTTCTAATATAAAATGTAAAATATGTGTAGGAAGATATTAAGGTTATTTTTTAGAGAAAGTCTGTAAAAGTGAGTATTAATAAAAAATAGAAAATGAGGGGTTGAAAAAGCAGGAGTTGGAATTCATGTTTTAGAGGAAGGTGTGTCCAAAGGGGCTAAAGAATGCAGAAAAGAGCACTGCTGCCTCCTTGGTTGGATGAGTGAAAAATCTGGGCAGTGAGGTTATGAATTCATGTGGTTTTTCTAGAATAGACTTGCAGACTGTACATAATTCACCTTGGCTGAAAGATATCAAGAACAAGGAATTAGTTGGTATACTTTAATAAGCAAAACTTAATTACTTCATTCAAACCAGTATATGACTGTATAAATTCTAGAATACTAGTGATGGTCATAGCAATCGGAACACTGGTGATGAAGTTTGCTCTAAGTAGTGGGTTTTTTTTGGTTTTTTTTTGAGACAAAGTCTCACTCTGTTGCCCAGACTAGAGTGCTGTGGCTTCAGCCTAGCTCACAGCAGCCTCAAACTCCTGGGCTCAAGCGATCCTTCTTCCTTAGCCTCCCAAGTAGCTGGCACTACAGGCATGTGCCACCATGCCCGGCTAATTTTTTCTATATTTTTTTAGTTGGCCAATTAATTTCTTTCTATTTTTAGTAGAGATGGGGTCTCACTCTTGCCATCCACCCACCTCGGCCTCCCAGAACTCTCAGTAGTATTGGCTGAGAATTGTGGGAGTTTAAAATGTCTTTACAGAAGATAAGAAACAGATACTAAAACTAATTTTTTTTTTTTCGTGGGGGAGGTTAGATTGCATAAAGGAGTTTCTTCAAACTAAGCTTGTCTCTCAATTAAATTGTTGAAAACATCTGCCTGCTGGTACAGGTTTGTTTTATTAACCAGCCTTGCTCTCCACAAGAGTAATCTGCATAATTTAATATTTTCTCATTGTAGAGAATTATTTTGCCAGGTATGTAGACAGAACTGAGCTAAGTTTTTGCAAGTAGGGTCATTACTGGGAAAGCAACATGTCTTGGGCTTGTTTAGGCCAAGTAGGTTAGCGTTAGTACTAAAGCAACATATTTCTCAATCTCTAATGAACCTCATTTTGAAATTAAAGCTCATTTCCTTAATAGGTTTATACAATGAGTTAACAGGCTTGTGAATCCATTTATCTTCAAGCTTGTTCCACTTGAGGCTTTCTCTCTAAGTGACTGGTGATGTAACTACTTCTTCCAAGAAGTAGGCAGAAGAGGTGAATACCACCCTTGTGAGACATCGTATTAATATCTCCAGGTAGCTAGAGGCAAATTCCAAAGTACTCAAAACAAAAGTTAATTGTAATCTGCATTAACTTGAAAAAATTAAAAAGCAGCTTTATTCAGGAAAGGGGGTTGTGTCATCAAGCTACTATTTTGGATTCTGTAATGGGAATGCCTTTTGGTGATTTTCACTGCTTTGTTTCCTTCAGTGTTTCAATGCATCGAAGTTACTGACGTCTCATGGCATGAGCATCCAGGTGCCACTGAATGCAACAGAGTTCAGCTATCTCTGTCCAGCCATCATCAATCAAATCGATGCTAGATCTTGTCTGATTCATACAACAAGTGAAAAGAAGGCTGAAATCCCTCCAAAGACCTATTCTTTACAAATAGGTAGAGTTGCCTTTTTTATGTAAAAATAATTTCCAGTAGATACATTTATTGTATACTTTTCCGTATATTCTCATCAACTTATTTGTTTTTCAGCATAATTCCAAATATATTATCTTAATTATTCTCTGCCGTGAATGTGAAGAAAGCAAGCAAGGATGTTAGAAAATAAAAACCTAGAAAATAAAACTTAGATTATGATTTGTCTGAGGTCATCCTACAGGAGGTGTCAAAATCATCTGAAATTTGGGTTTTTTATATCATGTCACACTGTTTGAGAAGGGGGTCAGAGTTTGTCTCTGTTTAGGAGTCTACTTCTGGTATGTTCTTATTGAGAACTGAATAGGCTAAGCTGTGCTATAGTGTAGGGTCACATTGCTCATATAAAGAGAAAGAAATAATTGGTTTGTTTACTGAGGAAATTACTGAGTTCCTGGTTTCCTTCTTTTTCTCCTTTCTTTCATTTCTCTTTTTTTTTGTTCTAACTTTTCTCTCTTCTCTTTTATAATTTAGCTGTTACGGGAATCTGAAAGCTCAGTTCTGAAGTGAACTAGAGTTCATTCTTGGTAACCCTTTTTTTTTTCTCTTTCACCCCCATCTGAAGAATTTCCCACAGGGGCTTACCTGGACAGTTCCTAAGCACCGTCAGGTTGTTAATTTGACCGACAACAAGTTTCTTGGTTATTATGCTATTGCCACAGTCCTATTTGCACTGAATTTGTGTTTATTTAGTTTCTCTGCCTTTACATGTTACTTTGTGCTACTTTATAAAAGTCTCTCTTTGAAGTTTATTTAACTATGTGTTTTTCCTTTGTTTTGTTTGACAGCCTGGGTTGGTGGCTTTATAGCCATTTCCATCATTAGTTTCCTGTCTTTGCTGGGAGTTATCTTAGTGCCTCTCATGAACCGAGTGTTTTTCAAATTTCTCCTAAGTTTCCTTGTGGCATTAGCTGTTGGGACTTTGAGCGGTGATGCTTTTTTACACCTTCTTCCACATGTAAGTACAGTAATTTACCCTTTTGGTGTTTTATTAGTCAACATTGAAAAAATATTTTTTATTTGTATTAGAATTCTTTATGTTGATTTCTATGAAAAGTTAGAAATTTGGTTTAGAGAAGTTGATTTTAAAATATATTTCATAATTTGCAGTGAGCTATGTGCCACTGCACTCCAGCCTAGATGACAGAGTGAGACCACATCTCAAAAAAAAATTTTTTTAAATGAATGCCACATTCCTCACTATATGTCATCGGGGGGCGGAGGAGGGTCCCCGAAAATAAGACCTACCCATAAAATAAGCTCTAGCAGGATTTCTAAGCATTTGCACAATATAAGCCCTACCCCAAAAATAAGACCTAGTGATGGGCGTGGCTATACAGTATAGCTGCACAACCCATGCATTTCACTGTGGAGTGGTAAAGAAGATGAGCAGCCCTTCTCATCTGCCCCATCGTGACAGCCACTATCCCAGAGGTGACCGGAAAGGTGCGGGCAGCCCCACCAACAAGGTCGGCTCCCCCTGTGAAGTCCCGGCCATCCTGTGCGTGCTGCAAGCTGAGGCTTTGAGGGGAAAATAACACATCCCCTGAAAATAAGCCCTAGGGTGTCTTCTTGAGGAAAAATAAATATAAGACCCTGTCTTATTTTTAGGGAAACACGGTATATATATATATGGTAACTGAAAGATGCATTTTTTGGTAGATCTTAATACATGTTCATGTATTTTGCTTTTCTTTTTAAGGGAGTTCACTATATATGGACTAGTTTAACTTTTTGGAACCCTTAATAAAAGGAGACAAATTCTGCTCAGATATTAGTACTATGACAAACTGCAAGTGTGAATTATTTGCTTACCTATTAGTATAATTGCCACAGAAATAAAATATGTGACCCTTTATGTTTCCAAGAAACTTAAAGAAGTTTTCGTCAGAGTTGAATTTATGTGTGTATTTAGAGATTTACACTTCATGACACACAAAACAAGTTTGGTAAAGTGATTTTTCTTTTCCGTTAAGTACTGGGATGGGTGCTCAGGCAGAAAACATTTGGCTCTCATTTTTTAAATTTCTTTTAAAGGTTTTCAGGTAAGTGAGAAAAGGAAATCACTCCATTCCTAGAGCACTACAGATCTCATGTTCATTCAGTAGTGAAGGAAAACTATTTTGCTGTAACAAGCTCGCTGACCACCGGACAGCTGATATTCAGCAATACCTGCAGCATAAAGTGGCATGTACACTTGCTGTACTTTGTGGACGACCCACTTCCCACCCCCTGAATCTCACCTGTGTTAGTGTGCTCCATACCAATTCCCTAACATGCAGTAGCAGTAGTTACTTATGCAGTTAGTGTTTCAGTGCATCACAGCCCCGGCAAGGTGCTGGGGCCGTGCACCTGGATCTCAGGTACCTGCCAGGTCCCATCACTACAGACTAGGCTTTTTACAAGACTGATCAGATGACATTGGTATGGGCTTTTCAGTTGGGAATATTAATATATGCAGTAGATACTATATGCCCATTAAGTCTAACAGTTCTATATTATTCGTGACCATGGTAATATGTCAAACATTGAAAATACTACCTATATATTATGAGTGCCACTGGGGAATGTATCTGTCTTTACACTGAACAGACCCACTCTATTAAATGCCATAGTACATTATATACATTAAGTTCTAGATAGCTAGCTGCTGATTGGTCATTTTGTTTTTAATATCCTGAGCTTTCCCTCAACTCTGAAGTACCTGAATAACTGCCTAGTTCTGAATGATTTCACATTTGACCTTACTATGTTGGCCAACTTTTCTGACATGCGTGAAACTAATGAATTTATAAATTACAAATCATTTTGCCTTTAGTCTCATGCAAGTCACCACCATAGTCACAGCCATGAAGAACCAGCAATGGAAATGAAAAGAGGACCACTTTTCAGTCATCTCTCTTCTCAAAACATAGAAGAAAGTACCTATTTTGATTCCACGTGGAAGGGTCTGACCGCTCTAGGAGGCTTGTATTTCATGTTTCTTGTTGAACATGTACTCACATTGATCAAACAATTTAAAGATAAGAAGAAAAAGGTAAGAAAACGTATATTAAGTATTTAGTGTGTACCAGATATTTATTTATACTAGTACTCTAATTTGTTAGAATAACACACGTCCAGATTGCATGATCTTTATTTGGGAGGGGGTTCAGTACCCTTGAAGTACTTTTTGGTCCCAGAGGGATTCATGTACAGTATTTTTGTATCTTAATAACCCTGGAAATTTCTGTCTTCAATATTCCCTTAAAACTCATGAAAGGATAAGAAAGGCAAGGATAAACATTTATATAAATGACCAAACAAGGTACAGGCAGGGCCTTGAAGACCAGAAGTATCATGTATACACTGTCAATTTTTATTGGTGGTTATAATTATTGTGATTAATTTTAAATTATTCACCCAGTAGCTGAATTTTCTATTTTGTTTCAAAGAGTATGTGACTTTCACAAGCTTGCCCTTTGCAAATTGGATCAGAAAATAGTATGAAGTCAAACAGTAGGCTGTTTACTTCTGGTAAAAAAATACCTTTGAGTCTACTGCTTATCTGATGTGATCAGGCAAGTCAGTCAAAAGACTGTCAGGAGACTTTATTTCTTTTTTCTTTTTTTGCTTTCTGAAGCTTCACGTACTCCAAATAAGGAGACTTTTTAAAATGGTATATGCATGTCTTACATTTTAACCTTAAAATATCTGGACACTCATATTCTGCCTATTTGATTTTCTTTGAGTTGTGGTTCTGTATTCTGTATCTTCTGCTTTTCTTTTCTTTTTTAACAGCCATGCTCCTTCATCTACAATTTCTAATTTTTGTTTCTCTAAAATTAACAAGAGGTTACACACTTGTGAAGCTATTCTGAGTGTAGAATCTAGATTTTAGAAATTTAAAAAATTTAATATAGTGGTAGCCTTAACATAATTTTATAGCTTTTTTAGCATCTTGCCTTTGAATCTTTAAAACATTCACCTTTTGTGTTCATAGAGTATTCTCACCATCATTTCATAGTTCGAGCAGTATGTAATTAAATTGTGCAGTGACAATAACAAGTATAATTGGTGTGAAGAGGTTTGAAAACTAACACAGTTGGTTCTTGTTGAGCATAGAGCTCACTGTGGAAAACAGAAATGCATATGTAAATAGGAAAGTGGCCTCCTTAGCCATCCTTTGACTATTACCCTTAGGGATTTTATATGAACTAAAATCTCAAATTGAAAATTTTGAACCCTTTCCTTAGTGAACATAAATTTAGAGGGAAGAAGTCAAATAAGAATAGTTTACTCATAGAAGTCATCTTCTGTGTTCCCGTTGTCCAATTAGTGCTTCACTTGTACTGGTTTGAAGAGATATCCTACTTCTTCTTTGTCTTTTTGTTGTTGTTGTTTTTCTTTTCCTTTTTTTAGAGACAGGGCAGGGTCTCACTCTGTTGCCCAGACTGGACTGGAATCCAGTGTCATGATCATAGCTCACTAAAGCCTCAAACTCCTGGGCTCCAGCAATCCTCCTGCCTCAGCCTGGGACTAGAGGCCATGACACCTGGCTAATTTTTCTATTTTTAATAGAGACAGGGTCTCACTCTTGCTCAGGCTGGTCTGAAACTCCTGAGCTCAAGCGATCCCCCCACCTGAGCCTCCTGGAGTGCTATGATTACAGACATGAGCCACCATGCCCATCCCCATCCTACTTCTTTAAGTCTTCTGGAATTCTTAACCTTTCTAAAAAATCATTATGGGGTGGGGGTGGGGCCTTGGGGCTGGGTTGTGGTTTTCTTTACTGAGTTTCTAGTTCAAATGTCATAATTTATTTAATATTCTTATTTTACATTAGTTTTCAAATTGTACCTAAAGATAGTTTTTCTTTAGCCTGGCACTATTTAACCTGGGACCCTAAGAGATAGGCTCTCTATTATCTAATATATTACAGTTTTTTTTCAAACTCCAGGTTATTAGTGAGTTGTGAAATCAATTTATGTTATGACCAATATTTTTAAATGCAACAATAATTTTATAGGATATTAAATATAAATTGTGTATATTACTATGGGATATAGTCAGAAATTTGATAATCTCTACTCTAAAATATTATCTACTAGAACATATTTTGTTCTGTTTTTGTTTTTTGAGACAGAGTCTTGCTCTGTTGCCCGGGCTAGAGTGCCGTGGCATCAGCCTAGCTCACAGCAACCTCAAATTCCTGGGCTCAAGCAATCCTCCTGCCTCAGCCTCCCGAGGAGCTGGGCCTACAAGCATGTGACACCATGCCCGGCTGATTTTTTCTATATATTTTTAGTTGTCTGGCTAATTTCTT
>VBSM01003157.1:22697948-22710367 GCA_008086735.1 Cheirogaleus medius | reverse complement strand
AAAAAAAAAAAAAAGAAAATTGCAATCAAAGAATTGCAATAGTGTCTGGTACATAATAGATGATTGATAAATATTGAATGTATAAGGAACGTGAAACAGCAAGTACGCATAATTTCTAGACAAAGACTTCCCACAGGAGTTTTGCAAATATTATATGTTCTCCTCCCTTTTTAAAATATGTCGAGTTTATCTTTTGCCAGAGGCATCCAGATCATAGTATTACTTGCTTAATAGTTTTTAATCTCATTTGATTCTCTCAAAAAGAAAAGAGCTATTCATTATATGGTGAGTACTGGGAGCTCTTCAGGCCCATAACAGGGCATTTTACTTAGGCTTTTCCTTAAGAGATCCATCCTGCACCCCTGGGAGAGTCTGTATATCATAGTTTTAGATCACCTGCCCTATGTGTCACTGTGAAAGCTCTATATTCAAATTACAGTTACATCTCACACTTGAGATAGATATATATACATATACATATATATAGTGAAACCCTTCTAATAGTTTGACATTAAGCTTTCTTTCTACCAGTGAAGACTATTGCTCATACTGGAAACTGTAGAATCATCTGTGACATCCCCCTCATCCCTGTATCCAACCAAGTTTTATTAAATATGTCCACGGTTTTTCCATTCTTCTCTGTTTCCAAGCCATGGTTATCTCCCACCTGGATGACAGCAATCACCTCCTAACTGGCCTGTCCATGTTATTTTGTTTCCCTCTTTTCTCAATCTAGTTTCCACAGAGCAGGCAGTGATTTGTTTAAATGAAAACATGATGAGGTCATATGCCACTACTTAAAATCCCTCCTTCAGTGACTTCCATTGCTTTTAGGACAAAGTCTGCTATTCTTAACATGATTTGCGTTGTCTGGTCTCCTTCACCTGCCCCAGCCTCATCTCTAGGTGCTCTCTCTCTGACCTACTAAGCCCCAACCACCTTGTACTTCTTTCAATTCCGGGACAGTGCTGGCCCCTTCCTGCTTCAGGGCCTTCCCACAAGCTCTTCTTCCTACCTGAAATGCTGCCTCTCCCTTCCTTCCCCATCAAAGTGCTACTTATTCTGTAGGTCTTAGTATAAATGTTACATTTTTTTCAAGGGAGCCTAAAACCTGAAACATATTTAGGTCTTATTATTATATACTCGAATAGCTCTCTGTGTTTTTCTTTTGTAAAATGTATTAAAAATTGCAATCAATTGTATAATCATGATCTGTTTAAGCCCTCCTAAGGATAAGCTCTAGGAGACTGTATGTATCTGCTAGCACTTAGCATGGGGAATATTATAGGTGCTTACTACTTATGGAATGAAAGAATTGGTTAAACTGTAAGTTCTAGAATCATACCCAAGGAGAAACAAAGCACCAGCAGAAATGATTTAGGATACACTGAATTCATTTATTTTCATAAATATATAAGTACTGTCTCTGATTTGTCTGTTTACCTTTAAAAACTAAGAATGTGTATGTATCTTATATACTGTTAGAGCTAAAATGAAATCTCATGTACAGTGATGATTAAGTTATATATTCAGAGATAATTTTCATCATTTTAAATATTTTCTACATGAGTCGGTAATACACAGGCATCATTGTTCAAACAGTAATCTTTATACAACATAAATGTTGCTTGGACTTAGGGACAGTCTTTCAAGCACAGTATTTGGGATGGTTAACCTATTAATAAATTTCAGGCTAATAGAGACTTATTTGAAATAAGAAAGCATGTTAATGGTGTTTTATTAAGGAAAAGTATTTTAGTTTTAATAACTGAAAAACTAAGTATAGGCCAGGCGCCTGTAATTCTAGCACTGTGGGAGGCCGAGGCAGGCGGATCGTTTGAGCTCAGGAGTTCGAGACCAGCCTGTCTCTACTAAAAAAAATAGAAAGAACTTAGCTGGACAATTAAATATATATATATATATATATATATAAATAGCCGGGCAGGGTGGCGCATGTTTGTAGTCCCAGCTACTTGGGAGGCTGAGGCAGGAGGATTGCTTGAGCCCAGGAGTTTGAGGTTGCTGTGAGCTAGGCTGACGTCACAGCACTCTAGCCTGGGCAACAGAGTGAGACTCTGTCTCAAAAAAAAAACAAAAAAAAACTAAGTATAGTTTTAGGTTATAAAAAGTATGAGAAGTTTGGAGTGTCAATGTCCGGAAGAGGCATGGAGAAAACCAAGCAGTTGTTTAGCAGATCACTAAATGCCTGAAGGAAATGCCCCTAGCTGGTTCTAAATTGGTAACCTAAGGTAGAGCTTCTTAATTTTAAAGTGCATAGAAATCTGGGCATCTGGTTAAAATTCACATTCTAATTCATTAGGGCTGGGTGTGGCCTGAGAATGTGCATTTCCAACAGGCTCCCGGGGATGCTTTGTTGCTTGTGTAAGACTGCATTTAGGGTGGGCGACCTAGGGAGCATTCAGAAAGACTAATGGGTGATTTTTCTACATATCATATTATGGTGGCATTCATTCTTTACCTTTCTGACAGTTACTATGCATAAGATACACTACTAAGTGCTCTGCAAACAAGTACAGGCTCTGCCTTTACATGGCTTTTATTCCAGTAGAGGGTTGTTATTCTGTTTTCTTTTTCTTATCATTTGCTTACCCGTTTATTTAAAGCTGTACACATAATGAATTAACTATTTTAAAGTATTGCTTTCCCTTGCTATTTTAGAATCAAAAAAAACCTGAAAATGATGATGATGTGGAGATTAAGAAGCAGTTGTCCAAGTATGAATCTCAACTTTCAACAAATGAGGAGAAAATAGACACAGATGATCGTAAGTCCTTATGAGTAAATCTGAGGGCTGGAGGGAGTTCATTGCTCTGTGATTTGTATGCAGCTTGGACTATCTGGAAGAGATGGGACCATGTCCTTTTGGTATTTTGGTGTTTTTTTTTTAACTATTTCACTTTGTAAAAATTGCTAGTGAGTAGGTTGTTTTTATATAAATTACATATATTATAATATTTATTTATCTTTTTTCTATAATTTTTTATTTTATGGGGGGGTTGGTTTTTTTGTTTGTTTGTTTGTTTGTTTGTTTGTTTTTGAGACAGTCTTACTCTGTCACCTGGGCTAGAATGCTGTGGTGTCAGCCTAGCTCACAGCAAACTCCTGGTCTCAAGCCATTCTCCTGCCTCAGCCGCTCAAGTAGCTGGGATTAATTACAGGCACACACCACCACACCCAGCTAATTTTTCCACGTTTAGTAGAGTCAGGGGTCTTGCTCTTGCTTAGGCTGGTCTCAAACTCCTGAGCTCAAGCAGTCCTCCCAACTCGGCCTCCCAGAGTGCTAGGATTACAGGCGTGAGCCACTGTGCCCGGCCTAATTTTTTATTTTGAGGTAAATTCATACTTAATAGAAAAGTTTCAAGAACAGTGCAAAGAATTGCTGTATTCCTATATCCCCTTCACTCAGATTCCCCAGTTATTTTTACCACACCTTTGTCATTCTCTCTTTCACTGTCTACACACACACACACACACACACACACACTTTTTCTAAACCATTTGAGAGTTAGAGACATGCCTCCTTACCCCTAAATACTTCATTGTGTGTTTCCTAAGAAAGAGGACATTCTCTCATATAACCACTGTTTAATTACCAAAATCAGAAAAGTTACACTGATACAATGCCATTTGCTAGTCTATAGACCTTATTCTTTTTTCAAAATACCTTTATAGTTTCTTTTCACCACCAGTACCCGCTTCAAAAAAAATTGGTCCAGAGTACAATCTAGGATCAAATGTTGCATTTAGTTGCCTCTTACTTTGGGTTTAATATTTTTTCATGATTTTGATCAGGTTTGGCAGGAATACCAGAAAGTGATACTGTGTCCTTTTCAGTGACCTGATATGATGCACTGTCACTTAATTGGTGGTGTTAATTTTGACTACTTGGCTAAAGTGGTATCTACCACGTTTCTCCAATTTTTCCTGTAACTTGACAGGTTAGCTTGGCATTTCTTGTTGGACAGACTCAATTAAGATTCAAATTTTCAACTAAAGTCCTTGCCATGACCTTCAAGGTCCTACCGAGCCCTCCATTCTTCCCCATCGTTCACTTCGCCCTAGCCCCAATGGCCCTCTTTTCACCCCGTGAATACACAAGGTTTGTCTCTAGGCTTCACAGCGCCTGTTCCTTCTGCTTTGGACTTCTCTCTCCTAGTTCTATACATCAGTTCCTCCTCCTGCTGTTCACATTTCAGCTCAGATATATCCTCCTTCCTGATCACCCAAATGCAACAGACAGGTCTTCTAGTCACTTTCCTACATATACCCTTCTCTAATTTCTACTTACCAGTGCTCAAACTACCTTATTTATATGTGTGTTTCCTTGCTAAGTAGCCATCTCCCCACAAGAATATAAGCTCCTTGAAGGCAGGTTGTTTCTTGTGTTCCTTTTATCTCCAGTACCTGCCAGAGTGCCTGGCACAGCGTAGGTGTTCAACAGAGAGTTGCTGACTGAGGGTAAAGAAAAACTTTATTGTTGCTGCTGCCTCCTTGTAAGGTTTCCTATCCACCCTGTATTCCTCAACATGCTGTTTTTCTCTAAAGAGCAAGTAAAATACTTTCACTTCCTGTATCTATTTCCTCTTCAACTTTTTTTAATGGACTCCAGTGAAATGTGTAACGATGGAAGGATATAGCTGCTCTAGAATTGGACCACAGTGTCAGGGATGCGCCCAAGAAAATTGATAGCAATGTACAGGACAAAAAAAAACCTTATTGTTGCAATTTTCTTTTCTTTGCACAAATAGATAATAAATGCTTCTTGGTGATGATGAAACAGTTCAGATTCTTCTTTTTTTTTCCTTGAATTTTACCTTCCAAAAAAGAGGAAGTCAGAGGAGAGTACTACACATGTTTTTTATTTCCAATTTTCAATATTTTTCTAAATAAATATTTTGAAATATCTAACATAACATTTTTCTAAAACAAGCATGTGCTGCTTTTATGATGAGAAAAAAGTCATCTTTAAAACTATAAGGAGGCAGAAGAAATTAAAGTTGAAGCTAGGTGGTAGTTAGTGAAGATTAATGTTTAAAATCCATTCTTAGGCACAGCAACTCACACCTGTAATCCCAGAGACTCAGGAGGCTGAGGTGGGAGGATTACTTGAGGCCAGGAGTTTAAGACCAGCCTGGGAAACATAGCAAGACCTGTCTATAAAAAAATTTTTTCTTTAATTAGCCAGGAGTGGTGGTACATGCTTGCAGTCCCAGCTGCTTAGGAGGCTGAGGCAGGAGGATTGCTTGAGCCCAGGAATTCCAGGCTACAGTGAGCTATGATAGTGCCACTGTACTCCAATCTAAGCAACAGAGCAAGACCCCATCTCTAAATAAATAAATAATAAAATTCATTCTTAATATTTGAAAACATTAATTTTCTAAAGTTCATTAAAGCCTATTGATAGTTTTCATCAATAAATACTCTAATGTTTAGTTCTGCAGATGTGAAAGAACTACGATGCTTTAACATCTTTTGTTGTCTTTGTCAGTGGGAACGTTTGAAATGTGTCCAAGTACATTAACAAAGCCTTCTTTGTCCCAATGTCTTTTATGTTTATTCCTAGGACCTGAAGGGTATTTACGAGCAGACTTACAAGAGCCCTCCCACTTTGATTCTCAACAGCCAGCTATCTTGGAAGAAGAAGAAGTCATGATAGCTCATGCTCATCCACAAGAAGTCTACAATGAATATGTACCCAGAGGGTGCAAGAATAAATGCCATTCACATTTCCATGATACACTCGGCCAGTCAGACGATCTCATCCACCATCATCATGACTACCATCATATTCTCCATCACCACCACCACCAAAACCACCACCCTCACAGTCACAGTCAGCGCTACTCTCGGGAGGAGCTGAAAGATGCTGGCATTGCCACCCTGGCCTGGATGGTGATAATGGGTGATGGCCTGCATAATTTCAGCGATGGCCTAGCAATTGGTATACATCTATATATTTGTTCCTTGTTGGTTGACCCTGAAAATGTCACATTAAACACCCAGTCAGATTTTAAAAGGTTAGTTTAGATAAGGGTACTAGTGATGTCCAAGATTATCAAATTGTTATTTCTTTTTCTTTCTTTTTTTTTTTTGAGACAGTCTTGCTCTGTCACCTGGGCTAGAGTGCAGTGGCATCATTATAACTCACTGCAACCTCAGACTCCTGGGCTCGAGCAGTCCTCCTGCCTCAGTCTCCCAAGTAGCTGGGACTACAGGCACATACCACTATACCCGGCTAATTTTTTCTTTTTTTTGGTAGAGACAGGGTCTCATTCTTGCTCTGGCTGGTCTCAGACTCCTGACCTCAAGTAATCAATCCTCCTCGGCCACCCAGAGTGCTAGGTTTACAGGTGTGAGCCACTGCACCTGGCCCTCAAATTGTTACTTCTTTTACTACTTCGACAATGAAGTACTCAATAAATATTAAATACAATTAAATGCTAGGAACTGTGCCTAGCCTATTACCTAAGTTGTAACTATCAAAAGTTTTCTTAATTTGCAAGATTTTAAGATCAGACTTTAACGTTTATTAAGCATCTATGAGATTTTTCCTCCTCTATATATTGAAAGTTCCTTTATCAGTAATATAAATAATTTTTATTAAGGTAAAATTATCGTTTCTTTTATGCTAAAGAAATCTTCATACATCTGATAAGACCAATTACCAATCTCTATCCAAAGAATAATTACAGAATTTTTGCTATTGTTGTACCACAATAAGTATTGGGAATACATATGAATTTTAGTAATTTAGTGCTAGAAGGAACCATGGAAGTAATTACAAATGAGGCAGCTGAGGCATGGAAAGGTGGAGCCACTTTCCACCTTGGCAGTGCTATTTTATAGCCAGGCTGAAAGGAGCTCCAGCCTTGGCTCCCTAAGAGTCAGGTGCTCTTCCTCCTGTACTGTATTGTACGTAGCATAAGCATTCAAAGGAGGAATGTCCAAACGCACAGTTGTTGTTTATAATCGACAGATTGTATAATGCGTTAGCTTTTTAAAAGGGGGGGAGTATTTAGAGTCTCCTTATAAGATAGAGAATAGGCTCACGCCTGTGATCCTAGCACTCTGGGAGGCTGAAGTGGGTGGATCATTTGAGCTCAGTAGTTCAAGACCAGCCTGAGCAAGAGTGAGACCCCGTCTCTACTAAAAAAATAGAAAAAAATTAGCTGGACAACTAAAAAATATATATTAAAAAAAAAAATTAGCTGAGCATGGTGGCACATGTCTGTAGTCCCAGCTACCCAGGAGGCTGAGGCAGGAGGATCGCTTGAGCCCAGGGGTTTGAGGTTGCTGTGAGCTAGTCTGACGCCACAGCACTCTAGCCTGGGCAACAGAGTGAGACTCTGTCTCAAAAAAAAAAGAATGAATGTAAACAAGTCTAATTACATAGTGAATTCCTCTGAGGCAAGTGAAACATATTTATACTCTGGACAGCTGAGTGTTTTTCTAAATCTTTTAAACATTTTATTTTATAGTATAAGTGCTGTATATGGTAGCAGTTACTTCCCAGGTTTGTATAAGATCATCTACTCACTCTAAGGCATACACCTACTTGTGCTCCTTTGGGAAATTTAGACCTAATGAATTGTAATCTAAGATTTCTTACAAAGATACAGAGTTGCATTAGGAAAATTTTATATATTCACAGCTAAAATATAGTTTATTCCTTCTAACTCATTTTGTATGCTAATAAGATTTAAAAATACACAAAATAATGTAGCCAAATATTTGATTGATTTTTTATACAGGTGCTGCTTTTACTGAAGGTTTATCAAGTGGCTTAAGTACTTCTGTTGCTGTGTTTTGTCACGAGTTGCCTCATGAATTAGGTAAGAGAAATACATAAAATGTATTTGCCAGGTGGGTGGAACATCCTATTGTCACTGGCTTTTACTAGTAATAGTTCCAGCAAGCTTCTTCATAACTTCCATGCCTTGGCCGGGCGCGGTGGCTCATGCCTGTAATCCTAGCACTCTGGGAGGCCGAGGCGGGAGGATCACTCAAGGTCAGGAGTTCGAAACCAGCCTGAGCAAGAGCGAGACCCCGTCTCTACCAAAAATAGAAAGCAATTAATTGGCCAACTAAAAATATATAGAAAAAATTAGCCGGGCACAGTGGCACATGCCTGTAGTCCCAGCTACTCGGGAGGCTGAGGCAGGAGGATTGCTTGAGCCCAGGAGTTTGAGGTTGCTGTGAGCTAGGCTGGCGCCACGGCACTCTAGCCCAGGCAACAGAGTGAGACTCTGTCTCAAAAAAAAAAAATTAATAAATAAATAACTTCCATGCCTTGTCATAAGTCTGGCTTTCTTTTCTTACTCAGCACAAGTTTGTTTCCAGCTAGAATTCTAACCCCACAGGTATGAGTACACAGTTCCCTATGTGGGGTTGCCAAAGAGGTACCTGGGCTCCCATGTCATCTTCTTTCCCCTACCAAATATCTTTCTATACCAGCATACTGGTGACATGAGTGATCATCTTCACATACATATTGTAGATGAGACTACAGGAAACAAAGGCATCATCTTCCATTAACAGAAAGAAGTTAGGAAAAAAATCTCATTGGAGCTGAAGAAAAGGAAAGTTGATGAATTATGTTTTGAATATTATTGTTCTTTGTCACTAGGACTTAAAATCTTTCCTAGTTGTTCTGGATACCTTTTCACATCCTTGTTTTTCTTCTTATGGAGACCTATTCACACACCCCCAACACCATTTTCACTTCTATTATTTGCCAGGTGTTCAGCCATTCAGAAGGCCTCCCATCTGCCTGCTCAATGGTGTTCTAATCCTCACCATCTAATTTATGTTCCCCATTCCAGATTTTTCATGCCACATGAAGCCTCTCTCAACTATTTCCATCTTCATGTATCTCTTTTCTCCTTTTATAACTGTAACATTAGACTAATTAGCTCTTAATTCTATATTGCCTTTTAATTTACTGATCATTTCATGTGTGTTCTCCACCTTCTTTTCCCTTCTTTGTGACCAATTATAAGTTCGTGCAAGAGCATAAGTTGTGCAAGAGCACAATATTAAATTTGTGGTATTTATCATTCATTGACAAAGTGTGTAAGCCTTAAGAAAACTTTGAATAAAAGGATACCTTAGTTTATAGAGCTGTCAGGGTACTTGACTAACACTCCTTTAGCCCTGAGTAATTCTTTTTTTTTTTTTTTTTTTTGAGACAGAGTCTCACTGTGTTGCCCAGGCTAGAGTGCCGTGGCATCAACCTAGCTCACAGCAACCTCAAACTCCTGGGCTTAAGCAATTCTTCTGCCTCAGCCTCCCGAGTAGCTGAGACTACAGGCATGTGCCACCATGCCCGGCTAATTTTTTCTATATATTTTTAGTTGTCCAATTCATTTCTTTCTATTTTTAGTAGAGACGGGGTCTCGCTCTTGCTCAGACTGGTTTCGAACTCCTGACCTTGAGCAATCCTCCCGCCTCGGCCTCCCAGAGTAATTCTTAATTTTGCTTTTTTTTTTTCTCTTTCAAAAACATTGGAGAATTTTCTTAAATCTGGGAAGTCTCTTAGGTATGTGTCTTAAAACTGATTTTTCAATTAATTACTTTTTTCTCCTTTTTTGTTTTTTGTTAAAGGTGACTTTGCAGTTTTACTAAAGGCTGGCATGACTGTTAAACAGGCTGTCCTTTATAATGCTTTGTCAGCCATGCTGGCATATCTTGGAATGGCAACAGGCATCTTCATTGGTCATTATGCCGAAAATGTTTCGATGTGGATATTTGCACTTACTGCTGGCTTATTCATGTATGTTGCTCTGGTTGATATGGTAAGTTTTTAAGAAGTCAAATTACATTATTGAATAATAATAAAATAGAGAAAACGTTCAGTAAAACCCCATTTTTAAAAAAGGTTTTAGATTAAATGCAGTAGTGATGAAATGTGATTCTATATTCAAAAAGGTGGCATGTAAGATACACAGTTCCCTATATGCAGTCCTTTAGAGTATACTTTTTTGGATTGTTAATTACAAGTACACCTTTATCTTGCCTAATGTGTATCAGGATGCACAAATATATCTTACCCCTTCTGATGTACCTCTTTATTTTTATATATTTATTTTTTAATAATTTCCTGATCCATAGGAACTGTGAGATGATGTATCTTTCTAGAATAGAATCTCAGTAGTCATACATTGAATTGTCTATAGATCCATAGAAAACAGCATAAGCTACATATTGTTGGCATGCTGTGTACTTCAGAATGCTTAAAGTTTCCTTATTTATCGACAAAAGGAATCTTATCTTTTTATTACCAAAGTCCTAAAAACAATCCCAGCCAATCTTACTGCTAAAAGCATATTTTATAGCATAAGGTTTTCCATCTCTGAACTGAAAGCGAGCCACGTGTTATATTCAGTTCAGATATGCAGGCAGTAACTAAAGCAGGAAAATCAATATAACTTTTCATTTTACGGTGGAACAAACTGAACCAATACAAATTTTGTATCATTCAGAACATCATGAATAATAATTGTTCATTAAACTGCTAGGAAATGCTGTGTGATATTATTAGGTAGAATCAGTTTGTATGTAGTCATGTTTTTAAAGAATTGATCCATACTATACCCAGCTACATAATAACCTAGTATACTGTCCTACAATTTCTTCTAAAAACTAACATAATTCTGAAAACTTAAATGTTACTCTTTGCCCTCCCCCGCCTTTTTTTTTCTTTAAGGTACCTGAAATGCTGCACAATGATGCTAGTGACCATGGATGTAGCCGCTGGGGATATTTCTTTTTACAGAATGCTGGGATACTTTTGGGTTTTGGAATTATGTTACTTATTTCTGTATTTGAACATAAAATTGTGTTTCGTATAAATTTCTAGTTAGGGTAAAAATGCTAGAGTAGCTTAAAAACTTGTTGTCATAGTTTGAATAGGTCATAGGGAGATGAGTTTGTATGCTGTGATATGCAGCATTTAAAGTTAGTGGATTTTGTGATTTTTGTATTGAATATTGCCATCTGTTATAAAGTCAATTATGGTGGTAACATAAAGGTACGTTTTAATATTTAAGTTATTGTATTTTGGAAATATAAGCTATATGTGCAATTCACCATTACCAGTCTATTGTATAAACAAGGGATTTGGCATGACATGTTCTGTATATTTCAGGAAAAATGTCCTTAATACTTTTTCTAGAACTAATTTAACACAGTAATTCTCATGCTAGACTTTAGGCTGCTGAAGAACTGCTGGTGTTAAGGAGTAAGAATGTGCATGAAGCCTAAGATACCAATAAAGCTTGTACTAAATTTAAGCTAAGAAATAAGGAAGAAAACAGAAGAATCTGAGCATTGAGGAGGCATAGATTTCTTATAAAATCACAAAGTTTGTTATAAGTTAGAGAAGGGAAATTTAGATTTAAATTTAAAAAGGCAGAATTAGTGTAGAGTACATTCATAAACATTTCTTGTCAGAGTACCAATGTTCTTGTAAAAACACAGCACTTTTCATATACTAATTTAGTTGTACATTTAGCTTTGTATAATACATAAGTCTAAATATATTTAATGAATTCAAACAATATATCACTTGACCAAGAAATTGGAATTTTTAAATATTTGTGCAGAGATATACCAGATGAGTACAGTGAGTAATTTTATGTATCACCAGAAGACTTGGTTATTGCCAAGTTATGAATCACCAAAAGTTATATGAGTGGATGTTCTGGTTATCTGGTTTGCCAAATGTCAGAGTATTAAAACTTTGATATATGTGAAGACATTAAAACCATACTGAGTGTAATTCGACTTCTTAGATTCAGAAAGTACTTTGGTATCTTTCAGTGCTTCAGTGTTGTCATTGTGAGCAGTTGTCATTTTATATATGGTACTGTAGATGTACTAGGTCTGTCTGTGACATTCTCTAGATGTTTCTTTTTTACAGAATAAAATTCCTTTTGTCAACTCAGTCAGATGTCTGATTTTCTTTTTTTAAGTGTAGAGTTCAGTAGATTTTAAGTATATTCACAATGTTGTGCAATGATCTCCAGAACTTTTTCTTCTTGCAAAACTGAAATTCTGTACCCATTAAACAACTCCCCATTTCCCCTGAGCCCCTGGGAACCACCATTCTACTTTGTGTTTCTATAAAATTGAGGTGTCTGATTTTTAAAATTATAATCCAGATTATAGTATGCTAATCAGTTTAGTTATATTATTGCATTAAGTAGCCTTATTCAATTTTAAAACTCTTTATTACCAAGGGCACTTCAAAAAAATATTGGTCCGCAGTTTGTTCCCAGCTGTCATTTTTTTTTTTTAAACAACCATGGACTGGCCGGGCGCTGTGGCTCACGCCTGTAATCCTCGCTCTCTGGGAGGCCGAGGCGGGCGGATCGTTGGAGCTCAGGAGTTCGAAACCA
>VBSM01003157.1:22653780-22665270 GCA_008086735.1 Cheirogaleus medius | reverse complement strand
CAATGAGGATGAAGACCTTTATGATGATCCATTTCTACTTAATGAATAGTAAATTTATTTTCTCTTATGATTTTCTTAATGTTTTCTTTTCTCTAGCTTTTTTGTAAGAATATAGTATATGACACATAAGATCTACAAAATGTGTGTTAATTGATTGTTTATTTTATTGGTTAGGCTTCTAGTCAACAGTAGGTTATTAAGTTTTGGGGGAGTCATAAGTTATTTGCATATTTTTAACTGCTTGGGGGTATTGGTGCCCTTAACTCCCACGTTGTTCAAAGGTCAGCTGTACTTTAGTAATTGTTTTACTGGTAAAATGAGAATAACTTACCTTGTAGGTTGTCTTGAAGATTAAATGAGATACAAAATAAACTTAAAGAACAGTGCCCAGGTCATAGAAACCATAGTAGGTATTTTTCAATATTATTATTATTTTATTTTATTCTAGTCCAGGTTCTAATCCAATCAATATTATTCTTTTTTTTTTTTTTGAGACAGAGTCTTACTTTGTTGGCTCCTGGGCTCAAGCAATCCTCCTGCCTCAGCCTCCTGAGTAGCTGGGACTACAGGCATGCGCCACCATGCCCGGCTAATTTTTTCTGTATATTTTTAGTTGGCCAATTAACTACTTTTTCTATTTTTAGTAGAGACGGGGTCTCGCTCTTGGTCAGGCTGGTTTCGAACTCCTGACCTTGAGCTATCCACCCGACTCAGCCTCCCAGAGTGCTAGGATTACAGGTGTGAGCCACCGCGCCCGGCAGTATTATTCTTAAAAGAGCAAAAAGGTTTAGTCTCAGTTCCATTCTAGAAGCCTAATGTGAATAAGTGAGTATGGTGTGTATAAGAGTTCTTTCAGAGTAAGTAAGAGTTCTTTCAGAACTCTTCCAGTTGACAGTGTATTTTATATTGGTCTAATGGTCAGGAATGAAGTTTATGCTTTTCATGATTTTTATAATTCATTTGTTGCATTTATTCCTTCATTCATTTATTTTAGTAGCTTCATAAAGAATGGATGTTGCATATATTTAATTCAAGGTTTTAAAAATTATTTCATTTATAAACTTTTCTCAGGGACTTGGATTTTCTTTAGCCTTTAAAATGAGAAAGATGTTCCTTTGCCTAGGCCTGGGTGGGTTTTTTTTTTTTTCTTTAAACCAAGCATTGAAATAGGATAAACCATGGATAAATGCACCTGCAGAACAAAGTCAGTTGGTGAAGTATACCAGGTCAGCACCATGCAGAAAGCTCTTTTCCAGCATGTAGGCTCAAGTTAATCATTTAATATATAATTCATATGTTTCTCCCTTATGACATAATTCTTTATTAGTAATTCTCCCTACTTCCCAGGTTCATTCATTCATTCTTTTTCCCCCTCCCCTCCCCTCCCCTCCCCTCTCTTTCCTTCTTTCTTTCCTCTATTGTCCCAAGCAGAGTACAGTGGTGTCATCATAGCTCACGGCACCCTCAAACTTATGGGCTCAAGTGATCCTCCTGCCTCAGCCTCCCGAGTAGGTAGGACCATAGGCATGTACAACCACAACCAGCTAATTTTTCTGTTTTAGTAGATATGGGGGTCTTGCTCTTGCCCAGGCTGGTCTCGAACTCCTGAACTCAAGCAGTCCTCCCGCCTTGGCCTCCAGAGTGCTAGGATTACAGGCATGAGCCATAGCATCCAGCCTTCAGGTTCTTTCTTGGTCTTCTCCAAAGATAGAGCCTTCTATTGTTTACTGTGTGTTTGTAATGTCTTAGATATCTTTCCATATCAGTACGCAAAGCTCTATTTAATTTTTGAACAGCTGCAGAATATTGTATGGATTGTATGGATGTGCCATGATTTATTTACTCATCTTGATGCTTTCACAAATATCCTTAATGATTTGTTTGTGCATTTATAAGAATATATCCATAATATAAATTCTTAGAAGTGAAATTTACAGGGTTATGAAGTACATGGCCAAGTGCGGTGGCTCACGCCTGTAATCTTAGCATTCCAGGAGGCCCAGGCGGGCGGATCGTTTGAGTTCAGGAGTTAGAGACCAGCCTGAGTAAGAGCGAGACCCCATCTCTACCGAAAATAGAAAAAATTAGCCAGGCATGGTGGTGCATGCCTGTAGTCCCAGCTACTCGGGAGGCTGAGGCAGAAGGATCGCTTGAGCCCAGGATTTTGAGGTTGCTGTGAGGTAGGCTGACACCACGGCACTGTAGCCTGGGCAACAGAGTGAGACTCTGTCTCAAAAAAAAAAAAAAAAAAAGAAGATACGTGCATTTACTTTTTTGATATACATTGCCAAATTAATTTTCTAAGGGTTTGCACTAATTATTATTATTATTATTATTGTTTTGGAGAGGGTCTCACTCCATCACCCAGGCTGGAGTGCCGTGGCATGATCATAGCTCATTGCCACCTTTAACTCCTGGGCTCATGCAATCCTCTTATCTCAGCCTCCTGAGTAGCTGGGACTACAAGTGTGCACTACCACACCTGGCTAGTTTTTCTTATTTTTTGTAGAGACAAGGCCTCAATATGTTGCCCAGGTTGGTCTCGAACTCCTGGCCTCAAGCAGTTCTCCTGCCTGGGCCTCCCAAAGTGCTGGGATTACAGGTGTGAGCCACCATGTTCAGCTGCTAATTTATTCTTTAACCACCAATGTCTGTAGGTATCTAAAGGTGGTAATTGTATCCATACTCTCACCAAATTTAGGTAGTGTCAGACTTTCATCTTGGTCAATCTAATAGGTAGAAAATAGTAGTTGGTTTTAATTGTTTAACATTTATGTTTCTTTGAACTTCCTTTTCACATTACCTGCCCATTTTTCCATAGTTACTGGTTTGTGAGAATTCTAGAGTGAAGGAGGGATAATGAAAGTAAACTCAATACATTGAAAATAAGTATGAGTAGTTAGAGCTCTAAGAAAGTTTATTTTCATAATCTGAATTTGAAGTTGTAGCGGTTTCTGAGAGCAGTGTAATTTTACTCTCAGCTATACTGCATGAGGTTAATGATCTTCAGAAACTAAGTTAACGGGACAAGTAATTGAAGCTACAGGTCTAGGCCAAAATTCATTTAGTAAATACTGAGCAAAGTTCGAACCAGCTGCTGGGCTTGATTCTGGGAGATGAGATTGACAATAGTTGCTCTCAGTGGAATTTAGTTGGGAAGCACAACATTGAATAAAAACAATTATGGTTAGTATAGGTGTGCCATAGGAAAAGTATGGGGCACCATGAGAGCATCTTAGGGCTGCCTAACCTATGTGGGCTAATTGGCCAGGGAAAACTAGAGGAACCCATTTAATTGAGGGCTGAAGGATGGTAGAAGTTGGGGAAGTTGTAATTAGTAGCCTTGAGTGTGAAGACCATTGTAGAGGGCAGCAGTCCCCAACCCCTGGGCTGTGCATCACTGCCTAACCACCTCCCAAGTCCCCAACCCACGTCCGTCTGTCTGTCTGTCTGTCGTCAGTCCTTGGAAAAATTGTCTTCCATGCCCACTTTCTTAAAAGTTCAAAATGTCTTTTTGGAATTCATCTGGTTGTTAAGGAATGCTATGCTGTACCAACCTGGGAGGACATGGGGTATTAAGATAATGATTCCAAACTTATTTTTTCATAGAACCGCATAGTTCTGTATAGTTACACAGAACTATATGAATACATACTTGCCATTTTACATGTTTATTCCTTTTTTTTTTTTTTTTTTTTTTTTTTTTTTAGTGAACCTGTGCAGTTCAATATTTTACATGTCTAAAAACAAATACTTAAAGGGGCAGCAGGAGGTGAATGGCTGGCTTCAAGGCTTCATCTGTGTTTACAGTCATTCGCATCACCACCTGAGCTCTGCCCCCAACCCCACCTCCCAAATCCATGGAAAAATTGTCTTCCATGAAACCGGTCCCTGGAGCCAAAAAGTTTGGGGACACTATTGTAGGGCCTTTAGTTCTTATTAAGGGTTGGAGGTGTTTTCTAGAGAACAATGGAAAATCTCTGAAGGATTTTAAGTAAGAATTGATAGAATTAATCCCTGCTAGGTAATTTGAAATGTGATCCTGAACTCTTCCAAGGGGTGGGCTGCCAAAGATATGAGACATCTGGCTGTAGTACAGAAGTACATCAGCTCTATCCATTTTTCACCCACCTCAGCTATTGAGAAGCAGCCAGCTGTGTCTGACTGAACAAAGATGTCCTGTCTGGGACAGATAGAATCCATTCAAGAATCATTTGTTGATTATATACTTTCTGTGGGGGAAAAAAAAAAAAAGACTGAGTTAAAGCAGTTTCTGCCTTACAACCACTACCTATCCATCCATATGAACATACTTTCTTCCCCCCAGTGCTATAGGAAGAAGGAAAAATCTTGAAATAGAATCTCTAGGTTTTGGAAATAGTTTTAGAGAATACAGTCTCAGGATATGTTTGCGTAGTATAGATCTTTCTTTTTTGCCTCAGAAAATACTCATTTCCACGAAAACATGTTTTTAATTTCAATTGTTACACTACATTTTTAAAATGAGTTCTTAGGTATAAAATTAACTCTAAGGTTAAGTGACTGAATTAGGTCCATTTATATGCTTTTCTGAACTAGAAGAAATAAGGCTTAGTTAGGAGAGTATTTAGAAGTTGGAGAGAGGCCTACTGTGTGTGGGGAGTGGTGATTGCTGTAGTAAGATTTAAGACAGCATGAGGAAACCATAGAATCTGGAGAAAAGGGTTCTAAAAGATATAAGAAAAGTTCAGAGCCCTTCTTTTATTTTATTTATTTATTTATTTTTGAGACAGAGTCTTACTCTGTTGCCTGGGCTAGAGTGCCGTGGCATCAGCCTAGCTCACACCAACCTCAAACTCCTGGGCTCAAGCAATCCTCCTGCCTCAGCCTCCCGAGTAGCTGGGACTACAGGCATGCTCCATCATGCCCGGCTAATTTTTTTTTCTATATATTTTAGTTGGCCAATTAATTTTCTTTCTATTTTTAATAGAGACGGGGTCTCCCTCTTGCTCATGCTGGTTTCAAACTCCTGACCTTGAGTGATCCTCCCGCCTCGGCCGCCCAGAGTGCTAGGATTACAAGCGTGAGCCACCATGCCCGGCCCAGAGCCCTTCTTTTAAAAGCCAGAGTTAGACTCATGAATACATGAGAGAAAATGCTATCTATATAACTATTCCTTGGTTTGGAGAGAGAGAGAGATAACTGGGGATTATTATGAAAAATATTTATTATTTAAAATTTTATTTTTAATAAATGGAGATGGTAGAGGTAGTATTTGAGAACACGTGGAAATTATCCAGAAAGTTTGGTGGGGAACCTGTGGCCTCAAGGCCACATGTGGCCCTCCTGATCCCCAGGTGCAGCCCCTTGACAGAATCCAGACTTCACAGAACTGATCCTCAAAAGATTCAGTCAAAAGGCTGCACTCAAGAATCCAGAAGGCCACTTGTGGCCCCAAGGCCTTAGGTTCCCCACCCTATGCAGAAAGCCTTTGTCGAAGTCTCCTTTGAATTTCAGTCAGCTTCTAGAATACTTCATGTATCAGTATTCTACATTAAACTCTAATATGGAATTCTTTTTTCTACTGGAAATCAAGCAATGTCTCTCGTTCATTCTGAATGACAGTTACTGAAAAGACTTACTCAACTCCAGAAGGTGTAGCAAATCATTTTCTTGTTAATTGCTTCCTGTTAGAGTGGCGGCACAACAAATGAGATATTCCAGTTGGAGATTGTGCCAAATAGGAATTTACCATAAGTGAGTAGAAAAGCTTTTCTTCTGTATAAGTACCACCTTCCCCCAAAGCTTCGGAGTTGTTAGGGATGATTAGATGTGGTCAGGGAGGAACTGTCTAGAAAAACAAAAGGCAAAATCCCTGTTATCACAACTCTAGCTTTGAATTCATTCTTCCCTGACTTTTTGAATTATTCTTAGCATTAAATTTTACCTACTTCCAGTTTTCTTAATGTACCGGAAGGTGTCTAGTCTTTCCCCACTAGCTCTAAAACTTCAATTCTTCTCTTTTTGTTTACAAAACAAAGCTTGGTATTTAAGGCCCTTCTTCTCTCCAGCTTCATATTCCATTACTCCCTCATACATAACGAACAATGTGCTCATTAGGTCACCCACTGGAGCTTCTGCCAGGAATGTCTTTCCGCTAATGTTTCATTGCACATTTATGCTTATGGCTTAAATAGGCTTTTATGAACCTGACTGTGGGTCTTCTTTTATTCCTAGTACCTAATGCAGTGTCTATGAATATAGTAGATACCAAATGATTATCTGCTGAGTGAATGAATGACATGAGATCTTAATTATTTATAATTATCCTTTGGTTAAGTGCATTTATAGTTCCAACTCAAACTTAAGAGGATTTAATAAGCACCTCTTATATAAATAGGGTATTTATAGCACCTCATTCTAGTCTATAGTAATGCACTTTACCAGGGAATAAATGAGGCTATCCTATAATTGTTACTAAAGCTTTAATAGATTTTAGTTTCAAGATAATGGCTTTTTCCCTGAGTTCCTTCTATAAGACCTGCAGGATGGTCATTCCTCCCATTGATGTGTGTATATATGTGGATGTATATGTGCATGTGTATATATATATTTGCTTATTCAATTTTTTGTTGTTCCTTTCCATGTAGAAGGCTTTACTGCCTCTACCCAGGGCAACAGAGTGAGACTCTGTCTCAAAAAAAAAAGATTTTAGCTATTTGTCGTATTTATCAGCATTGTCATTACAGTAGTTTTAAATCCAACCTTTCTAAACAGATAGGTGGTTAAATTATAATATTCTGCACGTATAAAAATGAGTAGCCATATACAATATAAGTAGCAGGCATGTACAGTATAAGAAAATGAGTAATGTTCCTACCCCTTTCTAATTATGAACAAATAAAATTAGATTATGAACTGATTATAAGTTAGTGAGACTAGATGACATTTCTTTAATCCTTTCACTGACCAAGTTTATTTCATATTGTTTACCTACTACTAGTCCAGACTTATTAGGTAATATTATGTTCTCATATATTAGCCAGCCAATTTTTTTCTTTTCCTTTCTTGTGCACTTGTTCATATACAAGGTCCCAGGACAGGAGCTATACTTACTATTGATAAAAGCTTAAAATTTAGTTCAGGGAGATGAGATATAAGAAATTAATGCTTCATAATATAAATGTTGAGTGGTGCTTATTTGGCTTATACTTTATTGGTACAAATATAGCAGTGTACATATATGTAGACACTGGGAAATAATATATTTATGATTGTTTTAGTGTTGGTGTGATATATTAGTGGAGAGAAGTAGTAAAGGGAGAAAAAAACGAATTAACATTTTAGTGATGTGATGTATTGTGTGCCAGTTTATATGGAACTTGTAAACTCCTGATTGAATAGGAAAGGTTCATTTTATTCTGTGCCCAGTGTAGCTCCTGGCACATGGCAAACATTAAATAAATTCTATTTATTTATTTACAGGGTCTCGGTCTGTTGCCTGGGCTAGAGTGCAGTGGTGTCATCATAGCTCACTGCACTTTCAACCTCTGGGCTCAAGCATTCCTCCTGCCTCAGCCTCCCAAGTAGCTGGGACCACAAGCACATACCACCATACCTGGCTAATTTTTTTTTTAAACTTTTTGTAGAGATGGATTCTCGCTATGGTGCTCAGGCTGTTTTCTTGAACTCCTGGTCTCAAGAGATCCTCCTGCCTTGGCCTCCCAAAGTGCTGGGATCATAGGCATGATCTACCATTCCTGGCCAAATAAATCCTGTTTAAGTTGAATGGGAAATTTGAAAATAGGTGTCCTTGGAAAGGACCCTGTGAACAACAGAAACATTGGAGTTGACTAGGTCAGACCCATTATTTAGCTTTATATTCTGTTGCCAACAGAGGAATTTCTTTAAGGAATTATGGTTTGTTTGCCCTGTACACTTCCTATGCTTCTTTCTCTTCTTTTTTTGGAGACAGAGTCTCACTCTGTAGCTCTGGGTAGAGTGCAGTGGTGCAGTGGTGTCCTGATAGTTCACTGTAACCTCAAACTTCTGGGCTCAAATGATCCTCCTGTTTCAGCCTCCCGAGTATCTGCGACTATAGGCATGTGCCATGATGCCTGGCTAATTTTTCTATTTTTAGTAGAGATGGGGTCTTGCTCTTGCTCAGGCTGGTCTCAGACTCTTAATAAGCTCAAGCAGTCTCCCGCCTTGTCCTCCTGGAGTGCTAGGATTATAGGTGTGAGCCACGGCGCCTGGCCCTCTCTCTTTTAATAGTTTATGGCTTTGTTATTTTTAAATATATCAAAATTCACATGAAAATAATTTTCTGATTTTCTTCTGGCATTGTTTTTTTGTTGTTTTTTTTTTTTGAGACAAAGTCTCACTGTGTTGCCCGGGCTAGAGTGCCATGGCGTCAGCCTAGCTCACAGCAACCTCAAACTCTTGGGCTCAAGCGATCCTCCTGCCTCAGCCTCCTGAGTAGCTGGGACTACAGGCATGCACCACCATGCCCGGCTAATTTTTTCTCTATATTTTTAGTTGGCCAATTAATTTGTTTCTATTTTTAGTAGAGATGGGGTCTCACTCTTGCTCAGGCTGGTTTCGAACTCCCGACCTTGAGCCATCCTCCCACCTCGGCCTCCCAGAGTGCTAGGATTACAGGTGTGAGCCACCACGCCGGCCTTCTGGCATTGTTTGTCGTGATTACATCCATTAATTATTTGCTCTATGTAAAGGTACAAATAATTTTAATTGGAATTAAAATTTTTTTCCCTGAAAATTGGAGAGGGTAATAAATTTTGGAAATTTCTTGGTATTTCTCATATGTTAGCTTGGTTCCACAAGAAAAAATGAAAATAATATGTTGGTATTTGGACCCCAGACCAAATCCATGCATGTAGTATAGAATTAGTCCTTTGGGATATATTGGGAAATATATTTTGAAATCTTGTAAATTTGTATTTTATTGTGTATTGTAGAAGTAATTATGAATTATTTTTGAGAGATTAGTAGCTTATGAATTTAAAAAACATTCTAAAAATTTTGTTTTTGTGGTAAAGTATATATAACATAAAATTTACCATCTTAATTTTTCTTATGTGTATGGTTCAGTAGTGTTCATTACATTCACATTGTTGTGCAGCCAATTTCCAGTACTTTTCTTGCAAAACTGAAAGTATACCCATTAAACAATAACTCCCCATCCCTCTGCCCCCACCCTTAGCAACCACCTTTCTATTTTCTGTCTCAATAAATTTGACTACTCTAGGTACCTCATATAAGTAGAATCATACAGTCTTTTTGTGACTAGATTATTTCACTTGGCATAATGTCCTCAGGATTCATCCATATTGTAGCATGTATCAGCATTTTCTTCTTTTTTAAAGCTGAATAATAATCCATTGTATGTATATACTACATTTAGCTTATCCATTTATCTGTTGATGAACATTTGGGTTACTTCTACCTTTTTTGGCTATTGTGAATAATGCCGCTAACATTTAAAAATATTTGGATTTGAGTTTTTATTTAATCTTCTCAAAAGGTTAACATCCTCTTTCACTTATGATGGGCAGGATGGTCTGATTATTAAGTGGGAATGCTTTGCAGTTGGACTTTTTGGATTCAAATTCCGAATGATCCTTTCCTGGCTATTTCACTGTGAGCAAATAACGTTTTTGATGTTTGTTTTCTTAGTGGCCGAATGGGGACAGTAATGGTTCTTTACATTGTTAAGATTAAATTAGATAATACATGTAAAGTGTTTAAAATTTTATGTAGCACATAAAAGTGCAATGAATGTCATAACTAGGAAAAGGAGCCCGTTGGGTTCAGGTACCCATTCAAAAGTACTACAGGTAGTCTCCCAGTTATGTAATCATAAAAATTTGAGTTACTAAACTCACTTAATGATAACAAGGCAAAAGCCTGGATTGAATGATATCAGCCTTTTCTATGGATGAGATTGAGAAGGCAGGGATGGGAAAAAGAGATAAGGATGAATACTGGAAAAGTTGCCATTATCCTCTTCGTGGAAAAGAGACTTGATATCTTTTTTTTTTTTTTGAGACAGAGTCTCACTTTGTTGCCCAGGCTAGAGTGAGTGCCGTGGCATCAGCCTAGCTCACAGCAACCTCAATCTCCTGGGCTCAAGCGATCCTACTGCCTCAGCCTCCCGAGTAGCTGGGACTACAGGCACGTGCCACCATGCCCGGCTAATTTTTTCTGTATATATTTTTAGTTGGTCAATTAATTTCTTTCTATTTTTAGTAGAGACGGGGTCTCGCTCAGGCTGGTTTCAAACTCCTGACCTTGAGTGGTCCTCCCGCCTCAGCCTCCCAGAGTGCTAGGATGGGACTTGATATCTAAACAGTTATATACTATGGTTTATCTAAGCAGAAAAGGATCCAGGAGAACTAGAAATTGGTTTCTGTTATTGCCATCTCTTCCTTATCTTTTTCCATGCCATCAGCTTTCAAAGGCATAAAAACTGGTGGGGCAGCAGCTTTAGTCAGGCAAACCAAGTTGTGCAGTGGCATGGCACAAGTTTGTAAAGTCTGATCAGTTGTGACTTGTATTTTATAGTTTATTGTAAGAAGGTTGGGTGTCTAGTTTCCCCTCAAGAAAGATGTGAACTCAAAAGTGGCTTTTAATATACTGAATGCTTTTAATTTATAAATTGAATACTTAAGTCTAGAGCAGCGGTCCCCAACTTTCTTGGCACCAGGGACTGGCTTCATGGAAGATAACTCTTCCACAGATGGAGGAGGGGCGGATACCACCACCCCAGGTCCACCCCACATCATCAGGCTCGAGATTCTCACAAGTAGCACACAACCCAGATCCTCCGATGTGCAGTCCACAGTAGAGTTCGTTCGTGGTCTTAACAAGCAGTGATGTAAGTGAATCTGGCCCGCCCACACCCCCCCTTGCAGCTGCCCACCTCCTGCTGTGGGTTCCCACCAGTATTTGGCTGCGAGGTTGGGGACTGGAGGTCTAGAGAACCAAATGCAGCCTGATCAAGAATTTTGTCTTAAATTCGATAAGCTAGCCCATATGAATAGTATACTGGATAATTGGTCCTGACCATAAGTTTCGTATAGCATTGTACCACGGATGCCACAAAGTATGATGCTTCTTAATATAATTGTACTACATTCAATGATTCAAGTTTAATTCTAGTAAAATTATATTATAAAAATAGTTAATATATAAAAGATGGTGTTTAACACTAAGTTTTCCTTATGTATATAAATCTTGTTTGAATCATATTCAGTAAGTACTACTATGCTACTTCACATTGTAACCAGTAAAATTTGCACTGGCTAGGATTGTTGGAACCTTGTCTACTTCCTTTTTTTAAATTTATTAATTTATTGGATTTTATTTTTTGTTTTAGAGTGGAAAAGCTAGCCTCTTAAAGAGTTTGTAGTTCGGGCGCGGTGGCTCATGCCTGTTATCCTAGCACTCTGGGAGGCTGAAGCGGGTGGATCGCTCAAGGTCAGGAGTTTG
>VBSM01003157.1:22642317-22653680 GCA_008086735.1 Cheirogaleus medius | reverse complement strand
AAAAAAAAAGACTTTGTATTTGGGAGTAGCATTTTGACAATACTGATGTCAGAGTGGGCTGTGCTGGTACACAATGGCATTTGAGGCCATGTTGAAGGCGTTTTGGGTGGGGTCTGGAAGAGAAAATTGCAAATGGGGTCCTGGAGCACATCCGAGAGAGATGCATGAGGGAGGAATTGGGGAGGGGACGGGTTGCCCTGTTCTTGTACACTAACGTATGGCTTGCTCCTGCACCATACTTTAGTGTACAAGAACAAGTCAACTTGTCTGCTTCACTGGAAGGATGACAGTACCCACAGAATATTAGTGAGTAGGGGAATATTTTTATAGGGGGATTATGAATTCAGTTATTTAAGGCAATGTAGTCTAGTTATTGAAGCTCATTTAGTCTCCCTAACATTTAATCTATTAGCTTGGCAAATATTTATTGCATAAACAAAAAAGAAGTAATTGATTGGAGTGATGTCTCTTTCAACTTATTTTACATTTTGTATTCTTTTGTTGTTCCACAATAGTTTAATAATGGTTTTGAATTAACATGGGTATTAAAACAATTCTAAATTCAGTTTAGGTTGCCACCTTAATAACATGACCAGTCATCATCTTATTTTAAATGGGTATATTTCATATAATTTGTAATGGTTTTAATAAAATTTAATACAGGATAGACTCACAGAGCCATGAGGATTTCAGTGAATTAAAAACTATTAGTTGAGGAGTGGTGATGAGATTAGGAATCAAGGATGTTAAGTAGTTGGGGTGGGTGCCTTAGTAAAATTGCAAGGATGTGTAAAGATGTATCATTGATCTACCTCTGCCTCTTGGGTTCTTTTTTTGTCTATGATACATCTCCAGAAGCTGTAGAGTAGTCATCCTGGTGAGTTTAGTAGCAGGGACTTGAGTAGTTTGGTAGTAGATGAGAAATTAGGCTTGAACATGATAAATAAAGGTTGGTAGGCTTTTCAGATATTGAGAAAGTTTGTCCAAGTTAAGTGAGGATACTTTAAATAGATTAATATATATATTTTTTTTAATTTTTCAGCCAAACCAAACAGGAAGCTTACTTTTCTTTACCTAGCCAATGATGTCATTCAGAACAGCAAAAGGAAGGGGCCGGAGTTTACAAAAGATTTTGCACCAGTTATAGTGGAGGCTTTTAAGCATGTTTCAAGGTATGATAATTGTTTTTGGTATTAGGTAATCTGTTTTAAATGTACCATGTGTCCTTTTGCTAAAATTTGCCTTAAGGCATTAAAATAAAAAAAAAACAGGGAATATATTTCTTTGAAACTTTCATTTGAAATGGCTTATCTCTAAAAGACATTTGTAAATGTGTTAAATGCTTTCTGTGATGAAAAAAATTTTTTTGAATTATTGCTAAGATGGGCATTTGAGTACTTGAATTATAGCTTTCCTTTAAGAGACCAGAACCAGCTGCTATATTGCAATGAACTTCATTAAGAATGAATGACGGTATTGAATTAAAAATTTGTGTGCTTATAAAGCTATCAGTCTTATAACTAGTATTTCTGTATATACTTAGTACCCTTCCCCCTCATTGTTTATAATGATTTTAAGGTTTTCTAGTGTCTGGATATATGTTATAACATTTTTAAATGCTTTGGAAATAAAGAATATTTAAGGTGTCATAAACCTATTGAAAAATTTTGCCATAGAAAATTCTAAGGGTGAAAATCTATACTTTGGCTTATGCCCTTTTGACTGCTTAGTTCTAAACATTACATGCAGACATGTGATAGATTTACTGGGTAAATATTATTGGGGTAGACTATTAAATTCATATGTATCCCAAACATCTCAAACTCAGTATATGCTGTTGAACTCATTATGTCCTGCCAAACAAAGATGGGCAACTCCATCTATGCAGATGCCCATGCAAGAAATTAGGTGTCATCTTTAACTCTTCTTTTTCCTTCACTCTCCCATGTCCCATTATAGGACACATCCACTCAGTTCCTTAGATTTCTTTCACTTCCAGTTATCATAATGTCTTTTCTGTGTAATTGCAGTAGCCTGTAGTATTGTTTAATCCCTTTAGGAAACTGTAGACAGAATTGCAGAGCTAATCATAATACTTCCTTGCCTTTGAGTGGTTCCCATTTGTCTTAGAGATCAAGTCTAAAGTCTGTGATGTTCCTTCATGGTACTGCCTACCTCTCCAGACTCCTGTCTCACATTTATTCCACACACAATCTATAGTCCACAGTTTAAACTCTGAAACTTTTTTAGTTCTTTCTGCCTTAAAACTTTTATATATGTTGCCTCTCCCTAGAATTCAATAAAATATTTATTGATTACCTACTGTGTACGAGGCCCTGATTAGTAGTAAACAAGACAATATTCTGTTCTATTGGAGCTTATATTTCACTGCATAACAAAGGGAATAACTAGATAGATAAGTGAATGCATATATTAAATATAATGTCAAATGACAAATGCTATGAAGAAACATAAAGCAGGGAAGGAACCCTAGGGGGTAGGAGGGTGCTCAGTTATATAAGATAAAGAACAACTGTTTTGGGGAGGTGGCATATGCACAGAGACTAAAAGAAGGGATGAAATGAGCCTTTTGGCTATCTAGCAGGAAAGGATTCTAGGCAGAGAGAACACTTGGCAGAAGCAGTGAGATAGCTATGTGCTGGGCATGTTTGAGGATCAGCAAGGAGATTTGTGTGGGAGAAGGTATTAGGGAATATAGACTTGAGAGGTTGCCAGGAGGCAGAGCATGTGAGCCTTATGGCCCAGGGTTTTATTCTTGGTATGTTTGGTAGCTCTGGAAGGACCGAGAGCGGTGTGATCTGATTTATATTATTAATAGTAGGATGCTTTGTAGAGAATAGAGTAAAAGAGTAGAGATTGGGAGATCAGTGAGAAGACTGTTAATAAAAATCCAGGCAAGAGATGGTAGTGGCTCAGTCTACAATGGTAGTGATGAGAGGTAGGAAATGGTTGGGAATAGTCTGTTTCCCATTTCCCTGTATATCCAATTTTCAGATCTAAGATTAAATAACACTTCCTCAGATACTCTTCCTAATCTCACTTAAACTGGGCCATGTCTCTCTGATATGCCTGTCTTTAGCACTTTGTTCCCTTTTGTTGCACTTACAAATAAGAGCTGCCATAAAGCTTCATTTGCATCTGCATGCCAAAGATTGTACCTTGATCAATAAATATTTGTTGAGTAAATTAAAAAGTCACCTATGAGAAATCTTTCTTAGCCTCATGTTTAGCCCCCTTTAGGTTAGGAACATTTTTTTTGTAAACCCCAGTTCTTGGTAATTTTTTGTTTAGTAATATGTTTGTAAGATCTTTAAGGGAATCAGGAAGTATGTCTTGATCGCTTCACCCTTGAATTACTAGCCACATAGTGGTGCTCAGTAAACATTGGGGAGTTTTTTCCAGGGAATGAATATCTGCTTGTTTTTAAAATCACCATTACCTTTTCAATAGCACTATGCATTTTTACCGTTAATATTTTTATTTTTCTTTAGTGAAACTGATGAAAGTTGTAAGAAGCACCTTGGAAGAGTGTTATCTATTTGGGAAGAAAGGTCTGTTTATGAAAATGATGTATTAGAACAACTTAAGCTAGCTCTGTGTAAGTATATAATCTTGATCTCCTATCACGAGTTCTTCCTTAAAATATATTGTTTCATTAAAACTTAAATGTTCTTTCAATTCAGATGGCGATAAGAAGCCTAGGAAGCGAACTTATGAACAGATAAAGGTGGATGAAAATGAAAACTGTTCCTCTCTGGGATCTCCAAGTGAACCACCACAGGTAGAAGTTTTTCTCTGTTAAGAGAGTTATGTTACTTTTACTTTGTGTGGAGCTTTATTAATTTCAATGTTTTACTTCTGTAAATTGATTTTTATTATAATTTTAGGTACAAGAAGCTACATTAATTATCTCTTATTTTCTGGTTAAGAAATTGCTTATGTCTACTGTAGTATGTTGTGTGTTATATATTTTGCATAGAATTTTTAATTGCTAAGTATTAATATAATTAGGTATGGTGAGATATGAACTGTTTAAAGTTTTTTATTTATTTATTTAATTTATTTATTTATTTATTTTTTTGTTTAAAGTTTTTTTAAAAAAAAACATTATATGACATGCATATTTTGTTCTATGATTTAAGTACACTAAAAACTTCATTCTTAAACATAAATACTGCCCCTTTAAGTATTTGTTTTTAAACATGTAAAATGGCAAGTATGTATTCATACAGTTCTGTGTAACTATATAGAACTATGCATTTCTATGGAAAAATAAGTTAGATTGGAATCATTATCTTAATACCCCATGTCCTCCCAGGTTGGTACAGTATAGCATTCATTAACCATCATAAGAATTCCAGAAAGACATTTTGAACTTTTAAGTAAGTGGGCATTGAATCTTTAAGCTTCCTCCTTCTATGTTTCAGACATATAGGAGGAACAGATAAAATTTAAAAGGAGAAAATGAAGACATAGCTATACTCTTAAAACAAGGTAAATACATCTTCCTGGGCGAGAAATGGTACAGAAGCACAGCTCAGTATGTGAGCCAGAGTCTGGTTCCTACTGAGCTCTGGTCCAGAAGCAGTCAGGTTGCCTCTAGAGTAATAAGAATTCACACTGCTCCATGGGAGTTAGAGTACTGGACCCAGACTCAGTGCATAAAACAGAGGCTGGGAGGGGCTCTTACTCCCATGAAAGGAGCCTGAAAGAAAGAAGTGATCAATTACTGCCTAGAACTGTGGATTTATATCAGTCTTAGTACTAGGGAGGCAGAAAGAATCGGACCAAAGCTCTCAGCCAGGACCTGAGCCAACCTTCCTGTTGGTTTAATGACAGGAATGCTGAAGCCCACTGGTTACCATGGACAAGAGCTTGAATAAAAAAACAATAAGAACATCTGGAACAACCAAACTCTAAAATTTATATTTCTTCCTATTGATAATAATGCACGACAGAAAATCATTTTGTGCTGAGAGTACCATTATAATTCCATGCACAGCATTTTACCTGCATTTCAGATAAAATATCTGACCTTCTCCCACTCTCCCTGATGAAGTTGCACTTCTTAGGAGTATTTTGGAGTAACCATCTGCCTCTTCTCTAGTATTTATATAAAATGCTATTGCTCTTTGTTTTATAATGACTATTTTCAGATTAATTGTGCTGCTTAATTCTCAGTGGTTCAGCTTTGTAGTCACCATTTTATTTATGTCATTGCTTATAAGAATGGCTGAAATCTTTTTGCAGGGAACTTAGAATGAAAATGTGAAGGTGTTATAAGATGAGCTTGTAGTTGAAGCATGCATGCATTGTCAAGACCAGAAAGCCAGATTTTTTTCTTAGAACTCCATAAAATTTTGGAACTTTTGAAGACTGATTTAAAAAATAGTATTTTATATCAGTTACTTGTGGCACTATGAGAAACAAGCTTTCTGGTAATTGTCATTGCCCTTAAACTCACTTTCAATGTAGAGGGTATATATCTTATAATGAAATTATTTTTTAAAATACTGGGATTTTAAACACACTTCTAAAGAATTAAAAGCATACTTAGAAGAGTGTTTTGCCATGTGCTAAATCCTAATGATAGTATTTTTTGTAAGGGAATAGCTTAAAGAAAAATTAGTAACTGGATGTCACTGCCATCTTTTTTTCTCTCTTTTACCAACCAGGAAGAAGCACGTAGGCAATGTCATCTTAATATTTATATAGAATTAATGATAATCCTATATTTTTTAGGAATATATGTACTTTCCTATTGTCTCTGAATCTAGTCTTAGAAATTCAGAAAGAGAAAGACAAGAAAGTTGGGATAGGGATGGAGACTAGTTAGTAAGAAGAAAATTTAATCATTTTCTTTGGAGTAATTTTATAGGTATTATAAATTGTGAAATCATCAGCAAAGAATTGCCCTTCCCTCCTAATTATAGGTGGTCTGAAAATAGTGCAACTATTATGAAATATTTTAATGATAAAATAATTTGTATACCAGCTAAGCAATATATAAATATTAGTCATCAGATATATACAATTATGAAATATTTTAAGGATCTTATTAACAAGCCATAGATAATTGAAGATATCATATTTGAACGTATTCCAAAACTACCTTTCTCTTGTGCTTTAATTACAGCATGTAGAAGTGGAATCTGGGAGACTCTTCTGTGTTGTAGTAGATAATTTGTGTCCCCCTGCCCCCAATATGCAGTTTTATATTTAAAAAGTCATCTTATGTACAGTGATAATGCATATATCATACGTAAAACTTGTATTCTCTAGATTGAAGTTATAGCCTACATTCACTTTTACCACTGATATATTTGGCATATAAATCAATCACGTAACTCATTTTAATAATCACTTATTTAATAATCATTATTTAATAATAATACACTATCTGTCTCCATTAGAGTGAGCTCTTTAAGATCTAGGGCCTTGTTGCATTTGTTTTTATTTATTTATTTGATATGGATGTATCATTGTGTTTATTTAGAGATAGGGTCTCATTCTTTTGCCCTGGCTAGAGTGCAGTGGCCCAATTGTGGCTGACTGTAACCCTCAAATACCTGGACTGAAGTGATCTTCCTGCCTCAGCCTCCTGAGTAGCTAGGACTACAGGTGCACGCTACCATGCCTGGCTAATTTAAAAATTTTTTGGTAGAGATGGGTCTTTCTACATTGCCCATGCTGGTCTTAAACTCCTGGCCTCAAGCAGTCCTCTCACCTTGGTCTTCCAAAGTGCTGTCATTACAGGCGTGAGCCACTGCACCCAGCCTTGTTTATATTTTCAACACCTAACATAGTTTAGTTTCTGTTTCTTAATACATAAAAGAAATGGACTGTCCTTAAAAGCAGTTCATATCAGAAACTTTAAACTAGTAAATAGCCCATAAGGATTAAAGAATATGAAATAAATTTCAAGTCTTTTGTATTTCTTTAAGCTTCATTTATTTTGGTTCTGAAGTTGTGTACTTTTTAGACTCTAGATCTGGTTAGAGCATTACAAGATCTAGAAAATGCAGCTTCAGGTGATGCAGCAGTTCATCAGAGGATAGCTTCTTTACCTGTTGAAGTCCAAGAAGTATCCCTACTAGATAAAATAACAGGTAAGAAAAGAAACTGTGATCCAGAACTTTTTTGGGAGTTGGAATGAGGGAACAGCATATGTCATTGTTTTTGTTGTATTAATATTTTATTATCCTATGCTTTTCGTAGATAAAGAATCTGGAGAAAGGCTTTCTAAAATGGTAGAGGATGCTTGTATGTTGCTGGCAGATTACAATGGCAGACTGGCGGCAGAAATAGATGATAGGAAGCAGCTCACTCGAATGTTAGCAGATTTTCTTCGATGTCAAAAGGAAGCCCTTGCAGAGAAAGAGCATAAATTGGAAGTGCGTAACCTTTTCCTTCTTTAGTATTTATTTATTTAACTTACTTTTTGATAGGAATTTAAAAATATTTTAATGTACCTGTACATTTTGCATCTTTTTAACCATAGGCCTTTTTAGGCAATGGCTCAGGTAAGCAGCTCCTTGCATTAATGGATTTTCTTCTACTTGAACCAAATCAGCCTGCCTGTCTAAAGAAATTTAGAATTAGCAGAATTGATTGCATTTTAAAATTATTCATGTGAAATTCCATGTAATAGTAATTTATCTTACCAGTTCAAACCCTTATTTCAGGCACAAAAATAATAGGATAAATAGCAGTTGGTATAAAATGTGGTGTTAACTGCAGTAAATTGTGGTTGGATTTATTTAATTTCTATTTTGAGTACATTCAGTGTTTTAGGTATATCATTAAGTTTTCATATTATTCCCTTATTCACCCCTGATTCTGATGCTTAACATATTCTCACTCCCCACTCCTGGCTCACACCCTTAGGTGGCTCTTTTAAATTAAGTAATGATTGATATTGTTGATGAGAAGTCTGGGGGTGTAGGAGGTAATACAAAGAAACACACTCATCTTTCCTTTGATTTGAGTAGCCATTTTAAGGGGTAGATGAGCCAGATTTAGTTTTATTTAAAATAAACTTTCAGTTGAGTAGTTCTTGTTTAAATTGTTTACTGCTGTAGCAACTTCTTATTCTAACAGTATATGGGAGAAATTCTAATTTGTGTGGATCCCTTTATTTGTGGACAGTTCACTGTAAATTTGTAGGTAACTCATGGTACTATCATATTAAGTTGCTTTATTAGTGCTTAGTTCTTGGTTCAGCACTCTCTAATTGTGTCAGAAATGGTGCTTAGATTAGATTACCATTCCTACCTGTGAGATTACTCCCACCCCAAATTCCCAGCTCTCAATTTAGTACTACCCCTCTTAAATTTGCTCCTACTCTGCTCACATAAACACCCTTAGATAACTGTTGGCACTTTGAAGAGGTTGCTCACTTCCAAGTGGAAAAGAAAAGATGGATTTTCTTTTTTAAAGATGAATTTGATAGTTAACTTGCCAGTATTTGATCTTGTGATGAAACTTCAATCTTATACATATTATTATTGGTTTTATTGTCTGCAGAATTAAAGGGTAAGTAATGTCATACAATTTTTGTGTTTTACTATGATTTCTTTAACTTCTATCAAGCTTCTGTTGCAGATATTGGACATGGGCGTTTCTTCTAACGATGTCATCACCATTAGCATATTCCTGCTAAAAATAAATATCAAACTCCAAAGCCTGTATTGTCTCATGTTTCTGAAAATTTAAGAGAAGACTGAAACTTTATTTTTCTACTTTATACTGCTTTCTCACTTATGATTTTGGTCATTTCTCACCATTTACAAAAATGGAATTTATATTTGAAATGGAAGTGTAGAAAATAGATCAGATGCCACCCCCTACAACCTCTTCTTTTCCCTGTGCCTTCCAGCCAGATTTTGTAGTTGATAGTCACAGATGAGGCTGATGATAATAATAATGTTAACATTTACCATGTGTCAGGTACTATTGTAGGCACTTCACATAATCGACTCATTTAATCTTACACAGCAAGATGTATTATTAGCCACATTTTAGATATGGAACTGATGCACAGGGAGATGAACTGAGATTGCCCAAGGTCACAAATTATTTGGAACCCAGGGAATCTGCCTCCAGAGTCGGTGCATTTCATCAAAAAGACATATTTGCTTCCTATAAAAGAAGTGTAAGATTATAGCAAATGCTAAAGCCCTATTTTTCCAACCCCTTTCTGTTCCTTCTTGCCTCAGAGGTAATCACTGTCTTGAAATATAGGGTTCTAGGAATTTTTTTTATTCTTTTTACATAAATGGATTTTATTATAAAGAAGAAACCACCTCAGTTACGTTCAAAATTTTTTTTACAAGTAAAGAAGTACTTAGATTTCTACAAAAACTTGGAAGTTATTCCACAGAACTCTTTGCAAATTATCATTTAGAACTAAGTGATTCCTTTGTCAGAAGAGGTGAAAATGATTTGAGATATTTGGACTTTTTTTGTGCCAAGATTTTTGGGGGCACCACTTTGAATTTGAGACTGAGAGGTGAAGATTTATACTTTCTGCGTAAGCTGTGGTATCATCAGATAGTTTTCAGTTATCATGTATCTTAGAATATTAACTGTGATTGCCTAGGTACAGATGGGTCATTAGTTGCTCCTTTTTTGAAATTGGGACATAAATTTAAAGTATCACTTCAGAAATTGGCTGTTTCATATTTCTTAAGGAAGTCACTGTTAAAGCATTTATAATGAATGAAAACATGAAGTGTTTTAAAATTTTGGAAATCATTATTTTTGAAACTTCTGACTAGTTGTTATTAAGCAGATAAGTATTAAAATAGACTTAATAAATTCTGTTTATAAAATCTATTTCACCATTCAGAAGTTGAAAGTATTGTATAAATGATTGTTTACTTACCTTACCATGGAAAGCATACATGAATAGGAGAATTCCGAATAACATTTTTGGAGAGGGGCAATAAATACAGAAGTCAGAAATTTGTCCATATTCAATAAGATACTGTCATGTCTTTGCTCAGTTTTGAATACTTTTTCATGATACAGTTGGTATCAGGAAACATGGTTTTGTAAAGTCCCTATGTATCTCATAGTACATTGATTTATTTTAAATTGCTAGACTTTGTAGAAAATACATTTGCTACGCTGTGGAGTAGATTTCCATAGAAATTTGGGAGTCATAATTAGATGGCTCTTTTTAAATCAAACGATAGTTCCAGGTTCTAGAAGCCAGAATGGGAACGTATGCCAGAGAGGATGTGTTTATCTTTTGCAATCTTATGTCAGCATATTTAGATCTATTTCGTTTTTTATTTTTATTTATTTATTTATTTTCAAGACAGAGTCTCACTCTGTTTCCCTGGGCTAGAGTGCCATGGCGTCAGCCTAGCTCACAGCAGCTGCAAACTCCTGGGCTCAAATGATCCTTCTGCTTCAGCCTCCCAAGTAGCTGGGACTACAGGCATGCGCCACCATGCCCGGCTAATTTTTTCTATATATTTTTAGTTGGCCAATTAATTTCTTTCTAATTTTAGTAGAGATGGGGTCTCACTCTTGCTCAGGCTGGTTTTGAACTCCTGACCTCTAGCGATCCGCCTGCCTCGGCCTCCCAGAGTGCTAGGATTATAGGCGTGAGCCACTGCGCCCGGCCTATTTCGTTTTTTAAAACAAGTATATAGTGTTCATTGTATGAATATTGTCTCTCCCTTTTCTAATGGTATCAGATTGCCCCCGTTAAGTTGCTTTCATTCATTATTATAACACTTTTCATATTATAGATAGTACAGTAAGTCCTCACTTAAAACATTGTTGGTTCTTGGAAACTGGGACTGTAAGTGAAACAATGTATAACAAAACCAATTTTTTTTCTCATCAACAAAGCAATGCTGAGCAAAACATTTTTTAAGGATGTGCTATATGTCATTTCACTTACAGTCCCACTTTCCAAGAACCCATGCACGATGTTAAATGAGAACTTGTACTACAGACAACGTCTTGGTGATGCAGGTTTGCATAGTTGTACAAGCACATCTGCAGGATTGATTCTCAGTGGAATATAGCTGGGGCAAAAGGAATTTGTGCTTAAATGTTGATGATGTACTCAAGATCTCTGAAAGGTTTTGCCTTTTAAACTTTTTGCTGTTTGAGAGCTGCTTTTCTTGCCCACACTGAATGTCAGCAGTCTTTTTAATTTATGCATATCTGATAGGTTAAATTTTTTTCTTTATTCAGATTAGTTATCTTTGAAAAATATTTATTGACCATTTTATTTCTCCTGCAACTTCCCTGTATCCTTTGACCACTTTTCTATTTATTTCTAATTTTGTACCTTTTTTTTTTTTTTTTTTTTTTTTTTT
>VBSM01003157.1:22620533-22633152 GCA_008086735.1 Cheirogaleus medius | reverse complement strand
CCTGAGGCTGTTTTACACTTAACTTTTTTTTTTTTGTAAATAAGTAGAAGTATACTCTAAAAATAGAAAGTATATAGTACAGTAAATACATAAACCAATAACATAGTCATTTATTATCATTATCATAATATAATAATGTACATGGTTGTGTGTGCTATACTTTTATACTTCTGACATCACAGTAGGTTTACTCCACCATCACCACAAACACGTGAGTAGTGCATTGTGCTACACTTTACGATGGCTACGCTGTCACTAGGCAATAGGAAGTTTTCAGCTGTATTATCTTATGGGACCAGCATTGTATGTGCAGTCCACTGTTGACTGAAGTGTTACACGGTTCGTGACTGTACTGTTTTTTCCTGTACAATGACATTGTATAGGGTGGGTATCATGTACAGTGTGGATCTGCTGGACTAAGGGATGATCCAGGTCCTGGGTGAGATTGAACGATATTTCATCATGCTACTCAGAACAGCACAGAATATAAAACTTAGGAATTGTTTATTTCTGGAATTTTCCATGTAATATTTTCAGACTGAGGTTGACCTTGGGTAACTGAAACCATGGAAAATGAAACTGTGGACAAGGAGGGACTATTGTAAAATCTTTACTATGGCATAAGTTACAGCATTTTTTTCTGCATATAAACTATTTTACTTCTAGCTGCGGGCTTTTTTGTTTGTAGAGTGCACACATTTTTGGCAGTGTAACATGGGCATGTTTTTGGTCATGTTAAATTGGAACTGTCTCAAACCTTTTTTTTTTAAATAACATTTACCATTGTTAATCTTGGAGTTGTTCATCAGATGATTATGTAATTAGTTTTAAAAATATATGTGTGTCTTTATCTTGTTGAGCCAATGTTTCATCCTATAGAGTTTTTTTAAAAGTTGACTTTTGTCATTTCTTATTTTATCTTTCTTGGCTTTGTTTCTTCTGCATATTTCTTAAGGATATATTTTAAGTTCTAGATAAAAATACTTTTTGAAGAGATGAGGCTGGACACAGAGCCCTGTGGTTAGAATTTTTTCTTAGTTGACTTTGGTTTTAAATTAATAAACACTTGGAGAGGTAGGCTAACTTTGTGGTGAAGAATGGTGACTCTGGTACTGGATTGCCTGGGTTTCATTTCTGCTTCACCACTTACTAGCTCAGTCTCATTAGGCAAAGCGCTTGACCTCAGTTTCCTTGTCTGTAAATAGGGATAATAATTGTACCCACTTTATACAGTTTTTATGGGATTTAAATGAGTTAGGTGCTTAAAACTGTGCCCAACATATAGTAAGTACCTCAGAAATTTTAGTCCAAAATAAAAAAGACTTTGAGGTTTTCTAGCTAGGATATATCATTTAACCAATGAAATTAGGTAGTTTTATAGGGATACTCTTTTGAGTGTCAGATGTCTGTAATATTTTGCTATCTATATACAGTGGCCCTCCCAAATAGGAAGTGTTTGTTTGGCTAGTTATAGTCTTAGTATCTCAGTGATTGCAACTGGATTCCCAAGTTGTTTTAAACAACGTAGTCAACCATTTTCTGAGATTTTGGCTTATCTGAATTAAGCTTGCTTGTCTGCTATTTATGGATTCTACCTCTTTTCAAAAGTAGGTAATGTCCTTGCTGTTTACCCTTTTGGTAATTCTTCATGATTTCTTGGGAAGTAATTGTTTCAGAAGTCAAGTTGGTGCGAAGTGTTTCCTACTGCTCCTCTCGCCCCTCCCTGCCATTATGGAATATGATTGATGAGGTCAGGAGACTTGGATTCAGTTTAAGTGTTGTGTTCACCCTATTTCCTTGCCTGGTTTAGATTTTCATTCTCTTGTAGAGAAAACAAAAGCAGTCTAGACATTCTACCCTTGAATTTTTTTTATTTTTTTTGAGATGGAGTCTCATTTTGTCGCCAGGGCTAGAGTGCCATGGCGTCAGCCTAGCTCACAGCAACCTCAAACTCCTAGGCTCAAGCGATCCTTCTGCCTCAGCCTCCCGAGTAGCTGGGACTACAGGCATGCGCCACCATGCCCGGCTAATATTTTCTATATATTTTTAGTTGGCCAATTAATTTCTTTCTATTTTTAGTAGAGATGGGGTCTCGCTGTTACATGTCTATTACACAAATGTAAAATGTAAAGGTACATATAATGCAGAGAGTAAGGAATTGGAGATAGGGATGAAATGGAGGGGCTGAGAGAAGTGTGGAGAGCCACATTTCAAGTGCTCAGTAGCCACATGTGACTGGTGGCTGCATATCGAGTAGTGCAGATAGAGAACTTTTCCATTGTCATAGGAAGTTCTATTCAAAATGGTTGATGAAGATTGGCAAAAAGATAAGTATAGATGAAATTAGGAAATAGATGTGTAGGAAATGAAGAAATTAAAACATAAGATATATGTAATGTATGTTAGATACATGTTCTAAAAAGAGAAGAGATGCAGTGGGTGCCCCAGAAAAGGCAGTATTCATAGAAGGTGGAACACTGATAGGATTGAAGAAAGAACTCACACCCTGGTGTGTTGTCAAGGTGGGAACATATATACAAATGTTCCGTAGCAGAAGTGAGATATCTGGAAGCAGGAGGTTGGAGCAACACATAGTGATTTAGGACACTGCAGTAGAAACATTCAGGAGAGCTAGACCCTGTGCATCCCCTTTCTTTGGCCAGGTAGCAGTGGTGAGGAGTTGGAGCTTGGAACAGAGGAAAAGGGCAATGTCTTCTCCAGGCTGTTGAGGGCCAGGAGTGATGGAGATCATCTATACATGTAAAACCAGTTGCTAGGATAATCCATGGTGGATCTTATCCATACAGTCTAGTTAAATAAATTCATCATGGGATGGTTTTGAACTGTTGCTAGCTAATACGTGAAAGCCTGAATTTGGTGTCACAAAAGCTGTTTAGGATTATCGATGTATTGTGTATTAAAGTGAACATTCTGTGAAAGTTGGAGATGCCTTGTAGGTAAATCAGAACTACTGAGAATTTGACAATACAGTTGTCAATGATGAAAGCGTTAAAGTGTTTCCCTTCAACAGTAGAACAGAGGCTGAGTCAAGGGAACAAAAACTGAAAGTAAAGAAGAGAGAAAAAAGAAGAAGAAAGGACAGAAGAAAAACTGGGAAGAAGATAGAAAGGAACAAGCAGTACAGCTTTATTCATGCCAGGCAGAATTTCTTGTTGTGTTCCCATCCGGCAGCTGGTATCATATATGCCAGATGATCCTTTTCCCTCAACTTTCTGTCTTAGAATTTTATCATTAGCGGGATGGAGCGGAGCCTCTAGGTGGCTAGTGCTAGTGAGCTAGGAAGGGTTCTAGGATGTCAGCTGGGGCTCAGCCTGCTAGATTTTATTCTGTCTGCACCCTGACATTGTTGCCTCTTTCTGGGTAATCATTGAACACCATTTCCCTCCATTTGAACTTCTGTACTCATAATGGGGGGGGGGGGCTTTTTGAAATCAGGAGATGCTGCCCTTGAAGCCTCCAATAACTTATTACAGTTTTGAGATTCTCAGAATTCTTAGGCCTCTTGAACAAAACCTCCCAATATTGCATAAGGGAAACATTTCTATACACAATGTGGCTGAAAAATTACCACTGTCTTTATACCTAACCTGAAACCCTGCCGTCACACTTAAACTTCATTGTTTGTGAGAAAATACTTTAAAATTTAATCATAAGGTAATAATAGTTATTTAGCATTAACTCTGTGCCAAGGTATTGTTCTAAGTACTTTTCCTATTTTTTATTGACACCCTCAACTATATGAGGTAGGTACTATTATTGTGCCTATTAATATTTTATGAATGAGAACACTGAGGCACAGAGTTGTTAACATATTTCATGGGAAATTTGAGGAACACATTTAAATTCCATTTAAACAGCTCCTGATGTAGTTCTTTTAGTTTTTGAAAAAAAAATTATAGATTAAAAATGTCATTGTAATCCCCCACTGCTAGATTTGACTGGCTTTTAAAAAATAAAATTAAAAATAAAAGTCATTGTAAACATAGTTGTGGAAAAAACAGTTGTAGCCAACCTGTATGTACAAATTTACATCCTACTTGGATGTCTATCTCGGTTAGTCAGTATGGAATATGGAGTACAGTAATGAACTGGGGGTTATGGATTCTGGACTTACTATGTGAACTGGAACAAATCGTGTACTATTACCAAGGCCATTCTTTCCTCATCTTCAAACTGTATTTCAAACCTAATGAATTAAAAGATGTATTCTAGTTCTAAAATTCAGTGCCTTTGACTTTTTCCCTATTCCTTATCTAATAGTTGGGTACTTCTGAGTACTTTAGGAGGTTTTTTGTTTTTCTTTTTGTAGTAATGGAATGCATTACATAGCAAATGAGGGGATTTACTGTAAAGAATATTGGAAGTTATTTGAATAATAAAAGTCCTCACTGCCTCTCTAAGTCCAATTCCTCCAGTGCCCCATTGTAATTTATTGTTGGTGTGGTATCATTGGAAAGTATGCCACCTAAATATTTAACCCCTTCTAGTTTTTGAGGTAAGATTCGTGTTAGAGCTAGAATTTAATTATTGTAAATTTTGATATAATTGCACCTAAGAGGTTCAGCTAAAATGTGAACCTTTTAAGCAGGTATATCAATCAAAATTTTAAATTTTAAGATCATTCTTTCAGTTAAAACTGCCTAATAGGAAAGGGCTATTTAGTAAAGTAGTGAATTTCAGTCTCTGGCATCTACATCTAAAGCAAACCTTAAATACAGCCTAACTCTTAGCCACATTAAGATAAAACCTCACACCACAGACCATACCTGTTTACCTCACTGTCACCTGGCATCATGTTCAAGTTTCAATAAAACATTAGAAGACATGCTAAAAGGCAAGGAACAGTTTAAGGAGACAAAACAAGCATCAGAACCAGACTCATGTATGACAAAAATTCTGGAATGATCAAGAATTTTAAATTATTGATTCATATGTTACGGGCTCTAATGGAAAAAAAAAGACACCATGCAAGAACAGATGGATAATGTAAGTAGAGAGGTAGAAACGCTCAGAAAAAAACACCAACAAATGCTAGAAATAAAACACAAACGAAGGGTGCCAGTGATGGGCACCTTAATAGACTGAATAGTGCCAAAGGAAGAATTGATGGGCTTGGAAGATAGGTCAATAGAAACTTCCCGAATTGAAATGCAAAGTGAAAAAAGAATGGGAAAGAAATCCCCATAAACAATCTAAGAACTGTGAGACAGTTTGGAAAGGTGTAGCATACGTGGGCTTGGAATACCAGAAAGAGAATGAAGTAGAAGAAATATTTGAATCAGGCCGGGCGCGGTGGCTCACGCCTGTAATCCTAGCTCTCTGGGAGGCCTAGGCGGGCGGATCGCTCAAGCTCAGGAGTTCGAAACCAGCCTGAGCAAGAGCGAGACCCCGTCTCTACTATAAATAGAAAGCAATTAATTGGCCAACTAAAAATATATAGAAAAAATGAGCCGGGCATGGTGGCGCATGCCTGTAGTCCCAGCTACTCGGGAGGCTGAGGCAGGAGGATTGCTCGAGCCCAGGAGTTTGAGGTTGCTGTGAGCGAGGCTGATGGCACGGCACTCACTCTAGCCCGGGCAACAGAGTGAGACTCTGTCTCAAAAAAAAAAAAAAAAGAAATATTTGAATCAGTAATGTCAGGAATTTCCAAAATTAGTGACAGATACCCCAAACCACTGATCCAAGAAACTCAGAGAACACCAAGCAGGATACCCACAAGCCTACAGTTTATACTTAGGCATATCATATTCAAAGAGCAGAAAACCTTGAAAAAAATCCAATTTGGGGTGGAACTTATTACCTGTAGAGGATCAAAGATGAGAATTACAGTTGACTCCTCAGCAGAACCATGCAAGCAAGAAGAGAGCGAGGTGAAAAGTGTTGAAAGAAGAAACCCACCAACTTAGAATTCTTTATCCAATGAAATTACTCTTCAAAAGTGAGTTTGCTATTGCTGGAGGTAGTCAAAAGGAGGTTGAGTCACAAGGACGAGAGAAATGTTGGGTCCAATGATTGCCTAACTGCATTCTAGATATAAACTATTAGCTCTGGAAGATGGTAGTAAATGTTCAGCAAAAATGTATTTCAATGATTTTAAGGAATGTTGCAAACCAGATTCTACTCTTGGAGCTTTACTCTGCTGAGATACTGAGGATCTGAGCAGGGCTGTAGCAAAGAACCCTATTACAAACACAAGCCCAGAACCTCTGATTTTTGGCCTGCTTGTTAAAACCTTGTGGAACAAGGCTTCACGAGACACCCAGTTTGAGAAATGCCAGATTAGATTACATTTATGACCCTGAGATAATGTGATTCTTTAGTAACTGGATAATGAATACTAAGGGAGTGAGGTGAAAAGGCCACACAAAATATAAAAGGCAGCATGATTAAGTCAACTTCCTCATTTAAATAACAGTATGTATAGAAAAACCAATTGTTATAGGTCATTTCCTTAAATTCCTCCTCTCTGCTTAAAGTTGCTTAATTAACAGAGGACTAACTAAAGTTACATGCTACGTATCAGCTCCTGGCTTACCCACCCCTCTACCCCCAAGGTCAAAACTGATAATTATGTCAGTAGGTTCAGCTTTCTTGGAATGTTGGCACCGCTTCTGGATGAACTAGCCCCATTGCTGCCCCCTTTTCCCTTTTATCTTCTCTGTGTTGTTGCTGCTATTACTTATTCTTGTTTAAGAAATCCATTTCAAAGCCCATATGTCATTATTCATGAAAAAATAACTCCCACTACTAGGAATTTCACAGGTGTTTTAATAACAGAGTTAGACTACCTGATGCAAGTCACAGTTTGTTTCCTTACTGGATTTTGAGTTTTGGGGACATGACTGGTTGTTCTGTCACTGGTGATTCTATAGTTGACAAAAGGTAGCTTTTTTAGTTGGATAACATACTTCTTCAGAATATCCATCCCTCAAATAATTTCAGGATGTGACAGGGAGGTTAGGATAATGGTTAAGTATGAGGACTCTGACAACAGATTGTCTAAGTTTGAGCCCCCTTTTGCCCGTGTCTGTTAACTTTGGGTGAAGTTTCTTCATCAGTGCTTAATTGTGATTTAGTTTCATTTGTAATACATGGCTATTAATAATCTCTACCTGTGAAGATTAAATGGAATGCTTAGAACAATGGTTGACATGTACTAAGCACATGAAAAATGTAGTAGCTGTTTGGTTAGGGTCACAGTGTGCTGGATGAAATCTTGGAATGTATAAGGCTTATTTACAATTACTCTTATAAGTAAGCATTATTGGTTTTTCAAAACCCAGTTGATAGCCAGTTAGACATTGGGTTTCCTGCTGAAAACCTGATAAAACATCCTTTTTTTTCACATTTGTCAACAATCTAGAAGACTAATCAAACTTTACAGTAGTAGAATTGTTAAGAGAATGATAGTAAGCCCTGAAATAAACTAAAGGAAGTAAGATAGTTTGTTAGATGATATTCATTTATAGTAAAGTAATTCCCACTAAAAGGTAAAACTCATACACACAGTCAAGTAAGAAAAGACAGGTCCATCTGAAAGATATAGGATAACATGAAAAGAAATGAGAAAGGGTTTGATATGTTGGCTTTTATATTTAAAAAATAATTTCAATTCCAAAATTAGATACCAAGCTAAGTTTGAGCATTTGTTTTCTAGAAGGTGAGTAACAGACTACTGAGATCTTTATCTGCTTTGCACTCTGTTCCCTAGAGAAGTTAATAGCTTGACTAATCTTCAAAGTCTCAGAAACTCCCTGACATCATGGAATTTCTTGGCCTCATTTTAAAAAAAAAATCTGTGTTTTTATCGTGATCCATACTCCAATTAATTTTTCCTATCCTAGCAAGGAGCTTCAATTTCAGTGCAAGCAAAAATGAAGTAAAAGTAAATTATGGTGGATTCTACAAATGAGAACCAAAGCTTCTTAATAGTTATATTGGAGGCAGTGGCTTAGGGAAGACTTGTATGTTAACTTCTTAAGAAAGATGAAGGATGTGATACTACAAAGAAGACCACCTAAGAAATTGACTTTGCACCTTTTTCCTTTACAAAGTCTGCTGTTATTTCTCTCAAGAGATGGGTAGGAAGCCATGATGCTGTAACACTGTAGATATGACGTTTGGAATTGGCCACAGCCTTTAATCGGCCATGAAAGATCCCATGTGGATGCAGTTGAAGTTCTTCCAGTGTTTTTTTAAGGTCACAATGAATGATGTATGGAAGAGGAGAGCAGAATTATTGGCACCATCTGCAAGAAAAAGGAAGCCATATCAATATTTTAAGTTCAGAAGTAGTTTAAATATTGTTTTAAAGCAACTGGAATTTTAGAACTATCTAGGTCAGCCCTAAAATGAATAAGAACTCCAAATTTGATTAAATTTATTGTCTTCACTGTTTTTTCTGCAAAATGATCCTGATACTGTCCTAGAATGATAACCACAGTTATGTAGCACTTCATAATTTGAAAACTTTCACATTAACTTATTTAAGTTTCACAGTCCTGTAAAACAGATACCCCTGTTTTATAAAGGAAACACCTGAGACTTAGATAATCTTAGGGAGTCCTTGCACAAGGTCACATAGGTAGTAGATTGAGGAAGCTGTACTTCCATCTAGATCTGACTTCATAGAGTATTGACTGGGGGGACCTGTTAATACTCAGTGCTTTGGAGGACACTGCAAGAAATGTAGATACATAGAAAATGTTTTTCCCTAATCACGAATATGAAACTAGAAAACAATCTAGTAGTATTTTACATTCAGAAATAATTTGAATAGTAGCATGTCGTAAGAAGTTATCTTGAGGCTAGAGTAGGAAAAATTTCTGTAAGTGTTTGGTTTTAATGTAGGTCTTGAAAAATAAGATTTGGATATTTGATATATACTCAGTGTTAGCTGTAAAGAAGTCTGTAATGGTGGTTCAGATTTCAAGCTAGCTCTAACCCACTCGCAGTGTTCACAAGGCATGCCACACCTCATAATTCACTAATGTTGAAGTATGGCAGTATAAAGAAGGCTCCTGCCCTTGGGAAGACAAGACAAACAGACATATACACATGTTAGACCAAGTGCAGAGAGGTAGTTTCAGCTGGGAGCCTAGAGTGAGGATGGCAGGGACAGGGGAAAGGTTTCTAGGCAAAGTGAAAATGTATCTGGACTATAACATGTGGGTAAAATTTTGACTAATGGAAAGACTTGGATATGACCAGTGGAACTGAGTCTTGGTATAAAGGTGGAACTGAAAAAATACTGACTTGAGGGTTTTAAGAGACTGAGGTGATGATCTGTCTAAGGTGTCGGGTGATAGCGATGACACTGCAAGTAAAGGGTAAATCAGTAAATTAAGGACAGAAATGTGGACCTTGTTGAAGGAGGAGAATGGAAGGGGAGAAGTTCTGTCAACAGTCAAGAGAGTGAGGAGAATTAGACAAAACATTGGTTCCCAAAGGCACTCATGCCTTGGTGCTGCCTGAGAACATTTATTTTAATAATATGTTTATTTTAATGTGAGTCAAAACCAAAACTAGCACAAGAAACCTGTGATTACATGGATATTATTTCTTAGAATGAAGATCTGTTAAGAAGTGAGTTGATTTAAATAAAAATATTAAGTAGATAATAATATAGGTGACTCATGGTAGAGACATGAAGGATGGTATTTAGCTAACTTAAGTTTGGCAAATAGTGATTAAAAGTTGGGAGGGGTAGTATAAGGAAGCCTGGGGTTCTGAAAAGCCTGTATCTTGATCTAGATGTTGGTTTCACAGGTGGATAGACATACACACCGAAGTATATACTTGCTGGTTGTGCCATTGGCTAAACAAAGTTGGATAAGATGGAAAGAAGAGCAAAATTTATAGAGCAAAGAGGTGCAGAGTTGGTTTTCTTGTCTGTAGTAGAAAAGATACTCAGGTGAATTCTTCATTGTATTTATATCCTCCTTGTTCCAAAATTATTTTTAAAAGCACAGAGCTAAACCATTATATAAAAATATTTATATTCTTTGGCTTATCAAGGTTGTCTTTCTTTTTCTTTCTTTCTTTTTTCTAGAGACAGGGTCTTGCTCTGTTGCTAAGGCTGAAGTGCAGTGGTGCAATCATAGCTAACTGTAACCTTGGACTCCTGGGCTCAAGGTATCCTCCCGAGTAGCTAGGACTACAGGTGCATGCCATGCCTAGCTAATTTTATTTATTTTTTTTTAGAGACAGGGTCTTACTATGTTGCCTAGGCTGGTCTTGAACTCCTGGCCTCAAGGAGTCCTCCTGCCTTAGTCTCCCAATGTGTTAGGATTACAGGCGTGAGCTACCACACCTGGTCTGAATGTTGCATTTCTTAAGAAAAATATATGTATATACTTGTGTGTGAAAGGGCTTTAACCATTCAAATGGTTAAAATTATTTTTCCCTTTCTCTTTTGTATTTCATTCGTCCATCAATTTTTTTTTAAAGTGTATCCTTTGATACCTGTGGAAATAGAGGAAAAAAATGTATCCTATATGTGTGATACATGAATAGTCAGTAGGATGTCAAAGCAGTACATTGTTACATGGTCAAAAAGCAGTAGTGAAAGTTCATATCTGAAAGAAGTAATTGGGAAGGTTCAATGTAAATTTTTGGATTTGAGCTGTCACTTGTATTATGAACATGACTTACATTGTTGATATGACTGACCATCTGGCTTAGGTATTACTTGTCAGGTTTCTCCATTGTAAAGTTTTTCCATCCCTTTCATACTGTCCTTTTTGGAAGTCGGCCACCATGCATAGCCCACACTTAAGAAGTGGGAATCTGAAATGCTTTAGGTGAACCTTTTTCAAATACCAAATTATAGCTGGATTGCAGATATTTTGAGTTAAAGATAATTACTGAGGTATTCAGATAATGGATATGAATGGTATTGTTCTCAAAGGATTGGATTATAGTTAAAGTACTCAAAGCATCTGTTGGGAAAGTCAGTGTTTTTGTAAGAAAAAAGTTGGAAACTTTCCAAATATATGCTTACTCCAAATATATGCTTACTACTGTATCCTTGTTCACTTGTACTGCTTTTCCATAATCCTTCTTAACCCTGGGAACATTTCTGCATTCTGCTGTTAGGCCACTTCTTTTCCTTTGTGTTTATCTGTGATTCTCAACCAGAAGAGGGAGGAGGGGGGATGCCATCGTTTTGGTGGACACATTAGAATCCAAGCGATGTGGTGTGGTATGATGGATAGTTTAGAGAGTGAGTTTCAGTATGTATATATTTCTTTCTTTTTTTTTTTTTGAGACAGAGTCTCACTCTGTTGCCCGGGCTAGAGTGAGTGCCGTGGCATCAGCCTCGCTCACAGCAACTTCAAACTCCTGGGCTCGAGCAATCCTCCTGCCTCAGCCTCCCGAGTAGCTGGGACTACAGGCATGCGCCACCATGCCCGGCTCATTTTTTCTATATATTTTTAGTTGGCCAATTAATTGCTTTCTATTTATAGTAGAGACGGGGTCTCGCTCTTGCTCAGGCTGGTTTCGAACTCCTGAGCTTGAGCGATCTGCCCGCCTCGGCCTCCCAGAGTGCTAGGATTACAGGCGTGAGCCACCGCACCCGGCCCAGTATGTATATATTTCTACTGAAACATACCACAAAAAGTAAAGTTTGACAAAAATCTTCTTGGCTTACGCAGATTGCAGACGAAAGAGTGGAGAAAGGAGGTTTAAAATGATTGAGAAACTACTGTGTATGTGTTTATATAAACCTAATTGGTCCACATGCTTCTCATGGTTTTAGACTTTATTTGTTGATGGTAAAGCCTAAATCTTTATTTCTAGCTCCGAATGCTGGAATCTTATCTCCAAATGCCACCTAGAAATTCCATGGATAATTCAAACTTAACATACTTAAAACTGAACTCTTTATCCTTCCTGAAGGAGTTTCTACCCCCCTCTTTGCTATCGCAGATAACAGCACCTCCATCCACCTGCTCATCAAGCCTGAAAACTCATCATTCCTCACATCAGAACCATAACCAATTCCTGCTGATTTTTCTTAGTAAACATTGTTTTAGTCTTTTAAGGTATTATGTATATACAGTGGTTTGTGGAGTAATTGCCCTATCCCTACTACTATTGGCTTGGTTCAGGCCTTAGTCCTTTCTTCCCTGGATAGTTGCAGTAAACTAGCTGAGTTTCTTTCTCAGTTGCTTCCTCTTCTGTACTATAGCCATGATGGTCCTCTCATACCTTCTGTGTGAGCATATTTGGAAAAAACACGAATCTCTACTTTGCACCATGCACTGTGGTAATCGTGAATTGCCATGGACATACCTATTTTACTGCTTGCTTCTCTCAGTTAAGAGACTGCATTAGGGTCTCTGGAACTGAGGGTGGGTACAATGGCAAGCTCTCTGAGTGATACCCCATTCTAGGAGCTGAGCTCTTGATGAAGAGGATGGGCACAGTAGCCTGAGGTTGTCTTGACTTGCCTTTTCTGTGGAACCACCACACCATGAGTTGGGGGTGAGAATTATCAGGGCCTCAGGATCCTCAGTGCTCCACACCCAAGGAAGAACTTCTCTTAGGGGCTGGGGAGAAGGGATCCCTCAAGGCTCTTTTTTTTTTTTAATTT
>VBSM01003157.1:22567227-22606833 GCA_008086735.1 Cheirogaleus medius | reverse complement strand
CACCTTGGCCTCCCAGAGAGCTAGGATTACAGGCGTGAGCCACTGCGCCCGGCCTTTCATCAGCTTTTAAGCGTGCTCCATCCCTCTCACATTGTAACCAACACACACCATAGCCCACGCGGGCACCCCCAGCATTCTGTCCCACTTGCTCCACATCTGAGCTTCTTGAGCCACCCATCCACACTCTATGCCTCCCTTTCCCCCTCTACACATCACAGTTTTGCTTCTGGCCCCATCACTGCCCTGTGCCTGTGTCACCAAGTGAAATACATCTCATCTTCTGAACTGGTGACCCTGGCCGGTATCATCCATGTCGCTCCTCCTAACCTCTGTACAAATCCCCATCTGATCTCTAAGTCATCATTTGCATGTCTCTGTCGCTCTATATAAATCTTTTGATTTCTTTGTCTCTTTCTTTTCCTCTGCCGCCTTTTTGGATGCTACTAACTGACTGAGGTATATTTTTAAATACAAATATAAATTTACTGTGTCACATTAGTCAATCAGATAGAATATACTGAGCCAATGAACACAAGCTAAGTATCAGACTGAGAGCGATGAGCATCCAGGAGAGCCACAGAGGCTGCGGCGGAGCTGGCCAGTGTTTGAACACATCACGTGCAAGGACGCTCATACCCTGACGGGGCGGGCGGCTTCTCAGGGGGTCGGCTCTCAGACATAAGAGAATTCTCTCCTGCAGACCTAACATGTTCCTCCCTGTATAGTTCTCCTTGACATCTTCATTCTCCTGGACCTGGAGCAAGTCAACCATTCCCGTCTCTCTTCCACATAACTTTGCCAATATTGTGCAGACAGATGTCATGCCTGCCTTCGATGCTTTTTTCTGGGCTCATCATCACCAAGTTCTTCCCATTTTTCCTCAGGTGACACAGATGCCAGACTTCCCAGTGACTGTTATCCTTGGGCCAAGCACCCTGTAGTTTGTCCCAGAGCCTTGGGAACATGGCCCTAGCTCTGGCTATGATGCTCTGTGTGTGATCTGAGCTGGGCAGAAGGCTCACAGCGGCGATCCTGCGTCCAGATACTGAGGGGAACCCAGCCTGCGTGACAGGGTGGAAGACCTGGGTTGACTCATGAACTTTCCTAGGTTGAACCTCCCTATCTGTAAATTAAGACTGAAGGGTTATTTCAAAAAGAGCCTTGTTTAGGGCCAGGCGCGGTGGCTCACACCTGTAATCCTAGCATTCTGGGAGGCCGAGGCGGGCAGTTCGAAACCAGCCTGAGCAAGAGCAAGACCCCCGTCTCTACTAAAAATAGAAAGAAATTAATTGGCCAACTAAAAATATATAGAAAAAATTAGCCAGGCATGGTGGCGCGTGCCTGTAGTCCCAGCTACTCGGGAGGCTGAGGCAGAAGGATCGCTTGAGCCCAGGAGTTTGAGGTTGCTGTGAGCTAGGCTGACGCCATGGCACTCTAGCCCAGGCAACAGAGTGAGACTCTGTCTCAAAAAAAATAATAATTGTTGGTTGACTTAATAAAAACTGATCTCTAGGTTCTTCAATTTGGAGGGCCCAAATTAACTGGGCGAAGGTAGACCTGGTGGTGGGGAGATGATTAGAGAAGCATATTTTATGACTTACCCTATCTTCATTTTAAAATGAGTTGATTTAAATCCATGCATTAGTAACAATACCTTGAAAGCTACTTCATTGCCTTGAAGGATACTCATTATTTTGAAAATTAGTAAATAAATAAAAATAATTAACCATTTATTCTGTGTTTCTTGTACTCTATATAAATGAAAGGAAACTTGTTTTTATAGGAATATTCCAGCTTACAATTGAACAAGGGCACAGAATTAGAGTATCATTATGTTGTGATCCTAAATGATCCAGGCATTGAGCATCAACAGCTGCTAACGTCACAAAAAGAGGCAAGCAGGTATGCATATGCCTCCTGATGAAAGCACACACTACCAGCTGTGAAGTAGTCTTGCCAATAAAATTGAACCTGAATCAGCTCAAGCCTCCAGATCCAACTACGAAATGTCAGAAAATACAGAAGACAGAGGAACCTGTTAAACCACACCACATGGATATAGTGGAGGAAAAATCCAAACTGTGTGAAACTCTATACTAAAAATAATTGATTTCTTCAACAAATAAATTACAAAGGTTATTCTTGAAAAATGCAGGAGAGTGGATGTTAAGTGTTCTCAGCACAAAAATGATTACTATATGAGGGAATGTATATGCTAATTAGGTAGATTTAGTAATTCCACAATGTGTATATACTTCAAAACATCATGCGAAGGATAAATACTTACAACTTTATCTGTCCATTAAAAAAAAAAGGAAAAAATCCCTAAAAGAATTGCAAGGCAAAAGAAAGAGAGATGGAGGGGTAACTTAATTAGAAAAAGACATTTGCAATGTGCAGACCTTACTTGGATTCTGATTTAAACAAACTACAAAACCCACATCATTTATGCTATTTATGAGACAGATGGATATTTGGTAATATTAAGGAATTTTTTTAGCTTTTTTGGGTTATCATAGTATTGTAGCTATTTTTAAAAACTTATACTTTAAAGATATAAATGTTTACAGTTGAAATGATAGTTTTCTGGGACTTTCTGCAAAATCACATTGGAAGGAAAGAAAGTTGAGGGAGTAAAGATAAATCTAGGTTGGGTATGAGTTGACAATAGTTATATTTATTCATTTTTATTAAAAAACTTTTTATTATGGAAAATTTCAAACATATACAACATTTAAAAAATTATGATAAACCTTAATATATCTAACAGCCAACTTCAACAACTATCAGCATCTTGGCATTCTTATTTCATCTGTACCTCTCCCTACTCCTGATTCAATTATAATTATTTTAAAAAGTTTTAGATAAAATGGGCCGGGCAAGGTGGCTCATGCCTGTAATCCTAGCACTCTGGGAGGCCGAGGTGGGAGGAACTCAAGGTCAGGAGTTCCAGACCAGCCTGAGCAAGAGGGAGACCCCATATCTACTATAAATAGAAAGAAATTAATTGGCCAACTCAAAATATATAGAGAAAAATATTAGCTGGGCATGGTGGCGCATGCCTGTAGTCCCAGCTACTCGGGAGGCTGAGGCAGGAGGATTGCTTGAGCCCAGGAGTTTGAGGTTGCTGTGAGCTAAGCTGATGCCATGGCACTCTAGCCCAGGCAACAGAGTGAGACTCTGTCTCAAAAAAATAAAATAAAATAAAATAAATAACGTAATGAAAACATATATGTATATGTTACCTATTCTGATTTACATTACAAGTAAAGCTGCCTGTAAAGTAAAACAAACTTTCAGTGCTTTAAAGCTTTCCTCATCACACAAGAGCAAAACAGATTCGTCGTCAATGCACAACACAAGCTATCATGCGGACTATGAGTCACCTGTGGGCAAGGTGAGCGCGGTACCGAAGTGGTTAAGGAAAATATTGTAGAAGAAGTTGTCAGTCATTTAAATTTTAAGCATTGTAATGGGAATGGAGTGGTATGTCATTGTGGTTTCAATATTCATTTGCCTGATGACCAATGATATTGAGCAATTTTTATGTGTTTATTGGCCATTTGTGTGACTTCCTCCCTGAAGTGTCTTGCTATGTTGCCTAGGCTGCTCTTGAATTCCTGGCCTCAAGCAATACTCCTGCTTTGGCCTCTCAAAGTACTAGGATTATAGGTGTGAGCCACTGTGACTAGCACTTAGGATTTTCTATGCCAATGATCATGCTATCTGCAAAAAGGGCTATATTTATTTCTTATATTTTGTGAATGATTTTTGTATTTATGGCTTGTAATGTCTTTGATATCAGGGTTATACCGGTCTCATAAAACAAATTGGAAAGTGTGCCTTTATCTTTTGTATTCTGAAAGAGTTTGCGTAAGATTGGTACCATTTCTTCCTTAAATATTTGATTGAAAGCACTAGTGAAACCATCTTGGGCTGGGGTTTTCTCTGAGTTTTGACACCAAATTTAATTTCTATAATAAATGTAAAACTATTCAGATATTCCTTTTCTTTTTTGTGCTAGTTTTGCTAAGTTGTTTTTTAAGCAATTTGTCTATTTCATCTAAATTGTCAAATTTATTGGTATAAAATTATTATAATGTTCCTTTATTATCTTTTTCATGTCTGCAAGATCTGTACTGATACATTTTCTTTAATCTTTGATATTGGGGTGCTTATTCTGGATAAGAATGAAGTAAACATACTTTATCCTGTCTCTCCCACTGAACACCACTATAAAACCTGAACAGAATGCATGGAGCCCCTATAGGTTACTGAAAAGTAAATAGTAGCAGGCTGATTGGAGAAGACGAACAAAACTCAAAATACCAATGAACTAGAGGTTTCTTTGGTACCTGCTGTCCTGAGTGCAATGCTTCCTGAATCCCAAAAGTGGAAACTGGGACGTATTTAGAGAGAGCTCCAAGGGAAGTTCTTTAGTTCTGGCTTGAGTAGCAGGAAATGGTACCAGAAAGAAACTTGGAGTATCCTAAATGAAGGAAGAGTAACAAATAATAAAATTCTGGTTAATAGAATAACTGTTCTCTTCTTGAGTTGTTTAAAGTACATTTGACAGTTGAAAGCAAAAATTATAACATTGTCTTATGGGATCTTCAGTGTATGGAAATATAATGTATAGTCATCATAACATAAAGGGTAAAGGAGTTTATATAGTGGTAGGAGTTCTACCTTCCACTTGAAGTGGTAAAATATTGACCCCAAGTAGATTGTGAAACTGTTAGGTATATTGTAATCCATAGAGAAGATATTAAAACACCTCTATAAATAGATATAGTCAAAATCACAGTGGAAAATTAAAATGAAATACTAAAAAATGTTCAAATACCCAAAAGAAGATTGCAAAAGGAATACAGAGGGGCGAAAATCAGAAGAAACAAACAGGAAACAAATAGCATTAGAGGCCTAATTCCTGATATTGGTAGATTCTATTTTGTCTGTTTTTTTCTTGATCAGTCTTGCATGGAGTTTTGTAATTTTATTAATCTTTTTAAAGACCCATCTTTTTGCTTTGTTAATTTTCTCCGTTGCTTTTTTATTTTCAAATTTTTTTTTTATTTCTACACTAATCTTTATTATCTCTTTCCTTCTATTCACTTTGAGTTTTGTTTGCTTTGCTTTTCTAGATCTTTAAAGTGGAACTTAGGTTATTGATTTTGAGACTCTTCCTTTGTAATATAATTTTTAAAGCTGTAAATTGCCCTCTAAACATTGCTATAGCTGCAACACACAAATTTTAATATGCTACTTTTCATTATCATTCAGTTTGAAATATTTTCTAATTTCGTATATCTTCTTTGACTCATATGTTATTATTATTATTTAAAGCATCAGTTTGGTGAAAAAGACTCCTATATTATTTAGAAATGTGTGGTTTAATTTCCACATATTTGGGGCTTTTCTAGATATTTTTATTGATTTCTAATTTAATTCCATTATGGTCAGAGAACATACATTGTAAGATTTCAATCTTTTGAAGTCTATTAAGAGATATTTTATGAGCAATTTTGGTCTATTTTCATGAAAGTACCATGTGCAGTTGAAAAGAATGTATATTCTACAGCCATTGGGTATAGTGTTCTATAAATATCAATTAGGTTGAGATGGTTTATAGCAGAGGCTAGGAAACTTTGCCCATGAAGGGCCAGATAGTAAATATTTCAAGCTTTGGGAACCATATAGTCTCTTTTGTATCTACTCAATTCTGCAAAAGCAGCCACAGATAACCATAGACAATACATAAATCAATGGGTGTAGCTGTTTTCCAATAAACCTTTATTTATGAGATTTGTCCCATAGACTGTAATTCACCAATCCCTACACTATAGTGTTTTTTAGATATTCTATATCTTTACTGATTTTTTTTATGTCCAGTTGTTCTGTTGATTATTAAAAACAGGGTCTTGACATCTTTCACTATAATTGTGGATTTGTTTTTTTTTCCCTTTAGTTCTGTTAGTGTTGCTTAAGTTATTTTGAAGCTCTGATTTTAGGTGCATAAACATTTATAATTTTTTTTTTTTGAGACAGAGTCTCACTCTGTTACCCCGGCTAGAGTGCCGTGGCATCAGCCTAGCTCACAGCAACCTCAAGCTCCTGGGCTCAAGCGATCCTTCTGCCTCAGCCTCCCAAGTAGCTGGGACTACAGGCATGCGCCACCATGCCCGGCTAATTTTTTCTATATATTTTAGTTGGCAAATTAATTTATTTCTATTTTTAGTAGAGATGGGGTCTCGCTCTTGCTCAAGCTGGTTTCGAACTCCTGAGCTCAAACGATCCACCCACCTCGGCCTCCCAGAGTGCTAGGAGTACAGGCGTGAGCCACCATGCCCGGCCTATAATTTTTTTTTAAGATGGGGTTTCGCTCTTTACCCAGGCTGGAGTGCAGTGAACGGGTCACAGCTCACTGAAACCTCAAACTCCTGGGCTAAAGTGATTCTCCTACCTCAGCCTTCCAGGTAGTTGGGATTACAGGTGCGTGCTATCACTTAAAAAAATTTTTTTTTGTAGAGACAGAGTCTTGCTATGTTGCCCAAGCTGGTCTTGAACTCCTGGGCTCAAGCGATCCTCTCACGTTGGCCTCCCAATGTGCTGGGATTACAGGTATGAGCCACTGTGCCCGGCCTATAATTGTTTTATTTTCCTGATGTATTGACTCTTTTATCATTATGGAACTTCCCTCTTTGTCTCTAATTATACTTTGTCTTAAAGTCTATTTTGTCAAATATTAATATACAAGTATACCTCATTTTATTGCACTTCACTTTATTGTGCAGATATTGTATTTCTTACAAATTGAAGGTTTGTGGCCATCCTGCACTGGGCAAGTTTATTGGCGCCATTTTTCCAATAGCATGTGCTCACTTTGCGTCTCTGGTCACATTTTGGTAATTTTTGCAATATTTCAAATTTTTCATTGTTATTATATGTGTTATGGTGATTTGTGATTAGTGATCTTTGATGTTACCATTGTAATTATTTTGGGGCACCATGAACCGCGCCAATATAGAGGCAAGTTTAATCAACAAATGTGTGTGTTTTGACTGTTCCCCTGTCTCTTTCTCCTCAAGCCTTTGTATTCCCTGATACACAACAATATTGAAATGAGGCCAGTTAGGAACCCTACGCTAGCCTCTAAGTGTTCAAGTGAAAGGAGGAGTTCCCCATCTTTTGCTTTAAATGATTAAGCTTAGTGAAGGAAGCGTGTTGAAAGCAGAGAAAGGCCCAAAGCTAGGCCCCTTGCACCAAACAATTAGTCAAGTTGTAAAGGCAAAATGAAAGGAAGAGTCCATCAATGCGGCGAACTTCATTGTTGTCTTATTTTTAACAAATTTACGTTGGCCAGGCATGGTGGCTTACTCCTATAATCCTAGCACTTTGAGAGGTCGAGGTGGGAGGATACCTTAAAGCCAGGTGTTTGGGACCAGACAGGGAAACACAATGAAACCACTTCTTGACAATAAATTTAAAAAATTAATATAATTATTGATATTAGGCTATGACTTCTGTGAAGGGTCAGATTCTAGTAGCCATTCTTTTTTTTTTTTTTTTGAGACAGAGTCTTACACTGTCGCCTTGGTTAGAGTGCCATGGCATCATCCTAGATCACTGCAACCTTAAACTCCTGGGCTCAAGTGATCCTTCTGTCTCACCCTCCCCAGGAGCAGGGACTACAGGCATGCGCCACCACACCAGGCTAATTTTTCTATTTTTAATAGAGACAGGGACTCACTCTTGCTCAGGCTGGCTCAAACTCCTGACCTCAAGAGATCTTCCCGCCTCGGCCTCCCAGAGTGCTAGGATTACAGGCGTGAGCCCCCGAGGCTGGCTCTGGTAGCCATTCTTTTTTTCTTTTTATTTTTTTTGAGACAGAGTCTCACTCTTTGCCCGGAGTACAGTGCCGTGGCGTCAGCCTAGCTCACAGCAACCTCAAACTCCTGGGTTCAGGCAATCCTTCTGCCTGAGCCTCCCGAGTAGCTGGGACTACAGGTACGGGCCACCATGCCCGGCTAATTTTTTTTTTCTATATATTTTTAGTTGGCCAATTAATTTCTTTCTATTTAGAGTAGAGATGGGGTCTCCCTCTTGCTCAGGCTGGTCTTGAACTCCTGACCTTGATTGATCCTCCCGCCTCAGCCTCCCAGAGTGCTAGGATTACAGGTGTGAGCCACCACGCCCGGCCTCTGGTAGCCATTCTTAATGGTCACCTGAAGATGTCCATGTCCTAATCCTTGGAACGTGTGACTATTTTACTTTACATGGCAAAAGGGATTTTGCAGATGTGATTAAGGTTACTGACCTTAAAATGGGGGCGATTATCCTATCCTGGATAATTTGGATGGGCCCAATGTAATCACATGAGTATTTAAAAGGGGAAAACCTTCGCAGGCTGGATCAGAGAGATGAACGGGAGAAAGAGGACAGATTTGAAGTGTGAGAGGGACTTGACTCACAGTTGCTGGCTTTGAAGATGGAGCCTTAAGTCAAGGAATGCAGCAGTAGCCTCCAGAAGCTGGAAGAATCTTCACCTTACCACCAGCAAGAAAACAGCACACTCAGGCCTCCCACTGCAAAGAACTGAATTTCTGCCAGTCATTGAGCAGGAGACAGATTTTCCTCTACTTAAGCCTCTAGAAAGGAACACAGCCCATCCCTGTCCACACCCTGATTTGGTCCAGTAAGACCCTTATAGGACTTCTGACCTCTGGAACTGTGAGATAATAAACTTGTATTGTTTTAAGCCACTTAAGTTTGTGGTAATTTGTCATGGCAGCAATAGAACACTAATATGACACATATTCTGAGGTTCACTTTCTCCACAGACTCCTTCCTTCCAGAATTACCACCTCTACTTTCCAATTCTTCTAGAGCCTCTAACTCTGTTTTCTCTCCCCTTCAAGCCAGTGGATTGGAGCTGCTCATGGCTTGGGGGTTGCCCCAGGTAAAAGGCCACAAAGGCACAAATCCCAGCAGCTTCCGTTCATCTTTCAAGGGTGGTCTCTCCTTCATTTCACTTGGTCAACTCCAAAGCCCTCAGATATTTCTCTAAAATATTTTGCTCCGATTTTATGTTGTTATCTGCAGTAAGATTAGTCCACATTGCCAAAAGCCGGAACCTCGCTATACTCTTTTGCCTGCTTTTATCTTTGCAATTTTCCATAATTAAAAAGAAAAAGAATTTAGAAAATGGTTGAGTGGGATGTCTTCACTTTTCTTATTCTCATTAATCTGAAGTCTAAAAATGAGTTTCCCTTTCTCAGTGTGGCACTTAAAAGAAAATGAATAAAAAGGGAGATTTTAAAACTCTTGAGATGGACAGGAAAGACACCAACTTGTCGGTGTGCTCCACCACATGCAGTTCCCCAGAGCCACCAGCAGGGGGAAAATTAGTTTTGTGTTTCCCACGGATCGCGGCGCCCCGCCGCTAATTCCCCAAGCAAAGGGAATCCGGGGGAGAGCGCGGCGGATCCGCGGCCAGGGTCCGGGAGACGCTGGCCTGAAGGGGCCACTCGGAACGCGAAGGCCCGGAGAAATAGAACATCCATGTCCCCGGCAGCCTTCTCTTTCGAGGCGCACGGGGCAACTTGGCCGGGACTCCCCGCTGACCCTGCGCCCTGACTCGGGGCTGCGGCGGCGCAGAGCCTCCTCCGGAGCGGCCGCGGCGGCGCGGGCGGGACCAGGTGAGCCCGCGCCGGTCGGGGGTGGCCCAGGTGAGCGGACGCCCGAGTCCGCGGGGGACCCGGTGAGCCCGCGCCCGGGTTCGCGGCGGATCCAGGGGAGTCGGTGTCCGGCGACTCAGGGTCTTGGCTGGGGTCGGGCTTGGGACTCGAGCAGTCAGTGAGCAAAGTGGGAAGAAGCGGAGAGCCGAGCGCGCGCGGGCCGGGCGGTGGGCCTGCGCACCGCTGTGTCCCCAGGGGCTGTGGCCGGGCGACCACTGAAGGGACCTTCTTCTCCCGAGTGGGTCCACGGTATTAGCCGTGGAAATAAACCGTTGCGAATGAGACGGTGTACGGAGGAGGGGGCGGGAGAGTGGTTATTTCATTAGAGCTGGGCATGAATAATTCCCTTGAGGACCTTGGCTCAACTCTTGATTTTGTGACCGGTGGAAGAGCCCGGGTCTGTCTGTGCCCCTGAGTTTTGAGTGACTGCGTGGGTAGGTAGATAGTGAGCTGCAGACGGGAAGAAACAGCCACCACTTTAGGCGTGTTGTAAGAGAAAGTCACTGGGAATGGAAAGCAAAGAACAGAAGGACAAGAAGCAAAGATATGGGAAGTCAAAAAAGGAAACCGCGTGGAAACAGAGCTGGATGCGTCCCCTAGCCGAGTGGGGTGCGCAGGTTAGTGGCGGGAGCGCTGTCTTGGTTGACATCCGTGGGGGCAAGGGGTATGACACTGGACAGGTCGCTGGAGCCAGAGGAGGTCACTGGTTAAGGATCCACTGGATATCATTGGCGTTTTGACGTTGTCATGGTAGGGACAGAAACGTGCGCAGCGTGTAGGCAACAAGTTTTGGCAGATGATCAAATAAGATGCAAACGTGTCACTGGATTAGGAGATAAAATGCAATGTGCTGTGTTTTTCTACTCTCCTTTCAAAGAGGAGCCTCTAGAAAAGCATTTTTGTGTGAATAATTGGGCTCTAGGACTAAAGTGTTGCAAAACAGTACAGTAAATTATTTACTCTAAGTCTCCATAATATCTGTGTAGCAGTATTAGTACTCTAGTTATATTTACATATATTTCAAGAAGGTGTCCGTTTGTTTCAGACAGCTAATTACTAGTTTAAAATAGATGAGAATATAAAATATTCCAATAATTTGAAATATATGCAAAAGTCAAATAAAACATTTACCAAACCGTACATGAAAATGAGTAAAATGTTAATAATAGCATAGCCCAGTTCAGCTACTTTTCAAACGAAATGTATTATTCTGGGATGCTGTTCTCTCCCCTGTTCTTGTACCTGAGGGGTGAGGGGCTGTCTGTCATTGCAGACTCACTTTTGAGTGCCTCGGTCAGGCCTGTGATACCTGACTCTGCTTCCCGCTTCTCAGTTTACCAGTTCTAGGGTCCTCCTTTGCACACCTGTGAAAAAGCATCCTATTCTTGTGTTTTTAAACTTGCCCATTAAGCTTGATGTTTTTAAACATTTGGAAGGGGGAGGAAAAGGCAAGTTATCCTTCCATGAATCAGACGTGGCAATAGAACCTCAGAGGGAGTGTTGGCTGAATGAGGAACAGGGTGGGAGGGTGGATATGATACGACCTCATTTGAACTTTGTATGCTATTTCTTCCTAAACAGTGAGGAGTTCAGAACAAGGACTCAAGCTCAGTTTTGGCTGACAGGCATTAGAAGTATTTTCTCAAGCAGTGTTTATGTAGATGTATTAGGGAGCCTCTTAACAGTTTCTCATAAGCCCCCAGGAACTGATTCCTGGTATCTCAGAGGAAAGGTACATGTCCCTAAACCTTTAGCTTGAAGCTTGCTCTAATATATTTTATATGGCTATACTGGAATTTAGTAATTAATCAGAATATGTGCTATTAGTTATTTTTTTAAAAATACAATGCAACAGGAATGTTACATCGTGGACTAAGTAATTCCTTCAATTGGTCGTTTACCAGTAGTCTGTGCCCACTGTGTTTTGTATAATGGCAAAACCAAATAATCATTGTGTAAGATAGAACTCTATATATTTTCTAATGTGGAAACATTCTAGAAGTAGGCAAGACTTGGCTGGTGTGGCAGCTCTTCTATCTCATCAGGAACCATTTCTCTCTTTCTTTTCTGCTATTTTTAATGTGCAGTTCCCATCTTTCAGGTTGCTGCATGGTTGCAAGATGACTGCTGAAGTTCCAGTCATCACACCCACATTCTAGTCAGGAATAAGTAGGAAAAGCAAAGGTAGCTGAATAAGATTTAACAACTCCCACTTAAATGTTGTGGTAGCAGTAGTAACATTCTAGTTATATTTTGTATCCTCTCACCTTCTGAAGTGGGACTATTCACCTTATTTTACAGATGAGAAAACTGAGGCAAAGTTCTATACAACCTGCTCAAGGTCACATGGCCAGAAACAGAGATAGCCAGGACTTGATCTACTTCTTCCAGAGCTCAAGGGCAAATCCACTCCGTCACACCATCTTTCTTCCCTGACTCATGCCTGCTCACAAAACTGGAAGAGAACATGAGTTGCCATGCATGGTGCCCCTAAGGGAGTCTAGGGCCTTTCCCACATCCCCTGTTATCAGTAAAACCCATGTCCCTCTGCCTGCCAGAGCTGACTGGAAAAGGGTTCTGATCCACTGATTCCTTTTTGGAATCAATGTTTCTTGAAAAGTTAGCTATCAATCAAGTAATATTTTCCCATATATGTCTGTCATAAAATTGAGAATTCCTTTCTACTGAAAAGTTAATTTCCGGTGATGTTATATGATGTATAGAGTACTCTAATTACATTTTGCTTGCAAAGATGGCTATTATTAACTCCTGTAGGCTTGATTCACTTCTCCTATCAAGAGGTGGAGTCTGTTGCTCTTCTCTTTTAGTTAGGGCTGGCCCGGTGACTTGCTTTACCAATAGAATGCAGTGGAAGGCCTTACTAGGACCTGCTGCTTTTGTTTTCACCCTCTTGGGATCCATTGCCGTGTAAAGAAGATTAGACTAGACTGTTGAATAATGAACAACCATGAGAGAGACCTACTGATCCCCAGCAATTCCAGCCATCCCAGCTGAGATATCTCTCGTGTGCCTGAAGCCACCTTAGGTGCACCAGCCGCAGTTGCACTCCAGTTGACATCATGCGGAATACAAGAACTACCCAGCTGAGCCCTGCCAACTTGCAGGAATTGTCAGATATAGTAAATCGTTGCTGAATTGTGCTGAAATGCAACTAATTGGCCCCATGCCTCCAAATGCCATGATGGTCCAGAAGTGAGGTTCGTTGCTGCACTGGGCGTGTTAGAAGTCTGTTACTGGAGAGGAAGGGGATGGCTGTCTGGGGTGGAGAGGAGAAGTAGCAGTAGGCTACAGTCATCAGTCACCTGGTGGCACCATGGGACAGGAAAAGCATCTCTGGGACCTCAGGAACAGGGTCCTAAGGGATTGTTACTCTCATGCTTTGGCCTTAAAATGAGATTGGGCCACCCACGTGGGCAGCGCTCCTGTGTTCTGTCAAAGCCCTTCTTCCTCTTCTCCAAAGCTTTTGCTGCCTCATGGTTTCTGTGCCTGCATGACCTCAGACTGTCCCCAGTGCCCTCTCTGTGCACACTGTGAGCTCCTGGCTGCTGCCAGTTACGCCCGCTCCTGTTCTCAGACGGGAAGTTGGGCTGGGTCAGCTTATCATCCAGCCGGGCCACTGCAAAGGTCATTGCTGTGCTCTGAATTGTCTGTCATCTCTGGCAGGAGAGGGACACGGCCCTGTCAGGGTTTGGCCAATAACAGAGGCTATGAGAGGGGCAGGCTTCCTTGGGGACACCACACATGGCAACTAATGTTCTCTTCCAGTGAGGCAGGGAGGAAAGATGGTGTGACGGGGTGGATTTGCCCTTGAACTCTGGAAGAAGCAGATCGAGGCGTGGCTATGGCTCTTCCTGGCTATGTGAACTTGAACAGCTTTTACAGAACTTTGCTTAAGTTTTCTCATCTGTAAAATGAGGCAAATGGTCCCCTTTCAGAGGGTTACTATGAAGATTAAATGAGAGTGCATGTAAAACACATAGCCTGTGCCCACTAGATGTAGCCATTATGTTACTGTTTTGTTTTAACTTACAGAAGCAACCCTGTGCCTCCTTTGTGGAATCAATGCTTCTTGAAAAGTTAGCTATGAATGAAGTGATATTTTCCCATAGATGTCCATCATAAAGTTGAACATTCCTTCCTATAATATCCTTCTAGATATTACAGTGAAAAGTTAATTTCTAATGATGTTACTACATTTACAAGCTTCTTTTAAAATACCACAAAACTTTTTTTTCAAAATCATGAATTGAGAGGGAAATTATCTGGAAATATATTAAAGGTAACCATAAGTCTCTCCATATTGTAGGAACCTGTTTTTGCTCTGTCTGGGCTGAGCCGGGGTTTGGGCGGTTAGGATGAGCACCCAGCATCAGGGGGCACTTGGCTGTTCTCCTGGGGCAAGGACAGCTTGAGAGAAAACCAGTGAAGTCTGGGTGACTTGGAAGATATACTTGCAATTCATTTGAAGCTGTGCCTTAACCCGAAGAACGTGTGATCTTCCACACAGGGGCATTTACAGTTTTTGTAAAGCGAATTCTCTCATAACTGCTTATCTAATAGCTATGGACAGGCATGTTACAGGGTATTGATGCATTTATTTGATTTTTTTAGGTGTTTATAGTGGGCCATTCTGCTTATGATGTACCTTTAAAATGACTGCTTCCATAGCATATTACTTCCATACAAATTCCTTGCAGAGGAATTTTTACCCTTTCTAGACTATAAAACACTAGAGATGTAGATATCACTATCATTCTTTAAGTTGGACACACCCTCAGTTGGTTGTGACAATTCTTTTTTTTTTTTTTTTTTTTTGAGACAGAGTCTCATGTGTTGCCCGGGCTAGAGTGCCATGGCGGCAGCCTAGCTCACAGCAACCTCAAACTCCTGGGCTCAAGCAATCCTTCTGCCTCAGCCTCCCCAGTAGCTGGAACTACAGACATGCGTCACCATGCCCAACTAATTTTTTCTATATATTTTTAGCTGTCCAATTAACTTCTTTCTATTTTTGGTAGAGATGGGTTCTTGCTCTTGCTCAGGCTGGTCTTGAACTCCTGAGCTCAAACGATCCACCCGCCTCGGCCTCCCAGAGTGCTAGGATTATAGGCGTGAGCCACCGCGCCTGGCCAATTCTTTTTATATAATAACTCCTAAGGGGCAGGTAGTACCACATGCAGAAATTGATGATTACTTTTGCGAGCTTGAGGCTAATGTGTGTTATAACCACTGGTTGGAGAATACACTCACATCTTAGTGCAGTCTGTCAATATGAGGCAAGAAAAACAATGGCTTTTCCTAAAACAACTAATTTTTACTTATTTATAAACTAATCTACCCTTAGAAAGGTCAGACAGGACAGGAGGGTGTGAAGTCTCCCTCCCAATGCACTTACTTGCCAGAGGTAGGCAGCAGCATCTGCTAAGGTCTTTCATCCTTCCAGCATTCTTCTGTGCATTAACAGACATACTTATGTATGTTTTGTTTCTATTTTAACACAAATGGTGTTCCTATGTAGGTTTTGTTACTGCATATTTTTGTACATATCTCAATGTGTTCCCTATGGAGCATGCATAGCTCCATTTCATTCTTTTTAACTGCTCCATTGTATCGCATTGCATGGCAGGACCATGAGTGACCAATCCCATAACAATGATCTTTTCCAAAAATGCTGTGTCTGAAGCTAAACACTTCAGTAGATTTTTTTTAATTACAGAAAAAAGCATGCCCATTGTAGCAAGTATAATAAAGCAGAGATGTATTAAGAAAAATGCAATAACTACTCTCTGCCTCTAATTGTACCCTTTGAGGTACAGTCTGAATAGTTCAATTTGTATTAATAACTTTCTGCATCTTTCTCTCTGCTCAAATGTGTGTGTGGAAATGTACATGGGCTTTTTTTCCTTGTATAGATTTGTTCAAAAATAAGCTGCTTTTTTCTATATACCTCTATAATTTTCTCTTATCCGCTCCCTCTAAATAACACACTACTGGTATATTTCCAGATAAATATGTATAAACATAACTCACTCTTTTTCATGGCTGCATAACATTCCTTGACACAAATATCAATTTAGTCAGCCATTCTTCTATCATGGTGTATTTAGGGCATTTCCAGTTTTATTGTCCTTTTCCATTATAAACAATGCTGGTGCTTTTATTCCTGTAGGAGAAATTCCCCAAACTAGGACCAAAGGTGATGCGTATTTCTAATTTTAATGGATTTTATCAGATTGTTTTCTGAAAGATGGTAAAGATTCATGCCCCCACCAGCAATGCATTTCCTCATATCATCAGGGCTAGATGCTAGTGGTTTTTAAAGTGTTTACCGATCTGCTGATATTGTTTTAATTTGCATTGTTCTTACAGTTAGTGGTGCTGGACATCTTTCTGTAGGCATGCAAGTTGGTAATTCATATCCTTTGCTCATGGGTCTAATAGGTTGCAATGTGGTGGTCTTTAAAAGGGTAGAGTAGAACACAGCATAATGGAGTAGGCAGTGCTGGCACCATGTTTATGGCAGACAAGGTGTACGTAGGGTCCTGTCCTCTGGGCATCTACTGCCAACATGGTGGGATGGGGCTGCCCATCCCATTAGCAAGCACCTCCTCCACCCAGCTGTGTCCCTGGGTCATGTCCAGGGCCTCTGGGCGGCACAACTCCAGGGGCTGTGTTCCCATGGTAAGTGGACAAGGAGTGGCGATTCCCACAGCCTCTCGCAGACTGTGCCCTAGAGCTGTGCATTGCTAGGACCCTGGGCCTGCTTTGGTGCTCGCACTTGCAGGATGTGTTTGTTTGCTGCCATCTCAGTCCACGAGCTTACTAGACTTTGATTCCCCAGTGCTTAGGAGAGCGCCTGGCACATAATCAGGCCTTCAGAGCTTTTGCTGACTGAGTGAATACAAGTGTCTGCAAGAGCTGGCAGGCCTCAGAGGTAGTGGGTAAGGGATCTGGGATGTGTGTGTGTGTGTGTGTGTGTGTGTGTGTGTGAGATTATAACTGGCTTCAGGGGCTGCTTCAAGTGAGCTCAGCCCAAGCACAGAGGAGAGCTGCCCCATAGGCTGGAACCCTTTTTCCTCTCCCCACTTCCCTCTGAGTAGACAGTGACTCCAAGGCCTCTCTCTGCTGTTCCCTGCCCCTCTGACTTGATCCTGGGGACTCTATCCTTCTCTGAGGACTCCTTCCCACCCACCCACAACTTGAGAGGCCTCTTCGCACAAGTGTGAGGAGATGATGTTAGGTGAGGACCATTGTTCCCCCTAATATTAGTCCCTGGGAATATGGGGGTCAGCAGACCAGCATTTGACTTGTCTATGGTTGGAAAGGAACTGGCCTAACCCCAAAGGCAGAGCTCAGAAAAATCATGACCAACTATTAGTGATTAAAGGGGCTAAGTGTGTATATATGTGTGTGTGTGTGCACATGTGTGTGTGTGTAGGGGGGAGACATGCAGGTTGAAGGGGTGAGGGGTTGGCGATCAGAAATTGAATGGACAAGCAAAGCCAGCCAGAATAACATTTCACTAATTTATTCATTTTCTTCTATTCATTCATACAACAGGTTTTAGACAGGTTCAGCACTCTCAACCTATGTGAGGTCAAGAGATTCTCTGAGAATCTGGGGACAGCTACCAACATTTTGTCTCACAAAGTACCCCCCCACCCCCACACAAAAGGCTTGCATACAATTTGGGGGGCTTCACCAGTCCCCTGAGCCCTTCAGGTTCCTTAGCACTTTGCCTATAGCCTAAGAGGAAGAAAGATATCCTAGAGGTATCTGACTTCCTAAAAGACTATTACCACATTCTAATTACCGTTTTCCCCAAAAGCTAATTAAAGTGTCCGCAAAGCACTGAGATTTACTTAGTCAGTTGAGTGACAATGGAACTGTAAAGGAAGAGGGGATAGAAGTGTCTGTTGCCAGAAGCACACGAAAGCCAGGTAAAGATTAGCAAAAACCTTATAAGAAAGATAAAAGGCATAGTTTTCACTTTGAACTTGAAAAACATCCACCCTGCACAGAAGCATGTGGCCAAAGTTAAATGCAACAAAAACAAACAACAGAGAGAGTTCAGAACTGTAATCATAGGCATTCAGAGCTGTGGGGATTTTTTAGAAGGTGCATAATGCATTTACCCTCGGGGCATTCTTGTACATTTACTCCATAATTTCACCATGTTTTATGATCCTAAACCTCAGTGTCTTCTTTATCATCACTTGATAGGAGAGGGCCCTGTATGGTACCCACACCAGGTACTCATGCCTGATGCTCCCTTTGGACTGTGGGCAAGGCAGGGGCTGATTGATGTAGCCGAGAACCTTCTAGAAAGGTGGCTGGGAGAAGCTGAGGGGAAGGGCCTCTCCTTCCATTGAAGGGCTGTAATTTCCAGCTTGAGGTTTTCAAAAACTCCTCATCTTCTCAGGCATCGGCAGTGAGTGCAAATCTTCTTACAGAGACCATTTCTCTAGGATTTGCCGATTTTCATTGCTCAGCTGTCAATAACATGCTGACAGTCTGGGGTCTTGGCACACAAGTTTTCTGGATTAATAAATATCAACCCTCTACCTCCACATGTCCTGTACTTTCGAACAGAAATCTTTCCAAAAACTTTCTGCCTGTTTTGACCTCACTGAACTGCAGGGACTGTTTTTGGGGGGGCGTTGAGGGATGGGGAGTGAGCCCAGGACCAGGTGGTTAATGCCCTGGGAGGGAGTACATGCGGTTCCAGAAGAGTCCGAGTGTTGGCCTAATTTCTTGTTTGCCTCCTTCTCACAGAAGTGCGAAGGATGATGTGGGGCAGCTGACCTGGAGGCAGTTTAATGGGGCTGCTTTTTCTTTACAGTGAGTTCATGAATTACAAGCAGAAGCAACCTTTTTCCACAACACACGACACTTTCTTAAATGCCAGAAAAACTCCCCCTTTCCCTTTTTCTCTGCCATTATCTTTGTCCTTTGATTTTCCAGTGGCGTCCCAAACATTGTCTATTTCTGCATGTCTAATGCAATGCGGTTCCTCAGCCAGCCTGCTCTTCTGCCTTGCTGATATTGAAGTTTCCACAACACACAGGAGTTGCATCCCTCACCGCTTCCAGGTTTTATCTCATGCCAACCTTGCTCACTGAGTGCACTTTTGCCAACATAATATGGGACTACAGTTCCTCCCTGGCTTCCTGATATTTTACTTTTCCACTGAATTCTGAGCACAGGCAATATTTGAAAATTAGATCTTTAGTATTCTGAGACTGAAAGTCCTGTCGAGTGCTGTGCCAGTCACTAAGCTGTTGACTCTCAGCTGCAAACCCTCTGCTCCGTGACGCTGGGGCTGCAACTTTGCAAACCTTATTTCTGCTTTTCCAGTAAGGCTCTGTCAATAGGGGGCGACAGATGGAAACTGCAAGGCTGTGGGAGGGAGAGGGGACTTGCTGTAGCCTCCCCTCCCCTGTTGCGGTTCCTGTGAGATTCAGTCCAATAATGATTCTTCACCCTGGCAGGGAGAGTTCCTCCCATGGAGGCAGTTGAATCCTGTTGGATCCTGTTTGTGTTTTTTTCGACACTTGCAGAGCCAGTCTCATCCTGCCACTCTGAGAGACACCAACGCCGGCCACCGGTGCCTCCTCACCAGAAGTCTGAGTCCCAGACTCACGGGGCTCTTGTCCAAGCTCAGAGACACCAGCACCAATTGGCCAATGCCCTCTTCTCAAAAATCTGGGTCCCTGGTCTGGACACTCTCTGAGCAGCTCAGAAACACCAGCACCGGTGGAGGCAGCTGGCCCTCTTGTGTCTGAGGACACTAGCCTTCCCTCGCTGGAAAACTTTTCCCATGAAATGTGTCATGAAATGAAATCATCTTATAGCATTTTATTTTCTGAATAATGTCTTGGACCATAAGTTGGATCATTGAGGTAAGAGTAATGGATAGAGAAAGGATAACACTATCCTTGGACTCTTTCCTTGCTCGGGGGAGTCCCACATCTATAGCAGTAGAGTCATTGGCTGTCCTCAGGCAGACCCCTGGTTCTGTAATAACCATTAGCTACAGTTGCATAAATATAATGCAATCATGAAAGTCTCTTTCTCAGCCATGCATTGACATGCTTTGCAAAGAGCTGGTAAAAATGTAACACCTTGGAGAGTCTGGAAAAGATTAGTTTTTTCCCCAGGCGTCAAAGGTTCTATTTTCTTCTTTGTATGGGTACCTATAGCATTAGAATATGCAATAAGAGTCAATGTGTCCCTTATTTTTTTCTGCTTAACATCAAGGGCATGTGCTCCACTTATGAGCCAACTGACAAGCAACACTACACAGACCCATTTCATCAGCCTGATGCAACTGCCCAAGAGAAAGAGTGCTTTGAAATACAGTTATCTGAGAACACCATACATTGTCCAACAACTCCACGGTCTGGTGATTCTCGTCATGACTCACGTTGAAATGGACAAGTCATCTGTCAGAAAATGTATAGCTCAGTCAGACATATTTGTTCATTGAAATATTTTGCCTTTGGCTGAGCACTGAGCCAATATTTCCCTGCAAACCTCTTCCTCTCTGCAACTTCTCTCTGCAGAGCAGGACAGTGGCCAGTGGCTTTAACAATAAAAGCATGAACCTGCTAAGAATTTGACAAGCTGTCCTTTCTAATGTCCTCTAATGCTGATGCCTTTTCTTGGTTTAAATTTCCTTTCTAGCAGAGCCTGAGACAAGGGCTCTGTTGCAGCCAGTTTATTTGGGAGGAGAGAAGAGTGAGACAGAGGAGTGAAGGTTATCTCTATGGGTAGCAGGGCTCGATTCTTCAGGACCTGGAGGAAACCTACCGAAGGCCTCTCAGCACTTTGCAGAAGGCCGGGAGGCTGGAGCAGCTCTTCATTGGCCCGCATTGCTCATTGGTTGAAGTCTACCTGGGGCTCTTCACTGCCGTGCGCTTCCGGCCTGCAGTAGGGTAGGATCACATGGGAATGTGGGAAGGCACGGTGCAAGCTGGGGGTGGGGGATGCTGTCACAGCTAACATGGAACTGTCCCCCACAGCTGCAGCACCAATCAGAGGGGGTGGAAGGGATGGAGATGGTCACCAGAGGTGAGCTGCTGACTTCGGAGCCAGACCACCTTGAATCAGACCCCCTAGCTCCATCGCTGATTAGCTGTGAGATCTTGGGCAAATAACCAAACATTACTTTCCTTGTCAGTGCATTGGAGGTAATAATAGTACTTACCTTGTGGAGTGTTGTGACCAGTAAAATTAGCTCTGGCTACCCAACAATGTTCTCCTAGTTTAAACTGTGTGCATATCTTTTTCTTTTAAGATGGGCACAACTTCTTCGTGTTTCCATATTGCTCTAGGGAAATGTGGAGGCCTGTGCCAACACACACCGATGGAGCACACTTTCTCCTCCTGCCACATCCGTCAGGGTCTAGTGGCTTAGCTGTCCCTCTGAGCACCCCCCAGTGTGGTCTCCCTTCTTTTTCATCCCTCTGCCTCCTCCACTTTCCTGCCCTGTCTGTCCCCCAGGCGGAGGGGCGGCAGAGATGAAGCCCCCAGTGTGCCTTCCTGCTGTGACTGATACCACATTGTACTTCCTTGAAAAATTCACTGCAACCTGCTGTACTTTCTTGCAAGTGCTGATGTAAACATTTCTCTGCCAGAATCTGATAACATTCTAACACCACCAGCACTTAGATTAATGTTGACACTTTTGGTGATGCTCTAAATACAGATAAGCCGAAGTGGTTCAGCTACTGTCAGCATTCAGGGGACTAAACTTTCCAAGTTGACTCCAGCCACTCTGGAGCTCGCTTACTGCTAGGAAAAAGCATCAGATCTCCTGGCAAACAGGGATGTTTTTCTTTTTTTTTTTCCAGATAGTGAGATACAGGTTGAGTTGAGTGTGCCTTATCTAAAATGCTTAGTATCAGATGTGTTTTGGATTTCAAATTTTTTCAGATCTTGGAATATTTGTATTATATTTACCAGTTTTAGCATCGCTAATCTGAAAATGCAAAATCTCAAACACTCCAGTGAGCATTTCCTTTGAGTATCATATTGGTGCTCAAAAAGTTTTGGATTTTGGAGCATTTTGGATTTTGAATTTTCAGAGTGGAAATATTCAACCTGTAATAATTTTTGCCTTGGCCAACAGGATGCGCTGAGCTCAATTGTATGTTCCTGCATAACATTTATACTTCACTGATGTTTTCTGATAGACCCACCTTTTCTTTTGGGTAATCACTTCTTGTTTTAATTATCCTAATATATATGTCTTTTATTGTAAGTTGCCTCAAATCCTTATAGAAGTAAGCAGTGTATAAGGAGAAAATAATGCATGAATTATTAGGAATGTCAGTATCCCACGAAAATATATAATCTATGTTGGTTCATTTGTCGTTCCTGAGCATAGCACCTTTCAAAGCCAGGATTTCTAAGATTTATTACATGAAGCATTAGTAGTTTCTATTCTGTTATTGTTTACTAATTCAGAGGATATGTGGTATTTTAGTTAGGATATTTTTGGTTCCAGGTTACTGAAAATCCAATCCAAAGCACAGGCTTGTACATTAGAGGGGATTCACCTGGTTTTGTGACACAAATGCTTGGTGGGCTGCAGGTGTGGTTTGATCAGGGTTCTGGTTCTGTCTCGTTTCCTCCTGCTCTGTGTTGGCTTTTTCTCCAGGCTGGCTTTCCTCTGTGGGGCAAGGCTGGGCTGCCAGCTGCCTCTGATGAAGACGCTGTACTTTATGTGCTTGGTCTTACTCTCTCTCAGGAGCTCATCCCTGAACCAAGCACCACGGCAAGGGAACAGGGGTGCCCTGATTGGGCTAGACTGGTCAGGCCCCACCTGATGCTGGGGAGCATGGGGTCACCAATGCCTCACAAAGCCCAAGAGCTGCACAGTGGGGGTGCTGCAGGGTAGAAGACAGACGGGTGGGGGAGGATTATTGCTCGTGCCATCTGACCGCCATGAGGAGGGCCGCTATACAACTCTGGATATATAATCGTTTGGGATGGACAGTGCCAGACTGTGCCTTGACGGGCCTCGTAAGTCCTGTCAGCACACTCTCACTCTTTGGCAGGCCTCCAGAAAGAATCTGTCCTGTGCTTCCTTTAGAAGGGGGCCGGTAGAAAGCTTCCTGCAATTTCTATAGAATATTTCCCCACCACAGGTCTGTGGTTTTATAGGATTCACCAGCCAATCAGCAGCCGATTTGAGATTTCAGTTTGGTGCATTGGTGCCATTTCTTTACCCCGACTCTGGTGGCCTGAGAGCCTGTCTGCTGCCTTGCGGGGCCAAAGTGCCTGCATCTCACCAGCGCTCAGAGAGGAAAAGTGGGAACCTTGGCGGCTTTGTCCTCTTTAACAAGGAAAACCAGGCTGAAGCGGCCTCTTTTTATAATGGGAAAGGTGTTGTGTACCGTTGCTGTCTTTTCAGTAATTACTGTCAACTGCTTACCACTTCTCCCCATTTGCATTCTCTTCTACCTACAAAAGCAGAGATTTCCTATTCGCTCATTCATTGTGAGCTTATTTTCTTCTATACCCTGAACATAGTTTTACTTGCTGCTTTAAAATTTTTCATCTGCTAAATCCAACATATTGGTTATGTTAGGATCAGTCTCCATCAACTGCCTTTTTCTCTTGCCTATGGGGTACCATTTCCTGTTTGTGTGTGTGGCGTGTGCACATACAGACTCATGTGTATGTCCAGTGATTTTTATTATATTATGGACATTGTGGACAATATATCGGATAGCCTATGGCTTCTGTTGTGATTCCTCTAAAGCAGCAGCAATCCCCAACCTTTTTGGCACCAGGGACCAGTTTCATGGAAGACAGTTTATTCATGGGTGGGTGGGGGTGGGGAGCTGGGGGGTGGGAAGCTCAGGTTGTAATACAGGTGATACCAGTGGTTGGGAGGGGAATGGCTGTAAATACAGCTGAAGCTTTGCTCTCCCACTAGCCACTCACCTCCTGCTGTGCGGCCCTCCCAACCCCCCATCCCCATTCCTAAGTTTCATGGAGGACAATTTTTCCACTGGGGGTGGGAGGCAGAGCTCTGTAGCCAGGTCTCTCCACAGACCTGACCAGTACCAGTCCACCGGTCCACTGCAGCTCTAGAGAGATGTAAATTTCTGTTTTAGCAGACAATGAATTTGGCTGAATTTCAGATTGCAAAATCTGTCTTAGCTGTGATGAGCAACAGCTGACATTTTGACTAATTCTTTTAGTTGCAGGTAGGCTGCTTGGAGTCTGTCTCATACACGCATAGTTCAGGGGCACTGAGAGATTTACAGGGTTTATATTCTGAATTTGGAGCTCGTCCTCTGTGGCCCTCTCCTTTGAATGCTTTTTCTTCTCACTTTTCAGCAGTGGCAATAGCCCTGAGCTTCATCCTTTGATTCCCTGAGCCAGTCAGCTTTCTATCTGATTTCTAGCCATCCTGGGAGGGGCCTACAGGGTGCCCTCAGGTAAGAAGCTATGAAAACAGAAAACTCACTAGTGTGGGTCACTTCTTTCAAGGGTAGACCTCAGTCCAGTTTCTGCCTGCTCTTGGACCCCTTCCAGTGCCTTTAGATTGTTATTTTAGGTAGTTTTAAAAAAGATTTTGTCCAGAGTTTATAGTTGTTATCTGTAGATTTGGTCTTGTACAAACTACTCTACCATTACCATATCAGTTGTCTTTTGACTTTGTTTATGGTGGTTTTTTTTAAATAGCCATCTTCGACCATATGGTGTTTTTTGACATACAAATATTTTTTACTTTTATAAATGTACATTTATCAATATTTTATTTTATTGCTTCTGAATTTTGTATCACAGAAAGCATTTCTTCACACTCAGGTTAAATAGGAATTCATCTATATTTTCTTCTTCTGTATGTATAGTTTTGTTAAAATTTTAAAATTACTTTTCTAATATCTTTAGAAGGTATTTATGTATAAAGTGTGAGTATGAATCTAATTTTATCTTTTTTTTTTTTTTTTTTTTGAGACAGAGTCTCACTCTGTTGCCTGGGCTAGAGTGCCGTGGCGTCAGCCTCGCTCACAGCAACCTCAAACTCCTGGGCTCAAGCGATCCTTCTGCCTCAGCCTCCCGAATAGCTGGGACTACAGGCACGTGCCACCATGCCCAGCTAATTTTTCCTATATATTTTTAGTTGGCCAATTAATTTCTTTCTATTTTTAGTAGAGACAGGGTCTCACTCTTGCTTAGGCTGGTTTCGAACTCCTGTCCTTGAGTGATCCGCCTGCCTTGGCCTCCCAGAGTGCTAGGATAATTTTATCTTTTTACACATGATTAATCTGTTGTCCCAGCAATATTAATTAAAAAATCCATCTTTGTTCCAATGATATGAAATACAACCTTTATTATATTCTAAATTTTCACATATACTAGGGTCTGTTTTGAATTTTATATTCTCTTCCACTGGTCTTTCCATTCACTCACCAGTACTTCACTGTTTTAATTATAGAGGCTTTAATGTATGTTTTAATGTATAAAAGGGTTAGTTCTGCCTTGTATCTTTTCTTTTTCATTGCTTTCCAGTTTCTGTATGTTTATTTTTCCAAATAAAATTTTAAACAGCTTTATTGGGATATAATTTACATATCATACATTTCACCCATGTAAAGTACACAATTCAATATTTTTTAGTATGTTCAATACACTTAGTATATTGAAATCCTTACCACCATTTTTACTTTTTTAGAGATGGGGCCTCAGTATGTTGCCTGGGCTGGACTCGAACTCTTGGGTTCAAGCTACCCTGTCACTTCAGCCTCCCAGGTAGCTGGGACTACAGGCGCATAACACCACACCCAATAATTTCAGAACATTTTTTGTTCTTCCTAAAAGAAACCTTGTAATCATTATCAATCTCTATTCTCTTCCCTCCCCTCTTCCCAGTCCTAAGCAATCGCTAATCTACTTTCTGTCTCTATAGATTTGCCCATTTTGGACATTTCATATAAATAAAATCATACATTATGTGATCTTTTGTGATGGATTATATAAATTTTAGTGCCAGTTTACCTAGCTCCATAAAAATGCTCGTTGGTGTTTTTATTATTGAAAATTTGTTAAATTTATAAATTAAGGAGAACTGACATCTTTATGATGTAGAGTTTTCCCATTCAAGAATAAGAGCTGTTTTTCCATTTGTTCAAATCTACTTTTCTGTCATCAGGAGTTTGAAGTTTTTCTCATTTAAATTTTGTACATTTCTCATTACGTTTATTCCTGTATAAATTTTATTTCATTTTCATTGCTATTGTAAATGGGATTTGCTTTACCATTATATTTTCTAACTGGTTATTATTTGTGTATTGTTTCTAAAGGTTAATTTTACCTTCTTTTACCTTACTGAATTATTTTATTGTTTGAGTTAGTTGTATTGATTTTCTAGAACTTTCCAGGCATAGTATCATATCATCTGCAAATAGAAATAGGCTTACTTTTGCAATTTTCTAAGTCTTGCAAGTCTCTAAGTGCTTTCGTTTGTCTACAGGCATTGGCTACTATCTGCAATACATTGTTAAACAACAGGGGCAATGGAAGTCATTCTCATCTTGTTCCTTATTTTAACAGAAATGCTTCTAAGGGAAACAAATCCTTTTGTTAGCATACACACTCTGAATAGCTTATTCTTGTTTGTTTTAATGAATGAATATTTATTCTTCTGTCTCTTGGACTTATGATTAGCCTCAAATCTTTGCTTAGAATTCACAAATCCATTTCATGACCTACAGTGATACTAGATTGCATAGAGTTGTGTTACAAGTTGTATATTAACACATTGATTGCCATGTGAGTTGTATTTAACTCAGGCTAGTTTTAAGCCCGGGGCCTTGTGAAGCAAAACCCTAAAGTTGGTTCGCGAAAATCTTATTAATATTTGTTGATGTTATTATTGTTACAATTAATATTGACAATTTAATTCTAAAAACATGGATTGTGTTGCATATAACTCACAGAAAACAATAAAAAATAACAAATTAGAAAGGATCAAAATTGTTTTAATAAAACACCGTGGCCCCAGGGAAAAAAATTTTTTTCTAGTTTGGCAGTCAATGTGTTAATGTACCACATCTGTCACAACTTCTCAACCTTGGGTCACTATACTTAAAAGATTTTTGCTTATTTAAATGAGTAAAAGGTTACCTTTTTGGTACAACGACTCTGGAAAACTTTATGGCAGTATTTACTAAAGCAAAATAGTATCATCTAGCAATTTCCTCCTGTGTGTGTATATATATACACCCAAGGGAATGATTGCTATGTCCACCAAAAGATGTGTGCTAGAATGTTCATAAAAGTTCTATTCATAGTAGCTAAAAACTACAAACAATCCAAATTCTCATAAGTAAAATGGATACACTGTGATATATTCAAACAATGGAATACTGTACAGCAATAAGAACGAACCATCTGTACCTACTTTCAAGTGAATGGATGAATCTCACAAATATAATGAGTGAAAGAAACCAGACACAAAACACTACTTACTGCGTGTGTGCATTAATTTAATTTCTGTTCAAAAATAGCTAAATTTCTGTTCAAAAATAGCTAAAACAGGGCTGGGTATGGTGGCTCACTTCTGTAATCCTAGCACTCTGGAAGGCCAAGGTGGAAGGATCACTTGAGGTCGGGAGTTGGAGACCAGCCTGAGTAAGAGCAAGACCCCATCTCTACTAAAACATAGAAAAAATTAGCCAGTCGTGTTATCACTCATCTGTAGTCCCAGCTACTCTAGAGGCTGAGGCAGGAGGATCACTTAAGCCCAGGAGTTTGAGGTTGCTCTGAGCTAGGCTGGCGCCATGGCACTCTAGCCCAGGTGACAGAGCAAGACTCTGTCTCAACAAACAAACAAACAAAAAACAGCTAAAACAAAGCAACTGTGTCAGTGGTTATGAAACAGTGCCTGGAGGGGAACACGAGGGGACAGTTGGGGGAAGGTAATGTTCTGCTTCTGGATCTAGCGCTGGTATCCTGGTTCTCTTTTCATTATGACTTGTGAACTTTTCTGCATGTATGTTATACTTCGATAAAAAAAATTTTTTTTTAACTAAAAGTTTTTCACCAAATTCCAAATGCCAGGGAATGAGGAGGTGACCTTTTCTCTTTTATGGACCTTTGGGAAGGAGGCCCATAAAATTGAGGAAATGCTCAGTTCACTGTACAATCATTATTCTCCTCCTCTTCCTCTGGTCCTGTAAAACCATTGTGCCAACCTAGATCAGAGCCGAGATGTTCAGTATTTGCACTTCCTTTTGCACTTTGAATATTGCATCAGGAATTACTCACTTCCCAGTAGAGGAGCCAAGGCCTCGAAAGGAGTTCTGTTTTCCAAAGGAATGGCATTCTCTCCTGCGCCCTAATCGTCAGTTAGCAGACTTGGGTTGAGTTTTATGGCCAATAACTGGTTTCAGGTGGGGAGATCTGGCTGAGCGAGCAATTTAAACTTACCACAGTCTGGTCTTTAGCAAAAGCTTGGCAGATGACTCCAAGGCAGGGGTGCACATACACAGCCCCACTTGCCAGGGATTAGGCTGGAAAATGGGCCTGCTGGCCTTGGGACCCTGACTGGGTGGTGGTCATGTAGCATTGTCTTCACACGATCGCAGCCTCAAGGTCAGACCATCAAGCTGATGTTGATGAGGACGTTCACTCTGTGACACAGTCTTTGCTTTACCGGGACCCTCAGGAGGAGAAATGTGACCTACTTGAAGAACAAGAAACTGGCACTTCTCAGCATGCGACTTATTTTTATCTTAAGAACGCTGTGAACCAGGTAAGTGTCTCCTTTCAGGGTTGGAGGCTTCTTAAAGCCAAAGGTAAGTATGAAACATGTGTATGGGGCTTTATAGTATGCCTTTTTATATTTCCTAAGTCCTGGCTCCACTTTACACCTCTGTCCTTGTTTCATTCCTTCTTTCTCACCTACTTGCTGTTTATGTCATCTTGATGCATTTCATGTATCTTTCTAGACTGGCTCCCAGGGGTATGCCAGAACCTTTGCACTTATTAAACATTCAGGAACTTTGCGAGCCCCTTCTTGAACAGTGGATAACTTGAAATCAGCCATAGTAGGAGTATTTATAGCATGGATATAGGCGAGTACTACAAAATAGATCCTTTCTCCCGCCCTCCCACTCCAGGAAGCTAGTTTACCAGCTATCCATTGTTTATGTTCTTTCTAGAAAAGGTAGAGTCTAGATACATGTGTTTTTAAAGAGTTTATGGAATTATCTACTTATTTAGATATTGAATATTATTTCAAATCTTTCCCTTATTCTTAAGAGCAGTGGCACTGTTTTGGGTCCAAAAATGTTTCAAGGGGAGTAAATCTTTGAGATTGTTTTTGTTGATGGCAAGGGGAAAATAGGATTAATCTAAAATGAGCTTTCTAGTCAACTTGGCTGTGGTGCAGCTGTTCCGTAAAGGAGGATATTTACATCTGTGGATATGGCGAAAGCTGTTTACATTTGTGTTTGTCACATTTTAAGTTGTACTCTGGAAGAGCTAAGATTCTGGTAAACCTAGCAGTATTAGATGCAAGTTAGTATCCAGTTCAGTGCGTGATGGCTGCTAAGGGACCATTCAATGCAAATTAGAAGTAATAATAGCTCTGGTTTAAAAGGGCAAAGAATTAGGGCTGGGGAAGGAAATGACTCCCTACAGAGGACACGGGTTTTGCACTGACAAATGTGATGCTTGGTAATGCAGCTCCTCTCTCTGCTCTGTCAGGGGACAGAGAGCCAAGGAGGGGTGGGGACAGCGCAGGGGCGAGGAGAGCTGCAGAGGAGAGCTGCAGTGGCTGCCAGCAGGAACTCAGGCTGCTCTGGTATCAGAGAAATCAGCTTACCGTGGAATAAGTGCAAATAGCTAGCAGAAAGCAAGTTTGTTATCCAGAGTTGACAGCCCAGCAATCTCAAACTTCTCCAACAGCACAAAAAGAGAGGAGAGAAAGGTCCCTGACAGTAAAATGACAATCCCTGAGTCACAAACAATACGGAAGGCAGCTGGAAAGTGGCCCAGACCTGAATATCCCCCAAAGGCATTGCAATAGGATGGTGAGGTTCACTGACCACAGGACGAGCTAGCGATGACTGGGCACTTACTGCCCGGCACGTGACTGTGCTCACAAACTCTTTACTTTGCATTGGCCACTTCATTCTCACGGCAGATGAAGAAACTGAATGGTAGGGAGGTGCCCAGTGTGACTGGCCAAGGTGCCCAGTGAATGAGAGAAGGAGCCAGGATTTGAGCCTCTGTCCCCTACTGCACACTCAGATCAACAAGGAAGAAGGATGCGTATTGATGACAATGGTCTGAGGTGCTGGCGATCAGGGCATGGGCAACAGGTAAGTGAAGAATAAGGATGTAAGTAGTTTGAGAACAAAGACAGGCAGTGGCAGATTGAGGGATGGGGACGGGACAGGAAACCTACAGCCTTGAACCAGAGGGAGACCAAACCCACCTAGAAACCTACAAAAGCTGTCATCTACCGGGCAAATAGCCCCATAGATTCAGGCGATTGCTAAGCCTCAGTCCTGTTAAGCACAGCCGCTGTTGTGGGAATTGAGGGGCTGGTGTGATTAGCAAAAGTTCCAGCCAAGGCTCACTCACTTTTTCCCTTTGGCAGTTCAGAGACGTCACCATGTTCAGGGAGAGCCCCTGCCCATTCAAGGCAGTCTTCCAGAGGGGACCGTGCTCAGCTGCATGTCACGTACATGTCCCTGTACTCCAAGGGGTGGATTATCATCATGTAGTTCTGTGGTTCCCGGCCTTTTTGGCACCAGGGACCTATTTCATGGAAGACAATTTTTCCACGGACCGGGGGGAAGGGAGATTGTTTCGGGATGATTCAGATACATTACATTTATTGTGCAGTCAAACCTCTCTGCTAATGATAATCTGTATTTGCAGCCACTCCCCAGTGCTAGCATCACCGCCTCAGCTCCACCTCAGATCATCGGATGTTAGATTTTCATAAGGAGCCACAAACTAGATCCCTCGCATGCGCAGTTTACAGTAGGTTTCATGCTCCTATGAGAATCTAATGCTGCCGCTGATTTGACAGGAGGCGGAGCTTATGCAGTGTTTGGAGCGACAGGGAGTGGCTGTAAATACAGATGAAGCTTTGCTCACCCCACCCCCACCCCGCTGCTTGTCTCCTGCTGTGCAGCCTCGTCCCTAACAGGCCACTGCCCAGTACTGGTACTGGTTCCTGGCCCAGGAGTTGGGGACCGCAGATGTAGGGGACCCCATCAGGGCAGAGGATTGGGAGAGAAGTGCAGAGTCCTCAAGACAGTCAGGAGCAAACCTATACAAACGCTGAGCTAGACTTAAGGGAGAAAAGGGGAATCTCTGCGTCAATGGAACAGGATGAGCATCGAAAATTTGGTCGGATGAGCAAGTGTTGGTTCCACCTTGTGATCTCCATCTGTTCATCCCTGAAAACTACTACTGTTTACCAAGGAACACCAGACACAGCGCTTCTCACTGGCTGATGAAAGTCTTTGTAGATTTCTGGTCAAGTCTTTATGGATTAAATCGCCACACAAACATACTGGGCGCTAGACCTTGTTGTATTTTGAGATCTCTTAGCTGCCACTGGACAGAGCCCTGACTTCTGCAGGTGGCGTTGGGGTTCCCAGATCCAGCAGCGCTAAAGGCAAGCTCAGGCTTCTGAGAAGTGAGCAAGACATCCTGGAGCTGGAGGGTAGCAGCATCCTCCCAGAGGACCCATGTCCTCTCTGAACTGGCTAGAGTGCAGTGGCACGATCATAGCTTACTGCAGCCTCGAACTCCTGGGCTCAAGTGACCCTCCTGCCTCAGCCTCCTTGGGTAGCTTGGACTACAGGAGTGTACCACCATACTAATTTTTCTCATTATTTTTGGAGACATGGTCTTGCTATGTTGCCTAGGCTGTTCTTGAACTCCTGAACTCAAGCTATCCTCCTGACTTGGCCTCCCAGAGTGCTAGGATTACAGGTGTGAGCCACCACGCCCAGCCAAAAAAAAACTGTTTTTTTTTTTTTAAAAAAACAGTTTTGCAATATAATTTACATACCGTAACATTTACCGGTTTTAAGTGTATAATACAATGGTTTTTTTGAATATTTAAAGAGTTGTAAATACACTATATAATCTAATTTTAGAGCATTCCCATCATCTCCCATCCTCCAAAGAAACCCCTTGTCCGTTTGCGTTCAGACCCCATTCTCTCCCCAGGCCTAGGCAGCCACTACCCTACCGTCTGTGAACAGCTTTATAAGCTCATGAAACAGGAGATGTTTTGCAAACACAGCTTCTGCCCTGCACCTGGAATGAAGCAAAACACAGAAGCATTAACTATTTTGGCACAAGCTGATGTTCGAGCCCATAAAATAAAAACTTTAGTAACTTAACAAATTTAATGCGTTAAAAGATACAATTACCTCTTGCTTATCATCTTTCAATCTGTATTCTGTGAAAGATCAGTTTAGGATCATTGAATGATGGTAGGTCCAAACTTTTACATTGCTAGATAATTGTAGAACTGCCCTTGAGAAAGTAGGGTAAGTGTCCAGATTTTGTGTTTGCTTACCATTTTCTTTTCCTCTGAAATTCCATGTCATTGATTTAAGTTGTACCCTCAGGTGCTCCTCAGAATGTGAGCTGCTGTTACAAAGCAGACTTCATGAGGAAGTTGGTCCAATGTGTAGACTCTTCAGAATTTCCCAGATGCATTTGAATCTGGCCTTATTTCCTGTCCTATCAGATGGCTGAATGTGGGTCGCTCCCTCCCCTCTCTCTGCAGGACCCACTGCTCCTACAGTCCTTGCCTTTCCCTTCCGCACTGTCAAGTGTCCCCTTTCTCCTGGACCGTTTGCATCAGATGCAAGCCTGCTGCAATTTCTTCCATTTACAAAAACCCTGTCCTTGATGTGGCTCCCCCTTCAAATACTGCCCTTTTCCTCTAATTCCCTTTCCTGAAAATTCTGTGATGGAATTGTCTAAGGTGGCTGTCCCCACCACTTCTCCTTTAATTTCCTCTAGGCAGGGCTTTCCATCTGCCACCTCACCAAAGCATTGTTGCCAGTGACTTGTGTGGCCAATCCATTAGTTAAGGCTCAGCCTCCCTTGGCCTGTCAGTTGCATTTGGTGTGTTGATCACTCTCTCCTTGAAGCACTTTCCTCCCCTGGCCTCTGGCACAGCTCTGTCCCCTGGCTGCTCGTTGCTCACTCCTGCTCCTACCCATTCTGCCGCACTGGCTACTGCCCATCATACAACCATGGAATGGTGGAGATTTCCAGGGCTTGGTCTCTACCTTTCCTCTCCTCTGCCTGGGACACCTTCTAGGCCATCTCATACAGGCTGGTGGGTACTTTAAATATTATCTGTGCTGACTTCCAGATTTACATCTCCAACGCTATCCCTGCTAACAACCATGGGAGTTTAACAGAGTTGTTTATGAAGATGCTGGAAATCTTAGAGTATCTGTCCTTGGCCTTCTTCTCCCCTCTCTCTGTACCCCCTCCCTTGGTGATCGTATCCATCCTCATGGCTTTATTTTAATAAAGTTCAGCTTACCCATTTTTCTTTTATGGATCATGCTTTTGGTGTTGCATCTAAAAGCCAAGGCTATGTAGATTTTATCCTACATTTTCTTCTACAAGTCTTATGGTTTTGTAGTTTACATTTCAGTCCATGATTCATCTTGAGTTGCTCGTTGTGAAAGACGTAAGGAGTTCTGTGTCGATTTCATTTTTTGCACGTGAGCATCCAGTTGTTCCAGCACTATTTGTTGAAAAGACGATCCTTTCTCCACGTAATTGCCTTTGCTCCTTTGTCAGAGATCAGTTGACTCTATTTGTGTGGGTTTATTTCTGGGCTCCCTGTTCTCCTGTTCCATGTCTCATGGCTTTCAATGTCATTTAGATGCTCATAGCTCTTCACTTTATGTCTTGTCTGGTCTTCTCCCCTAAAGTCTAGACCTATATATCCACTGCCTCCCTGATGTCTCCACTTGAATGCCTAAAAGCATTGCAAACTGAACACGTGCAAACTAACACGCCCTCCCTTTCCCCCACGTGGTCTGCGCCTCCTCCCACTCATTAGTGGCTACTCCATCTTTTCTGGTGTTCAAGCCAAAAATTGTAATTTCTCTCATTCTCTCACACTTCATGGCAAATAGGGCAGGAAATTCTGTTGGCTCTGCTGTAAAATAGATCAAGAATCCGACCATTTCTCACCAGCTCCTCCACTGCCACGCCAGTGCAAACCCCCATTGGCCCTTGCCAGGGCCACCCAGTGGCCTCCTGACTGGCCTCACTGGTCTGCTCTTGCTTCCCCATGTCTGCTGTCCACAGAGGGACCCTGTTAAAAGCCAGATCATGTCACTCTCCTGCCCACTTCCCTCCAGTGTCTTTCCTCACATTCAGAGAAACTTCCAGAGACCATATGGTAGCTTTGTAGGTCCTTTTCTGTTGCCTGCCCCCCCTCACCTCTTCCACCTCACCCCTGCTTCTTGCCCTGTTCATTCTGCCCAGGACCCATCCTGTTCTTCAGACATCAAGCACAAGCGCCTGCCTCAGGACCTTTGCACCAGCTCTTCCTCCTGGCACCTTCTTCCCCAAGATATCTGCAGGGCCTGCTTCCTCCTTAAAGTCTTTGCTCAAACATCACTTCTCTGACTGGCTGCTGGCACTTTCCCCCCTCACTTTGCTCCAGCTGCCTGGAGCTGCCTCATCCTTGGTCACTGATAAATGTTTGCTGAGTGAATGAGTGTTGGGTGTCCATACATGTGACACATTTATTGGGCAGGGGGGTAAGAACCCATGGTGGCATGCATCATAAAGAGGGGGGCTGCTGCCATGGAGCAGCCTACAGTCCTGCCCTTTGTATGGCTAAAATGGTGGAGGTTCCCTGGGTCACATGATCATGGCGTGGCTGGCTGAGCTGGGCATGTGGGGTGAGGGATCTGCTAGAGGCTGGAGCTGGGGTGGGGTTGTGGGAGGCTGAGTAGGGTTTGCCATTTCCCCTTGTGAGGCAAAGGTGTGGCAATACGGGGTCCTGCAGGCATCTGAGGAAGGCTGACTCATCCCTCGAGACAGCAGCACTTGGGTGTCCCCCTGCCCAGAGGACATCAACAGCTAGCAGGGTTGACCCTGAGGCACCAGGCAAGGGAGGCAGCTTGTCCAGCTCCTTCTCACTCATCTTTCTTTTTTTTTTTCTTTTTTGAGACAGAGTCTCACTCTGTTGCCCGGGCTAGAGTGCAGTGGCGTCAGCCTAGCTCACAGCAACCTCAAACTCCTGGTCTCAGGCGATCCTCCTGCCTCAGCCTCCCGAGTAGCTAGGACTACAGACACATGCCACCATGCCCGGCTAATTTTTTCTACATATATTTTTAGTTGGCCAATTGATTTCTTTCTATTTTTGGTAGAGACAGGGTCTCGCTCTTGCTCAGGCTGGTTTCGAACTTCTGACCTTGAGCGATCCACCCGACTCGGCCTCCCAGAGTGCTAGGATTACAGGCGTGAGCCACCGCGCCCAGCCATCACCCATCTTTCTGCATCCCCCCCTCGAGCCATCCCACCGAGGAGTGGAGACTTCGTGGAGGGAGGGCGGGAGGGGGAGCAGGTGCTCCAAGCAGACCACTTCCCACTCGTGGCCAGAGCGGGGAGGAGGATACCTTGCTGGTGTGAGGTCAGGGCTGTGCAGTGGGCCAAGCTAAGGCTAAGGGCTAAGCTGCCAGAATGTCACTGAGGGCGGGAAAAGAGCAATTCCACTGAGTGTGGCTGAAGGCAGGGGTTACAGAAACGACAGGACAGCGTGCTGTGCCAGTGAAGCAAAGCGTCTAAGGGAAAACAAGCAGCATTTTGAGGACTGAATTTGCAACTCTAAGTCCATGAAGAACAACAAAGAGTTGCCTTTGTTTCACGAAACAGCTTCACTCAAGGTAGAGATAAAAAGCAGAAACCAATTTTCTAAAAATATTTCAGAGGTTGCTCCACATTTCTTCAGAACAAAATTTAATATACTAGGCTAATTTGGGCCAGGGAAACACGGTGAAAGGCCACAGGTCCTGGTCTCAGCTCCACGCGATTTGGCTTCCACAGGGACATTCCCACCTGTATCTAGAGATGGTATGCTGGTGCGCCCTGGGTCTTGGAATCATAGAACTTTGGAACTAAAAGACGTGATTTAGCTCAATTCTTCATGATATACAAGATGAGGCAGGCTCAGAGAGGTGGATGGCTTGTTCAGGATCACACAGCAAGTTGGTGGTTGTGGTAGACAGAATAATGGCCCCCAGCAACGTCTGTGTCCTAATGCCCAGAGCCCGTGAGTGTGTCCCCGTATACAGCAAAAGGATCTTGAGATGGGGAGGTAATCCAGGTGTAATCAAAAGGGTCACATACAAGGGCAATATACATAACCTTAACATTTGTACCCCCATAATATGCTGGAAAAAAAAAAAAGGGTCACATGAGAGAGTGACAGGAGAATCAGCATCAAAGATGTGACACTGGAAGCAAGTCAGAGTGACATGATCATGAACCAAAGAACGCAGGTGCTTCCAGAAACGGAAAGATCTTTTGGAGTTACTTGGCCCTCAACTGTTGTCTGAGTAAACTGTGGGCTATAGAACAGCCTCCCCCGGTGGCAGAGTGGAGGGAGAAATCCATGACTGTGTGTTTCTTTCAATCGGGACTTTCACTGTGGAGGCCCCTACTCCGCCTCCGGAAACAACCCCCTGAATAATCCAGATAATAAAAAGTGACAGTTAACAGGCAGAGTTAGGTCAATCTGATCCATCCAGACAGCAGCCATGCTTTTCCCAAAGAACCTGTCTTTAGAATGGGGCAGATTACAGAATTGCGAATACAAATTAGTTACAAAAGTGGGTATTTATATAGAATGAGAAAGATAAACCCACCACAAACTGCAAATTTTAAAAAGCTGAAAAATACCCTCATTTGCACTAAATCCAGGAAAATAGCTTTTTATTTTAAATAAACAACAGCCTCTATGTTTTTTCCCTATATTTTTGGCTGCATGCTCTTTGATCACCTATCAGAGTCTATAGACAGAAGAGAAAGGTAGTACTTTCTATTTAGCATAATTTCTAATGAATGTAATTTCCTTTAGTGAGAATGATCAAATTTTATTTCACCTGGAACCACCAGACTTCCTCAGAACAAGAGGTGTGAGGCATATTAAAATGCCATCTGATATGTTGGTATATGTAAACATGCAGCTGCCACATGGATGTACTCAGCGTTGTAGTATTTTACAGGTTATGTCCCACAAATCAGAAATTCTGATAAAGGTTTTTTTTTTGTTTTTTTTTTGAGACAGAGTCTTGCTCTGTCCCCCAGGCTAGAGTGAGTGCCATAGCGTCAGCCTAGCTTACAGCAACCTCAAACTCCTGGGCTAAAGCAATCCTACTGCCTCAGCCTCCCGAGTAGCTGGGACTATAAGCGTGCGCCACCACACCCAGGTAATTTTATCTATTTTTAGTTTTTTGGCTATTTTTTTTTTCTATTTTTTAGTAGAGACGGGGTCTCGCTCTTGCTCAGGCTGGTCTCAAACTCCTGACCTCTAATAATCCTCCCGCCTTGGCCTCCCAGTGACAAAGTTTATTTTATCAAAAAAGGGAAGAGTATGGTGTGTTTATAGTTGTATAAGCTTCATTATCAAGACTGTTACTGACAAGGGAGAACTTCCATTCTGAATAGGGGTGATGAGAACTGAATCCTCTGCTTATAATTTTATACATCCGACGATTCAAGGAATTTTCCACGGACTAGCTGCTAGCTCTGTTCATTTCAAACCTTGTTTCTCCTCCTGCCCACATACTTCTGTTGCTGGGAGCCCTGGGCCATGTTTATGTTCCAGCTGAACTGCTGGCCCCCAGGCCTCATGGCCAGGCTAGGGGAGTCAGCCCTAGAGGGTGGCAGGACCTTCCTGGAAGATGTTCTTGCACCAGGGAAGCTGGCGATAGCTTAACTACACATGAAGTGACTGCAGAACACATAAATAGGTCCCACAAAACCCGAACTAAATGTATCCCCAGCCTTATTTCCCTTACTGCAAATGCCAAATGCCCATCCCATCCTCACCTGGCCTTTAGGTGATGTGCCATAGGGAAGGTCAGAGTAGGAAAGACAGTGTCTGTCTGTCTTACTTTTAGAAGTCTTATGGAAACTTATGATCATGTTTCCAGGGTCTAGGAAGTGACCTGTACGAGGGAGAGACCTTCAGAGGCTCACCTAGGTTGGCTGAAAGGCACATGCCTGACACCAACTACCTCCAGCTCCTTTTTTGCAGATCTACTTCTAGGGGTAGGTTGACTTTGAGACCCAAGGAAGTGGGGTCTTGTTCTACATTCAAATAGCCAAAAGGCACTTTAGAATGTTTTTCCTACAACAAGGAAGGGTGGTAGAAAACTATTTGAAACTCTTCCAAGTTTTTCCAGTATCTATTCATTATGATCTAAATTTTTTCTCCTCCAGAACTAGCCATTTCCCTTTTGATATCTTCCAGAACACCTTGCTGACATTTTAGTTATGGGTGTTGCTCACCAAATTAGTGTTTTGTAAACTGGGATCCACATGGTCTTTAAGAAAGTTTTAAAATGTTCAGTTGAGTAAAATGGTATGGGCACTCTGGAAAAGTTTGGTGGTTTCTTTTAAAACTAAACATACAATTATCATGCGACCCAGCACTCACTCTTGGCCTTTTTCCTCAGAGAAATGAAAACTTGAGTGCACACAAAAACCCGTACGTGAATGTTCCTAGCAGCTTTATTCATAAAAGCCCAAATCTGGAAACAACCCAGATGTTCTTTGATGGGTGAATGGTTAAACAAATGATGCTACATCCGTCCCATGGAATACTACTCAGGCACGAAAGGCCCAAACTATTGATACAACAGTTTGGTTGGATCTTAAGGGAATTATGCCAAGTACAAAAAGCCAACCCTAAAAGGATTGCATACTGTATGATTCCATTTATATAACATTTTTGAAATGACAAAGCTATAGAGATGGAGAAGACATTAATGGTTGCCAGGGGTTTGAGCGTGTGTGTGGTTCGAGAAGGGTAGCTCAAGGAACGCTTGTAGTGCTGGAATGGGTCTGTATCTCTACTATGGTGGTGGATATGTGAACCTGCACGTGTGATAAGATTGTGTAGAACTAAATACACACAAAAACAAATACAAATGAGCAAGTGCATGTTTAACTGGTGAAATCCGATTAAGATGGGTGTGGTGTATTAATGTCAGTTTCCTAATTGTGATATTACTATAGTTTTACAAGATGTTACCTTTGGGGAAACTGGGTGAAGGGTACATGGGATCTCTCTTATTTCTTATAACTGCATGTGAATTTCTTATAACTGCATGTGAATGCACAATTATCTCAAAGTAATAAGTTTAATTTTAAGAAGTTACATGGATATGTCGATGGCAATAAAAAGAAGAGTATCGGTATATTCTGGATGATCTGAGTAACCTGGTTTCCCTGTGGATCATCAGGACTTTCTTTGGCAAGGGTATTTATTGCCAATTGTTTTGCACCAAGCAGTAACTAGTCAGGAACTGAGTTAAGGACAAGTCTCCCCCATGACAGCAGGCCAAATATCAGGCACTGGTACAAACCAAGAAAGGTTTTGCAAGGCAGAACTGAGAAAAATTCTTATGGCTCCCTGATGTTGACTTTATTTTTATAAGGCTACTTAAATCCATACAAGATCATACACAGGTCTAAAGCCAAAACAAATTTCTAAACTGAGTATAATAAAAACTATAAAACCGGTCGCGGAGCAAGATGGCGGACGAGAAACACCGCCAGATAGAGCGTCTCTGCA
>VBSM01003157.1:22543420-22557043 GCA_008086735.1 Cheirogaleus medius | reverse complement strand
AAAATGCCTTGGGATGCAAAGTGAGATTCTGGAAGTATGGTTTGGCAGACATAAGGAATCAAAAAAAAAAAATCTCAATTGCTTTTTGTTAGAAATGAACAATAATTTTGGAGCAGGGGAAAACAAAAAGTCAAGGAGGAGAGAAGAGAATGGGTGAGAATAGCAGGGATTTTATTGTGCAATTTGAAGTTGTTTTTGTTGCTGAAGAAAAACCCATCCTGTCTCCCCAGACGGTCACCAAAGTCTGTCACACCCACATGGACTTGTGTGAATGAGATTCTGTTGGTTTGTTGATTTTGGTGGAACTTGGTGGAAGGGGCTGAGTTTCACATTAACATTATATGTAAAGTGGGCCGATGACTCATCAACTGAACTAATTTAGGAGAAATGTTAGTTTGCAGATCATGGGAATATTAATCCTTTAAGAAATTTAAGAAATCATGGTGTGGGGAAGTGTGATGGTTAATTCTATGTATCAGTTTGGCTGGGCCACAGTGCCTGGTTGTTTGGTCAAATATTCTGGATATTTCTATGAAGGTGTATTTTGTCCCACATTAAATGGGTGGACTTTGAATAAAGTAATATGGGTGGACCTCATGCAATCAGTTGAAGGCCTTAATAGAGCAAAGACTGACCTCCCCTGAGCAGAAAGAAATTCTGCCAGCCCACTGCCCTTGGGCTGCACCTGTAGTTCTTCCCTGGGTTTCCAGGCTACTGGCCTACTCGGCAGATTTTGGATTTATCGAGCCTCCACAATTACGTGAGACAATTCTTTAAAATAAGTCTCTCTATATACACATCCTGCTGGTTCTGTTTCTCTGGACAACCCTGACTGACATCAGAGGGGATATCAGATTTCCACAGAGTAGACCATGAGAATTTGAGCCAATCTTATATAGATTATTTGGAGGAAGAAGACTCTACTGACATATAGGTGAAGAAGTGTGTTTTGTTTTTGTTTTTTTTAAATTGATTCCTAGTTTAATTCCATTACGGTCAGGGAACATATTCTATCTGATTGCAATCCTTAGAATTTATTGACTTGTTTAGTGGTTCATATGGTATATGGTCTTTACTGGTGAATATTCCGTGAGTACTTGAAAAGAATGTGTATTCTGCTATTGTTAGGTGGGGTGTTTTGTAAATGGTCAAATTAGGTAAACTTGGTAGATAGTATTGTGTGAATCTTCGTATCTTTTTTTTTTTTTTGAGACAGAGTCTCACTCTGTTGCCCCGGGCTAGAGTGCCATGGCGGCAGCCTAGCTCACAGCAACCTCAAACTCCTGGGCTCAAGCAATCCTTCTGCCTCAGCCTCCCAAGTAGCTGGGACTACAGGCATGTGCCACCATGCCCGGCTAATTTTTTCTATATATTTTTAGAAATTAAAAATTGGCCAATTAATTTTTTCTATTTTTAGTAGAGATAGGTCTCGCTCTTGCTCAGGCTGGTTTCGAACTCCGGACCTTGAGCGATCCTCCCGCCTCGGCCTCCCAGAGTGCTAGGATTACAGGCGTGAGCCACCGCTCCCGGCCTTCATATCTTTACTGATGTGTGCTTATTCTGTCAGTTACTGAGAGAGGAGTGTTAAAATCTCTAAGATTATAGATTTGTTCTGTTCTATTAGTTTTTGCTGCATGTATTTGTATGTGAAGGCATATTATTGAGTATATACTGTGTTTAGGATTACTCTGCCTGTTAAGTAGACCTTTTTAACATTATGAAATTTCCTACTTCACTGGTAATACTTCTTGTATTACCAGTCTGCTTTCTCTGATGGCATAGCCACAGGAGCTTTCTTATGATTAGTGTTTGCATAGCTCATATCTATTGGTCCTTTTCCTTCCAACCTATCTGTGTCTTTATATTTAATGTATACCTTTTGTAAATAGTGTATAGTTGGATTTTTTTTTAAAAATTGAAATGACAATCTATATCTTTTATTGGAGTGTTTAGTCTATTTAGAATTACCATAAATACTGACATGGTTGGGTTAAATCCCACATTTTGTTCTTATTTTCTATTTGTCTTATCTGTTCTTTGTTCCTCATTTCGTGCTTTCTTTTGGATTAACCAAGTACTTTTTAGTATTTCATTTTATCTCTTCTATTTGCTTTTAAGCTATACTGCTTTACAAATACATATCTATCTATCTATAAAGAGAAATATTTAGTGGCTGCTCAAGGGGTTATAGTATGTATCCTTGAGTTATCACAATCGACCTTGAATTAATATTATTCTACTTCGTAAAGAATGTAAGACTCTTATAACAGTATTTAACTCCCTTTCTTGTTTTGTGCTATTTTTGTTGTATGTTTTACTTCTCTATGTGTGATAAACCCCTCCATACATTGTTACTGCTTTTGCTTTAAACAGCCAATGGTTTTTCAAAATATTTTTTGTTCTGAAATAGTTATGGACTCTTAGGAAGTTGAAAAATTAGTTTTATTTAATCAGAGAATCCTGTATATTTTTCACCTATCTTCCCCCGGTGGGAACTACTTACCTAATTAGAATACAATTCCCAAACCAGGAAATTGATAATTGGTACAATACTGTTAACTGTGCCTTTTTCAGATTTCACCAGTGTTCACAGATGAGTGGGTATGTGTGTATATGTGTAGTTTTATACAATTTTACCACATGTATAGATTTAGGTAATTATCACCATACTCAAAATAACAAAACTGTCCAATCATTACAAAGGAACTCCCTTGTGCTACCCCTTTGTAGTCACCTCCCACCCCATTCACTATTCCCTGGCAACCATTAATTTGTTCTCCAACTTTATAATTTTGTCATTTTGAGAATGTTATATAAATGGAATCATACAGTATGTAACTCTTTTAAGATAGGCTTTTTCCACTCAAAATAATGTCCCTGATATCCATGCAATGTGTATCACTTATCAACAGTTTGCTCCTCTTTATTTCTCAAAAGTATTCCACGGTAGGGATGTACCACAGTTTGTTTATCCATTTCATTCCTCTTCTTATAAAGCCATGAGTTCCATCATGGGGGCCCTACCCTATGTCCTTATCTAATCCTTATTATTACCCAAATGCACCACATCCACTCAACATGTTAATTTGGGGATTAAGTTTCTAATACATGAAATTTGGATCTGGAAACATCAAAAGATAGAACTGTAAAGAAAATGGAAAAAAAAAAAAGTAAAGATATAAAAATTTATATTTGGAGGACACATTCAAACCATACCAGGTTTTAATTTGCATTTCCCTAATGGCTAATGTTGTTCAACAACTTTTCTTATGTTGATTTGCCATCTATTTATTCTCCTTGGTGAAATGTCTATTAATGTCTTTTGCCCATTTTCTAATTGGATTGCTTCCTTTTTTACTGTTGAGTTTGTGAGTTCTTTATATACTCTAGATATAATTCTTTTGTCAGATATGTAGTTTGCAAATATTTTTTTCCCATTCTGTGGCCTGTCTTTTTCATCCTTTTATGGTCTTTCACAGAGCAAAAAAGTTTTAATGTATCACTTGGTTCTTTTATGGATCATGCTTTTGGCATCATGTTTGATGACTAATGATGTTGAACTTAACCCTGAGTTTCAAAGATTTTCTGCTATATTTTCCTCTAATGTCTCATAGTTTTACATTTAAGTCTCTGGTTCATTTTGAATAGTTTTTTATATAAAAGGTGAGGTTTAGATTGAGGTATATTGTTTTTGTTTTTGTTTTGCCAGTTTCTCCAGTACCATTTGTTAACTAGACTGTCTTTCCTCCATTGAATTGCTTTGTACCTTTGTCCACATTGTTTGGGCGTATTCATTTGGGTTTATTTCTGGGTTCTCTATTTTGTTTCATTGATCTATATGTCTATAGACCAATACCACAATGTCTTGATTACTGTAGCTATCTATATAGTAAGTCTAAAGATTGAGTAGAGCAATTTCTCCCACTTTATTTTTCTTTTTCAAAGCCTTTCTGGCCATTCTAGGTCCTTTGCCTTTCCATATAGTTTTTAGAATAAGATTGTCTTTAATTTTTTAAAAGGGAGACATTTTAAATAGTCTTATGTTTACCCACATCTTTACCATTTCCATAACTCTTTACTTCCTCCTACAGATCTAGACCTTTCTCTAGGATCATTTCCCTTTAGCATCCTTTTGCAGTGTGGGTCTCTTAGTAATAAATTCTCTTTATCTTTATTTGCCTCAAAATGCCTATACTTTGTCTTCAGAATATTTTCACTGGGTTTAGAATTCTAAGTTGACCAGTATTTTATTTTAACGGTTTGAAAATGTCATTCTGCTGTCTTCTGGCTTCCATAGTTTTTGACAAGAAGTCGCTTGTATTAGTTTTCCAAAGAGGTAAACCAATAGGAGATAGATAGATATAGATTCAGTATAGGTATAGTTATAGATACATGAGAGGGGATATATTAGGAGAGTTGGCTCATGTGATTGTGGAGCCGGAGAAGTCCCATGACAGGCCATCTGCAGGCTGCAGATCCAGGGAAGCTGGCAGCATGGCTCAGTCCAGTCTGAAGGCCTCAGAATCAGGGAAGCTGGTGGTGTAACCCTCAGTCCAAGGCCAAAGGCCTGAGAACCTGGGGGAGGCTCTGGTGCAAGTCTCAGAGTCCAAAGGATGGGATAACTGGATTTCTGATGTCCAAGCGCAGGAGAAAGGGTGTCAGGAGGGGGAGAAAGAGAGAGAGAGAGAAATCCAGCTTTCTTCTGTTTTTTTTTTTGCTCAATCTTTCTATCTGAGCCCTCAGCCAATTGAATGGTGCCCACCTAAATTGGGTAAGGACAGATCTTCCTTACTCAGTCTGCCAATCTCCTCTGGAAACACCGTCACAGACATACATACCCAGTGATAATGCTTCAGCAACTATCTAGCTATCCCTTAATCCAGTGAAGCTGACACCTAAAGTTAACCATCATATCAATCATTATTGATATTGTTCTCCTGAATGTAATGTGTCTCTCTTCCCCCACCAGCTGCTTTTAAGCAGTTATACTCATAGGTTATAGTTTATTACAGCAAAAGAATACCAATTAAAATCAGCAAAAAGAAAAGGCACATGGAGATGGAGTCCAGGAAAAACTAGGAAACACTTCTAGTTGTCCTTACCTACTGGAGTCACATAGACAGTGCTTAATTCTCCCAGCAACAATGTGACAACATGTGCAAAGTGTTGCCTACTAGGGAAGCTCACTCCAGTCTTGGCGTTCAGGGGAACAGTCACATGGACATGCAGTGCTTGCATGCTGACCTCAGCCACTCAGATCCAAGCATTTAAGAAGTCACACTTACAAAGTGTGGTCCAAAGTCTCAGGCATACGAAAACAGTTGTTCACCATAAATCACATTGTTAGCATTTACTATCTGGTGTGGCCAAGGCCTCAGGCATACAAAAACACTCTCATCAGGCAGGATACTCCAACAGCTCAGAACTGAACCAATGGCCAGTCCTAAAGATGTTGAGAATGTGCGGGGGTTTGAGTAGACCAAGCCTGTTGAGGTAATTCTTTACTACACAATGCCTGTCTTGTTTCTAGTGTTTTGCAATAACTATATATTGCTTTAATTATTACAAATAGCAATTCAACTATCTCTATTCTGCAAAAAATGAAATGCATCAGAAATGTTTGTGTGCTGTCATTTTAATATAATATTATTAGGTGTCACCAAGTTAAATCTCTACATGACAGCATTCTGAGCTGCCAGAAATGACATCTCAATAACTATAGGTGAAATAAATCCTTATGAAGCAACTTTCTTGCCAGGAATTCTGAGAACTTTATATTTCTTACAAATTCACACCAGAGAAGGCTGGGAGCCAAATCCCTTACTACATTCTGAAGAAGGAACTCTCAGTCCACAGTGCAAAATGATCTGAAAGTCAGACACAGCTAGATAAGAAGGTGACTGAATGAAGTATTTGTCACCCCAGCCACTTGAGATTCAAGTAATTTAAAACCATTTAGTTCTGGTGACTGCATTGTGAATTAAGCATCGTGGATTTCAGAAGCCTGGTCTGCTTAGAGACTTTCATGCTCTGCTGTTCATTTGCAGGCAATTCCCACCATGGACTCAGAGATCAGCCATCAGCAAAAATACTTTATTCACTCACCCACTTCATGCATTTGCATGTCGCCTCTCCCTGGCTGGCAAAGAAAAGTCAGAACTGCCTACTGTCGGCCACGTCCTGTGCCAAATGCTTATGTGTGATACTCAGTCTTTACAACAATCTTGTAAGCTGCATATTATCATCCCCATTTTATAGGTATGGAAACTGAGGATCTACAAGATTCAGTAGAGTGACTATGGAATCAAAAGGCTCTTCATTTTAATAAGTGATGCAGTAATGCCAGCAAAGCTGCACATTTCAAAATTGTCACAACCCAGCGTTTGAAAGCTATCTGTGATGACCGACAGTTATACCTTTCAACCTCATGGAAAAAACACAAATACGTTAACATTTGAGGATAAAATCTTTCCCCACTTCAATTAGAGAAAATGGCAGACATAACGTAAATAAAAATTCTTAAGAAAAAGAGAGAAGATGAGCAGGAAACATTCAGCCCAAACTTGACAACGCTTCCATAACATTTTGAGTTTAGATCTGATTGAGAGTTAAGTTTCAAGGGGTGACAAATTCTGAACAAATAGATTGAAACTACTAAATAAACAATTGCTCCATCCTACTCCCCAGCAGTTAATTATAGCAAGAGCCCTGCTTCCTAGCACACATTGTTATAGTAAATTATAATTAGTATTTGAAGCAGAGATACTGTTTTTCTTTTTTAAAAATTGTGTAGCAGAGTAAAGAGCTTTGTTGGAGCCGTACTATTTGAGTTAGAGAAGACCTACGGTAGAAAATTGGTAATTTTTCTGGCAGCTGAGAAAAACTGTCAGTCAAGAAGAGGAGTCAAGAGCTGCGAATATTATTCAAACAGGAGAGAATGAACCTTGCGGAAATGTTCAGGTGCAGAGAGCCCCTTGGAGCCTTGGAAAATGTTCTGCATTGCTTAATGCCGAATGCTAATTGATGAATCTCTGCTGATTGCTGTTGGTTTTAAAGCCGCATTCAGATGAGGCTTTCTCTGCCTCGGAAAATGTGGCAATTAAAAAGTGCTTTAATATAACACATCCAGGAGCAGCATGGATGGTTCTGTGAGCACATCCACAATAATGACAGACGTGGGGCTGTCGAGTGTGCTCAAGGTGGGTAAACAGCTCAGCGCACCGATTTTTAAACAAAGCCCCAGAGCTCAGCCCTGTGGTAGTGCGACAGCAGAGAGCCACCCCCTCTAGTTATGGTGATGGAAACTTTTTGCCATCCTTGCAAAGAGCTTCACCTAATCCAGCTATTTCTAGAACTACTGGGAAAAGGGGTAAACCAGTGGCTCCATGACAGCGGTCCCCAACCTTTTTGGCACCAGGGACTGTTTCCATGGAAGACAATTTTTCCATGGACCAGGGAGGGGGAAGATGGTTTCAGGAAGATTCAAGTGCATTGCCTTTATTGTGCACTTTATTTCTATTATTATTACATTGTAATATATAATGAAATAATTATACAGCTTGTCATAGGTTGGGGACCCCTGCTCTATGACAAAGGCTGATTTCTATGGACTGCAGACTTCTGGGGGTTCTTGCCCTCCAGCTTCTGATTACATCAGCGGTGAAGACACCTGCAGCAGATCAGAGAATGTTGTGAAAAAGGGAGAGAGATTTATTCTCCACCCCAGGGCCTGGCCACACAGCACCCCCTGTGCAAAGGCTACAGCTCTCCCTGGGTACCAGGAACAGCGGCCGCCCCTTGCCTCTACAGGCTTAGGGGTTTAATGACTTCTCACTCTACTCCTGGAAGCTTCTCATGCTTCTCAGTTCCCTTAACCCACCCACCACTCTGAAAGTAGTCCCTTCTTTAAACTCTCTTCAGTTGCCCTTTTGAGCAGCCAGCTCTTAGCTGCTGGGCCCCTGCAGCAACTTGGGTCCTTTCTGCGGAAGTGACTAAGGTGAGCATCAGAGACCATAGGTGTGTAGGAGAGCCACTTGGCCCCTGTGCAGTCAGGTAGCTGCCCTCTTTCCTGCCATGCTCAGGTTCCGGCGAGCATCTCATCCAGGAGTACTCCCAGGTTCCAGGCTAAATATATTATGAGAACTTGATCTTGGAAAGGTCGAAAGGGAATAAACATCGGGGGAAAGAGACTCTCACTCCAGTCCTATTTCTTTCTTTCTTTCCCTTGATACATTCCTGGACTATAAGTGGTACTCACTAAACCTTGGTTTCCGCGCCTCCTTTTCAGTCCTTCCCTCTGTGCCATTTTACTAGCATCAAAATCAATCTACTGAAATTGCTTTTTTAAAGTCACCAGGTTCCGGGTCACAGAATACAGGTAAAGCAGACTCCTTAAAGCCGTACTCCCACAGCGCTTTAGATAACTCGTATCCTGAATCCCTGATTCCCGGCCTGTTATTTGTGTGTATATGCAGATGCATGTGTGCTATGTAAGTAAAGATGTATATGTTTATGACCTTTGTCTTTCTACTCAATCTTTATTTACTTTTTAGTTCAAAAAACCCTCAACGCAGTTCCTTATTAAGGTAGGACCTTATTAAATATTAGTTGAGCTCTGGGGTAGACAGACTAATGGTTCCCCAGTGATGTCCACACTCTACTCCTGGGGACCTGTGAGTATGTTCTATTACATGGCAAAGAGGAATTAAGGTCAGAGATGGACGTAAGGTTGCCAATTAGCTGAGTTTAAGATAGAAAGAGTATCCTGGGTTTTCCAGATAGGCCCAGTGTCATCACAAGTTTCCTTAAAAGCAGAGATGAAGGTCAGGGTGAGATGATGTGAGAAGGACTTTGAGGCCTGCATCAGACTAATAACCTGCAGAACTGTAGGACAATACATTTATATTGTTTTAAGCCACTAAGTTTGTGGCAATTTGCTATGGCAGCAAGAGAAAACTAATATGAGCCCAGTGCAGATCTATACACAGGACAGGAGCAGTATTAGAGCCCAAACCAATATGAGTCAGTGATGGGCTATAGGTTGTGACCTGTTCAGCAACAGGACTCAGCTTACCAAGAGTTATGGCCAGGAAATCAGAGGCACGAAAGGTTGGAGATCCTTAGACACTCATGGGGCAGGAGTCTAAGCCCCTAACCCAATTTCTGCTTCATTCCGAGGTAACATCACAGTGGGTAAAATATGGTCTATGTTTTGTGCATGAGGTGAAGGCAAGTGAATGGGGCAGAGATGCTATGCTGGGAGGGCCATTCCGTAGAATGACTACTACACCCACGGTACCTGTGAGGACACCTGTGCACTGGCCCCACGTGGTGTGCCACCCTCCCACGCAGACTGCTTTCCTCCTTCCTGTGGCTGGCTGGGCGCATGGCTTAAGGCAGTCAGTCTGCCTGCAACCCTGGTGTGAAATGGCAGAGAGGAGGAACGGAACCATGCAGCCTCTCTCTCCCAATATTCTAAACTAAGAAGTACTAAAGGAATAGAGGAGTGAGCGACAGGGGAAAGTGTGGCCACGAGAGCTCAAGCAGTGTGCAAACCAAGGCGGGACTAATTCATGAGGGAGCAGCGGAGCTGGTGAGCACAGACCGGATGGAGCATAAAGGAGAGCTGGAGACCAGTGCCCAGGAGGGGGACCCAGGAGAACCACTGTCCCTCAGCCTGCCTCAAACCTGGCAGCTCCCACCTTGAATTTCATGATGCCCAGCTGTCCTGCAGTCTTTGACTGCCCGTCTGACCCTTGTGTTCCCTTGTGTGCTCCCTAAGAGGAGCAGACCCTTTAACAGGTCAATACCATGTGGGTCTTTGACCCTCACAATAGAGACGAGCCTAACTAAAATATGTATAGGCTTCAAAGTAGATAGCGCACCTTACTTGGGACCCAGGGAGACCAACTGCAGGTGTAAAAAGTCTGAAGACAGAGTGGAGGAAGTGGAAGAGAGAAATGGGGAAGGGATTTCCCAGCCTCTCTCCCTTTTACACTCTTGTCCATGGTTTCTAAAATGACACGTGGCTGTCCTCTGCTCTTTTCCTCTTAGATATAGCAGTTCCACAAAGTCTGATGCTTAAACGATGAGGTAGAGCGTCAGGATTTAGGGTGATGGCTCTGGAGTCAACGTGCCTGAGTCTGAATTCCAAATCTTTACATTACTAGATGTGAAATCTCGAGCAAATTACTCAGCCCTAGACTAACTTTAGTTTCCTCATTTGTAAATAGGTAGAATAATAGGATCTTTTCATAGTGTTGCTATGAATGCTAAATGGACCAATCCATGTAAAGGGTTTAGCAGAGTTGCTGGCAGGTGAGTGAACAGTAGTGGACTGAATTGTGTCCCACCAAATGACAGGTCCAAGTTCTAACACCCGGTATCTGTGAATATGACTTTATTTGGAAATAGGGTCTTGGCAAATGAAATTAAATTTAGGATCTTGAGATCATATTGCATTTACAGTGGGTCCAGCAACCAGTGCCTTTGTAAGAGAAAAGAGAGGGAGATTTGACATATAGACACAGAAACACAGGAAAGAAGGTCATGTGTAGAAGGAGGCAGAGGCTGGGGTAGGGTGGCCAGGGTTTTTGTTTTTTAAGATATCTATTTCCTTGATAAATTTCTCATTCATATCCTGAATTGATGTTCTGATTTCTTTATGTTGGTTTTCAGATTTCTCTTGCATCTCATTGAGCTTCTTTAAAATCAACATTTTGAATTCTTTGGCATTTTGAGGAGTTCTTTTTGATTGAGATCTTTTGCTAGACAGTTGTTGTGGTCCTTTGATGGTATCATATTTCCTTGATTTCTCATGTTTCCTACGTTCTTCTGTTGATATCTGCACATCTGGTATAGTAGTCATCTCTTCTAATTTTTTGAAATTGCTTTTGTAGGATAGAATTTTTTTCTGAATTTGTATATATGTTGTTGGTTGAGTAGGAAACTTTTACTTTGGTTTTAGTTGCCTGTGGTAGTGTGACCTTTGTATGATTTATTCAGCAATACACAGGGTCAGTGGTATCTGTGATTTCCTTGGTGGCTTAGGATACAGGTATTAGTTGAGGCTGTGGTTATGTTTTGCTGGGGACTTAGATGCCAGCTGAGCCAGTCTTCAGGCCCCAGTGATGGCAGAGTTGGATTGAATGTGCCTATTTTTAGGTCTGAACAGCTTACATTGGCACCAGTGTTAGTAGGTCCTGGAGGGCTTATTCTTGGGCGTCTAGGTGGCTTGCTCAGAAGCTATCAGTGTGAGCAGTGGGCCAGGTATGTGGGTGGGTTCTCAAGCCCTTGGGCAGCTGGTGTGATGTGGGTGGTGGTACCACCCACTGGGACCCAAGTGGTCCATATTGGTGTTGCTGGTAGCTGCAATGGGTTGGAGGGGCTGGTCCCTAGTCCTACAACTGCCCATGGCAGGATGGTGGGTATTGTCCTGAGTGTCCTTAGGAGAGCTTGGTTTCCCTAGTCCCTCTGGGTGGTAGTTGCAGCTCTTTTGGTGCTTCCTGCCGCTTCTTTAGTGAACACTAGCGTTCTTTCCTAGATGATCTGTTTGAAATATGAGTATCTGCTTAAAATTCAGAGTGGTTACAAAAAATAAATCAATGAATCAGCTCTGTGTTATATATGAATCTCTCTAAAACAAAATGACACAGAAAAATACATGCTAGGAAAATGTTAACAAAAACAAAAATAGACACAACAATATTAATAGCAGACAAAATAGAATTTAAGGCAAAAAGCATATTCTGGAATAAGGGGGTTATTTCATATTGATAAAAGTTATATTCTGATAATATGATATAATAATCATATATCTTCATGTCTTTTTATTTTCCCCTCTCCACATGTGTCTTAAAGTATAGTTTCAAAATATAAAAATAAACTGATAGGTCAGGAAAATAAAAATCAAAGTTATAATGAAATACCACTTCATACCAAGTAGGATAACTATAATCTAAAAGACAATTACAAGTGTTGGCAAGGAGAGAGAGAAATTGGAACCCTCGCATACTACTAGAGAGGAATGTACAATGGTGCAGTCGCTTTGGAAAACAGTCTGGCAATACCCCAGAAAGTTAAATGTAGAGTAACCATATGACTTAGCAGTCTTACTCCTAAGATATATCCAAGAGAAAAGAAAACATATGCCTACACAAAAATGTGTACATGAATGTTTATAGCAACATTATTCATAACTCCAAAGTGGAATCAACCCAAATGTCCTCAATGAAATATTTCTTGTCAATAAAGAGGGAGGAAATACAGTACTGATCCATGTTACCACATGGAGGAACCTTGAAAATACGCTAAGGGAAAGCACAAAAGACCACATATTCTATGATTCCATTTAAGTCAAATATCCAGAATAAGCAAATGTACAGAGACAAAAAGTAGATTAGTGGTTGCCTAGGACTGGTGGAGTTGGAGGAAAATGGAAAACGACTGCGGGGAGGGTGAAAATGTTCCAAATTGATTGTGGTCATGGTTGCACAACTCTGAATATACTAAAAACGATTGAAATATATACTTTAAATGAGTGAATTGTACAGTACCTGAATTTATGTGAATTATATCCTAATAAAGCTGTTACAGAGACAACACAAAAACAGATAGAAATACAAAGAGAAACTGGCAAATCAAAATACAAATTAAAAAAGCAATTATAGAGCAATTGTTTAATCATGTGTGCACAGCAAATTATTCTGAGGAGCATTAAGAGTGTCCATATGTATTCACTAATGCCGGAGTGGGGCCTGGCCTCTGCCGCTTTAATATAGCCCCCGCTGGTGCAGTGTGGAGGCTGGGCTCCTGCTCCCGGATTCTGATGCCAGCTTACTCCGGGCCCTGGGGAGAGTTACTCTGCTTCTTTTTCTTTTTTTTTTTTTTGAGACAGAGTCTCACTTTGTTGCCCAGGCTAGAGTGAGTGCCGTGGCATCAGCCTAGCTCACAGCAACCTCAATCTCCTGGGCTCAAGCGATCCTCCTGCCTTAGACTCCCGAGTAGCTGGGACTACAGGCATGCGCCACCATGCCCGGCTAATTTTTTCTGTATATATTTTTAGTTGGCCAATTAATTTCTTTCTATTTTTAGTAGAGACGGGGTCTCGCTCAGGCTGGTTTTGAACTCCTGACCTTGAGCGATCCGCCAGCCTTGGCCTCCCAGAGTGCTAGGATTACAGGTGTGAGCCACCATGCCCGGCCTATTCTGCTTCTTTAGGTCTCAGTTTCTTCACTTGCAAATAAGAAGGAAGCAGCCTTTGCACACAGTCCGCTCTTACATCCTGGGGAGACCTGAAAGTTTCCTTTGACCTGCTGTTCCCAGGGGGTTCCCTGACCTTGGCACAGGTCTTGGCATCTCCTCCTGGTCAGGAGTTAGAGCCCCACGTGGTCAGCAGCAGCACCTGGATGGTAACTGTGCACAGAGAGAAGACAGAAAGGTGTTCATTTGACTCTGTGGAGGTCATCGCCAATATCGTCCTGTGTTCATTTGAGGTTTGTTTGTTTTCTGAGACAGGGCTTCACTCTGTCACTCAGGCTAGAGTGCAGTGGTGCCATCATAGCTCACTATAACCTCCAACTCCTGGGCTCAAGCAATCCTTCTGCCTCAGCCTCCGGAGTAGCT
>VBSM01003157.1:22500857-22517131 GCA_008086735.1 Cheirogaleus medius | reverse complement strand
TTTTTTCTTTTCTTTTTTTTTCTTTTTTGAGTCAGTACTTCTCTTACCAAGTTGTGGATTTCATTTCTATTTCAACATTGACATTATCTGACAAACTGTACAGTCAGGAATGGAAGGTCCAGTTTTACAGTGATTGAGTTGCTACGTCTGACTCTGCAGTTAGCCAGTGCTTGGCTATTTACTGCTCTGATACATCCAGAAGGAAGGAGGGGTCCACTGAAACCCCAAAGTCCCCTGTGATTAGTAATAGTAATCCCTCATATAAAATTTGAGTCAACACCTTCAAAGGAAGTGAGTGCGTCTTCTTTTCTTGCAAGAAATTGTTGAACCAAGACAAATGTCTCAGTGTTCCCACTGGGATTGACTTTCTTCCTCTTTGTGAGCCAGGTGAGTGGCTGCTTTTCAGCCATCTGTATCTTTCTGTACCTGACTTTGACATACTCTGATAAAGTGACTGCCTTTGGCTTTGAGAATGGATGGAAAAACACATTCCCGTGGTTGAGTGAAAGAACACCTCCAAGAAGTTGGTTAAGTTTGAGTCCATTTTTAAAGTGTCAGAAGGAAACAGCTTACAGAGTATTTATAAGAGGAAAATAAGATTTACTGCTCTTTCTTCTTCCTTGAACCTCACTGAAGGTTTTCGCTAGAGAAGAAGTAACTGCAAGAAGCCTGACCTGTCCTCAGGAGATTTATGACCAGGACCTGGCCGATGGTGATTTAAGCCAAGGGTACCTGGTCAAAAAGCAGAAGAGTTCACTTTTAGGTTATTGACCATTCAAGGGGTGAAACAATAACCAAGAATTATGACTCCTCAGTGATGCCTTTTTGAAATGCGTCGGCACCTTCTGTACCCAGAGCAATGGCAGGTAAATCCTTCTACTGAAGATCAAATAGACTTCGCTATGGTTTACGATGGCTCTGTGGACAGAATAGACCGTTCATGCAAAGATGATCAGACTTTCCTATGTCTGTCAGAGACGTTAACCAAGTAGCAGTCCCAGGTGTCCTGCCCTTGGTTCTGCTGCCTCTTGAGCCTTGAGTGGGCCCCGGATGGGGAGGGGCTGGGTGGGACTTTAGAGCATCATGGTGCGGCCTTGGGAAGCAGCATCTGAAAGAGGCAGAGCCGGACTCAAGGAGGAGGCGGTTAAATGGGTCCTGTTTATGCCAGATGTGTGGCCACCTCAGGCCTCCAAGGCCCTTTCCTGTCCGTTGTCCTTGGCCGGTCATGGGTGACTCGCCAAGTTCTGCCCACCTTCTCCACTTTCGATCCTATGGAGCTGAAGCTCTTTGCATGTTTAACCCCTGAAGGCATTAGGAAGTCTGCACAGCATTTAGGGATTACCAAGTGCTCATATCAGCTATCTTTTGCTGAATTTACAACCACCCCAAAACTTAGAGGCTTAACACAACCACTATATTTGCTTATGATTCTGTGTCAGAAAGTAAAAATGGTTTCCAGCAGCCGTAGCCGGCAGCTGTAGTGTTTCTGAATAAACAATTTGAGCAGAATATAAACAATACTCAGATGAGACCATTTTTCAACTATGGGGGAATAAGGCAGAGATGAGATTATTTTGTGATCATGCCTGAAAGTATGCAGAGACAAGGACATTCTGCAACTCAAAAATAACTGAACATCCCCCCACCTTCCAGCTAATGTGAGTTACCACTGACAACCCCAGTCCCACTTTAACTCTCTTGCCTTAAATATAAAAGTTACCAAGCGATCCAGTCACCAAGTTGCCCTCACTTCCTGACAGCACCCAATTGAAAATTAGTCCCCGCTTCCCTATACCGTTTGTAGAATCACCAAGGAGATACTCACATCCTATAATAAGCTCTGCAACTGCCCCTTCCTAGTTCCTCTGGCATAACTGCAGCAAGTTAAGTAAGGCTGACTTGCTTTGACTATGAGTGTTTTCCTACTAATCTTTAATATGTGGGTTAACCATTTGGGGTGAGCTGAGCTGAATGATTCTTCTGCACCCAGAGTTACTGATACGGCTGCAGTTATCTGGCAGCTCCACTGGGAGGAGACGTCTAAGATGGCCTCACTCACATGGCTGGTGGTTGGGCTGGCCGACAGCTGAGCCACATGTCTCCAGCAGGCTAGCCCAGGCATCTTCGTGTGGTAGACTTTGGTGGTATAAGGCAACCCCCAAAGCACTGTATGTTTTAAGCCTGTGCTTGCATTATATCTGCTAATGCACCGTTGGTCAAAGCAAGTCACACAACTAATCCCAGAATCAATGTGAGAGGAGACTACCAAGGGTGTAGATATAGGAAGGAGTGTTTGGGGACCCATATATGAAATGAATTATTATAGTGCTGAAACACACAATCTCAGTCCGTCCTCACAAGTGAAGGCACTGTTATCCTAATTTTACTGATGAGAAATTAAGGTTCAGAGTTGAGTTTTGACTAAGGCCATTTAGCCAGCAAATGTAAGGTCCCAAGTCTAGGACCAGATTGCTGAGCCACCCTTCTTCTCTTTCTAGGAAAGAGTCTCTTTTCTCACAGCCCCTGCTGCAGACTTGCCATTTAGGTACAGACTTACTGTGGCTTTGGTACTGCAGAGCCCCTCAAGTGTCTTTGTGACTGACTTCTTTCATTTAGCATAGTGTTTTTAGGTACATTAATTTTTTTAGTAGCCAAATAATATCGCATTGTGTGGCTATGCCACATTTTGTTTATCTATTCATGAGGTGATAGATATTTGGGTGAAGCCTCTAGAACAGGCGTTCTTAAACTACGGCCCTCGGGCCACATGCGGCCCGCCCAGGACATTTATCCGGCCCGCCAGGTGTTTTTGCCGCAGCTGCCTGTCCTGCTTAGCAGCCGACTCATCCGGGGCCCACAGTGAGCACTCTCCAACGGTCTGAGGGACAGTGAACTGGCCTTCTGTTTAAAAAGTTTGAGGACCCCTGCTCCAGAAGAATAAAGATCAGTGAGTTAAATTATAAACTTTATATAACAAGGTCATCATACCAACTCATTTATGCATTTGACCAGTGCGCTTGTATAATGATGTGTAAACATCTCAATCTAAAATCCGCTTCTCTTTTCTAGGTTAGGGGAGGAGATATGCCCCAGGGGGCAAGGACAACAAGTGGTGAGAGAATGAAAGACCCCATCCAATTGGACCTCTCCCTTGTCGAGGGGTTCTTCAAAGGACCCCACTTTGAGGGCACAGTTTTATTGCTGGAACATCTAGACATGGCACATTTTATCAATCATGGGTTTATTCTGTCACTATATTACCAACTACAGCCCTAACACAGCTAGAAAAAGATCCTCTGAAAATAGATTCAACCAATTTCTGATTTCTTTAGTTAAAAAGAAGAAAACCTAGGATAGAAGTGGAGAAAAACAAGAGGAAATAATCTTTCTCCAAAGCGACTGCACAGTGGGACAGTGGGAAGTATCAGGTGTCTCTATGAATTAGCAGGGTTGCAAAAGCTAAGATTGTTGTGAAATGACAGAAACCAGAATTGGTTCTAAAAAAAGACCACACAAAACAGAATAATTGTGTATTTAGAAAGCATGTGTTGCTAGAATTAATTGTAAAAGGCGGCAATGAAAATGGCCGTTGGATGTGCTCTGAGACCTCCTTGCTGCACTGGGCTCCAACTCACGCAGGTCCCTGGAGTCCAGTCACCCCCACAGGGTTCCCTGGGGGCCTCTGAGGGAACCCAGAAATCCACACTTTTAACAAGGCCCTGAGTGGTTCCTGAAGGTAATCTGAGCACCCTAGTTTTGGAAAGATGGTCCTAGAGGCCATCTCGGTTCTCCCTTCTGATTACAATGTTCATTTCTGAAGGTGAGACTCACAGAAGAAGGGAAAATGCTTTGGAGTCTCTGGGAGTGAAATGGATTAGTCCTCACTTAACTGGAAAATTAAATTGACCAGCACGTTCCACTTAACACCCACGCCCATCTTAGGTCAATGAAAGAAATATTTTAACATTGGTTCAATTTGACTAATTGGATTGAGAAGGCCTATGAGGAGGCAGAAACACACAATTTCTGCTAGAAACTGGTGGTTATTCACATGCTGACTATGTATATTGTATTATTTGGGTTCTCCAGAGAAACAGAACTGATAGGATGTGTGTGTGCATGCGTGTGTGTGTGTGTGTGTTTATACAGTAGTCCCTCCTTATCTTCAGAGGCTATGTTCCAAGACCCCAGTGGATGCCTGAGATAGTAGATATTAACAGTACCAAATCCTATGTAACTGAGATAGCCACTAAGTGACTGATGGGTGGTGGCACATACAGCATGGATATGCTGGACACAGGGAGGATTCACATCTCAGGCTGGATGGCACAAGATTTCATCATACTACTCAGAACTATGTTCAATTAAAAACTTATGAATTGTTTATTTCTGGAATTTCTCATTTAATATTTTCTGACTGAGATTGACAGCAAGTAACTGAAACTGCAGAAAGCAACACTGCAGGTAAGGGGGCAGTCCTGTGTGTGTGTCTATATATGTATATGTATGCAGTATATATACGCTACTATGTACAGATAGTCCCTAAGATGGTTTGACTTAGAATTTTTTGACTTTATGATGGTGCAAAAGTGATGGGCATTTAGTAAACATTGTACTTTGACTACCCAAACAACCATTCTGTTTTTCACTTTCAATATGGTATTCAGTAAATTATAAGAGATATTTAGCACTTTATTATTAAATATTTCGATAATTTTGCCCAACTGTAGCTAATGTAAGTATAGGTAGGCTAGCCTAAGCTATGATGTCCTGTAGGTTAGGTGTATTAAATGCATTTTTGACTTAAGGTTATTTCCAACTTATGATGGGTTTACTGGAACATAACAGCATTGTAAGCTGCGAAGCATCTGAAGAGAGGGAACAGGAGAGAGAGAGAGAGATTGATTTATTATTAGGAACTGGTGCATGTGATTATAGAAGTTGAAAAGTCCCAAGATCTGCAGTCACCAAGCTGGAGACCCAAGAGAGCCGAGAGTGTAAGTTCCAGTCCAAGGTCCAAGTCCAACTCTCAGAAAGGAGAAGATGGATGTCTCAGCTCAAAAACAGAGAGAGAGAGAGAGAGAGCAAATTCTTTACCAAGCCTTTTTGTCCATGCTCGCCTACATTGGGGAGGGCAATTTGCACTACATAGCCTACCAAAACACAAAGTTATTTCACATTTTAAAATAAAAACAGATCTAAATGCATGATGTTACTCTTAATTTAATGGAATCGAGTGAAGGACCCCTACGTCAAGAGGCCTCCAAAAAGATATATTATTAATAATACTATGATTTCTTTTAGGCTGGCTGGCTGGTATCCCTCTTCTCTTCCAGTGGGTTCCTGAAGCCTGTGGGTTCAGGAACTGTGGGTTCCTGAAGCCAGGAACTTGGTCTATATTGCTTACCCAGTACTGCCAGCCCAGGGTGGTGCCTGCCACATAGAAGGTGCTCAATACTTTTTAAAAAACTGAAATTTGATATTACATGATAAGGGTATGTTGAGTTGCCTTCCCCACCTCCAATCAAAGCTCTTACACACAGGCGTATGACATTGTATAAACTTGGTTTGACAAATTAATATAAAATACCAAGATAAATTATGGACATTTTATGATAGAGAAAGTGTTAGAATGAAATGAGACTATAAAATAAAATTGTGGCAAATGACTAATAAAGAAGGGGTTCAAGTTAATAAACAATTTTTCCATAATTTGTTTTATTCTGGTGAGTTGTGGCAGTAGCTGCTGATTTACAACAGGCTGCTGCTGATCAAATCTAGCTCAGCTGGTGGTAAAGAAATAGAACTCAACATTAGATACAAAATATAGCTCCATTTTTTTGTGTGTACCAAATGTCATTGAGGCATTCAGAAAAATGTTAAAATACCTTTCCTGGATAATTTTTTTTCCTCCAGTAAAATTTAATCACACCAAATATGCAATAAACAAAATGCAGTTATTTCCTCTATAATTAAATTTGCTAAATTCACAAGTTCATCACATTAATTAAAAGGGCACTCACCCAGTTGTAAAATTACAAATATCTGTCATTCTGTTGGGCTTCAGAAGGTGACTTTATTAGTTCATATATTTAAACATATACAGGCTATTATTTACTCTACATTGTTTCAGATTTGTTAATTTTGCAACAAATTATTTGTTAGAAAAAAATTTAAAACTTTAAGTAAAATTTGACCTTTAACTGAAGTCTACCTTTGAACCTGGTGCAGCATTTTATTAGTCAAATACCAGCTATATCCCTATAAATAAAGCTTGTTACCAACTTCAAAGCAATGGAGTATTTTGAACTTTTAGAGAAAAAAGTATGTTTATTTCAATCCATTTCAGCCTGGATATAAATGATTTCAGGACACAATGAGCAAAAACTCAATATTCCCAAAGACTGATTATATTTGACTCTAAAGACCTAATGATAATACAACATAAATGCATGGGGCGTGCAATGTCTTTGAAATACATTATCGGCAGGGCGGATAAAGAGAAAAGAAATAGGATTTCTTTTTTTTTTAAATGGGATTTTTAAAATGTAAATCTGGTTTTAAAATGTTTGGCTCAATCATTCCCTTATCTCTCTCTCAAATCCCCTATGAAGTTCGTTTTCACGGACACAGATTTGGAAGCTCTTGACTCTAATTCTCGACTCGGCGCTAGAAGCCCTTTTGTGTTGCTCTAAGCTCTTGCATCCTCTCAAAGCAGCCCTTCCTCGGTTTGGAGGGTTGATTATTAGAAGTGTCTCCCTTATGTTATTAGAGCCTTAAACCATGTCCCTGTTGTATCCTTCAATCATTATTCCTTGTTCTGCCCTGTTTCTGTAATGTAGATAATCCCCTCTCACCCCTAGAAATGACCCAGGTCCTATTGCTCATATTATATGTTTTTCAGACTTCTCCACCTTCCGGATGCTATATCCTGGGCTGACTCAAACTTGTCAATATCAGTCTTAAAATGCAAATCACGAATTCAGTTCTATAATATTTGTTGAGTACCATGTGCCAAGTACATGCTAGGAATTGGGCATCATATTAAATAAATAGTTTATAAAAGCATAAAACACTATCCCTGGCCTCCAAGAGTTTCCAGTTGGAAATAGAGCATTTCCACACCCTCTCCCCCTGCTTCTTTCTGCCCCACTGTCGTACCTCTAAACGGTAAGTTGCTCCTGTGGTTTGCCAGACCCCAAGACAGTCATTGGCCATATTTTGTTAAAGGAACTGGTGTCTACAATTATAAAGTCACCACCATTTGTGGTGCCCTCTCCACCTTCTTGTTTGGCACCAAAGCAGGACTTGGAAGCTAGTGGCAGGCCAGCCACCTGCTGTTTCTACTTCAAGTGTCTACTCCTGTGAGTGGACTCTCCACTTCTGTCTCTCTCTGTCTCTCTCCCCGCTGGAAGTGAGGGTGGGAAGAGTAAGCATCCCAGTTTGACATTGAGCCAAAGCTGCCTGTCCCAACTCAATTTTCCCAGAGGGTTCTATTTTTTGGATCAAGGGCATTGGTTCAAATTTAATAATGGAACTTTATGCTCATTCTGCTATTGTTCTTTACAGATTCCTCAATCTGAGCCCCCATGAGGAGGAGGCAGAGAAGCATGACACAGGATTCCTGGTACCCTCAGCCTAATTTCATTAGATGAGCACCAGAATTCCACCCAGAAATCCCAACACTCACAAGTCAGACATGAGGAAAAAGAAATTCCAGAAGAGAAGAACAAGAACAGCTGTGGAGCTTCAGGGGTGGGAGATGCGGAGTTGGGGAGGAGCTGGTGAGAGCAAGGTGCAGAGAGGAGGGGCGCCTTCAGCAGTGCAGCTGGGAGACCCTGGAGGGAGATGGCTCCTGCGAGAGGTTGGGGAAGACAGGGATATATTCATGGAGTGGCGAGTTCTCAAATTTGGTCGAAATATGTAAGAGGGAGTGGAGAGGAGAATGCTGGAAAGAGGAGCTAGCCAATACGTGGAGAGCTTTGACTATCAGGCCGAGGTTTGGCCCTTGACTTGGTAATGGGTCACCACTGAGGGTTGGGCCTGGGGGTGTGGAAGTGGTCCCAGCGCAAAGCATGATGGAGCTGGCTGTAAGGGCCAGGAAAGGGGGGAAGGGAAGGCTGGACACTGCGAGGCCAGTGAGAAGGCTCTCGAACATAACGCCCAGACACGGTGGACCAAGAGGAAGGTGGTGCAGCTCTGCCTTCCTGCTTTCTGGAAGGGATTCATGCAGACTTGGGTTGGACTCATCTTTTTAGCTGCCACATCACACTCTTGGTTGACATTGGGTCTGGTGCAGACTGAGATCACCGTGTTTGTTTTTCACAAGAATTATTTCAGGTTTCCCCACACTCACAATTTACAAGTGGCTTGGGGGATGTCTGTGTCAACCCTGACCTCCATCCTTGTGCAAATGCATCTTTCTTAGTGTTAACTGGAACATTCCTAACTCCCAAGATTATCCTAAATCTTGACTCTGTTGTCTATCACTTTTTCTCTTCCTCCCATATTCCATTCGGAAAATGGAATAACCATCAAAGTTATTGCTAAAAAAATGTTGAAAAGATAAGGACAAAGACAGTCTTGGAGTCCTAATTGGGAGTCCTGTTAATAGCATTGAAGCCATTGACCAAGGGACTGCTGGAAAATGGCTTACCTGGGGGCAAATCCACCTATCAGCCTTATCATGCCCCTCGGCATTAATCATTTCATCCCTAAAGACCTCTGGCAGTGACATCAAAGGCTCTATGCATTCCCTGACCTCCTGACTCTGCCACCCCGCCCTGGCTTGATGAATAGGAAGCTTATATGACACTATTCTGCTACTTCTGCAAACCCTGCTCTTTCTTATCTTTATTTTAAAGATATTTTCAGCCACTATAATTCTATCTTACAGAAAGTTGACAACTGGCAACATAGTAATAGATATTGATTTAATTGCTCCTAGGACTTCTTGGTGACATCTATTGAAATTCTTATTCATTGCAACATTCAACAACTCGACAGTTCCCAAATTAGTAAAACTGGGCATAAAAGAAAAGCAGGAAGCTTCATCTTGAGGAAACACATTCTGACAATGCCTTTCTGTGAGCACTGCAGGAACCGTTCTTAGGTGGCAGGTACTTGGTGGCAGAGACTTGGATCATCTGACTTACAAAATAGTCAACCTGTATGATAAAGGGTGACCATACATGGTTCAACTTCCGCAAGCGCGATGTCTGTCAGGCCACCCTGAGCCCTGATCCAGGCTCTTCCTGGGCCAATTTGGTGCCTGCTCCTGATCGGGGTGTCAGTGGATGAGCTGTAGGGACAAGGAAGAAGCAGTGATTGCAGAGAGGTCAAGAAAGTGACTAATAAAGCATATTTTACATTTTTTAGTACTCAGGGCTGGGACCCTCCTTACTACTAATACTAAAAACAAGATGAAAAGCCTGTGCCTGTTCTTGTGACCAGAACATAGCAAGTTGGATATTACAACCCACTGTTAGAAACCTTCCTGTGTAAAGGCAGCATATGTCTGTGGCTCTCGAGTTTGAAAATGACTGGTTTTGGACGCTCACTGGCTCAGGCATTTGCCCAGTCCTGAAATACATTAAAAGTCTGAATGCTCATAAAAGTATAGAAATGAGTTATGACTTTAAACATGCAGGATAAAAAATAGCAAAGGTAGCAGTAGTAATAAATCCAAAGGTAGGATACTAAACACTCTTTATCTATGCAGCATCAAACACTGTTAGGTCTTTATTAGTCCCCAAATTTAAAATTCCAGGCCGGACGTGGTGGCTCACGCCTGTAATCCTAGCACTCTGGGATGCTGAAGTAGGCAGATCGCTCAAGGTCAGGAGTTCGAAACCAGCCTGAGCGAGACCCTGTCTCTACTAAAAATAGAAAGAAATTAATTGACCAGCTAAAAATATATACAGAAAAAATTAGCCAGGCATGGTGGCGCATGCCTGTAGTCCCAGCTACTCGGGAGGCTGAGGTAGTAGGATCGCTTGAGCCCAGGAGTTTGAGGTTGCTGTGAGCTAGGCTGACGCCACGGCACTCACTCTAGGCTGGGCAACAAAGTAAGACTCTGTCTCAAAAAAAAATAAAAAAATAAAAAAATAAAAATAAAATTCCAGATCATTTTTGATCTTCAGAAGTCCTGCTTGCTGCCTGGAAGCCTCTGGGGTGATGGAAGGAGGTTGTGAGTGGCCGAGGCATGGGCCTGCTGGGTGCTGAACATCTTGATGTTAGAGCTGCACAGGGGACATGCCGGGTCATTTCTGGCACTAGCGGGGCTGTCCCAGGCAAGGGCAGCAGAAGGGTCCTGTGATTCTCAGCCAATGCTTTCCCCTCTGGGGAAGCCAAGGGTGAGCAAGAGCTCCCACCACATCCTGGCAATGTTAGGTGTTAGCTGTTTAATAAAATTCAACACTCTTCCATGATAAAAGCACTCAACAAACTAGGAATAGAAGGGAACTTCCTTAACATGTTGAAGGGCATCTGTGAAAAACCACAGCTGACATCATACTTAATGACAAGAAACCGAAAGCTTTTCCCCTGAGATCAGGAGCAAGACAAGGATGTCCACTTTCACCACGCCTTTTCAACATTTAACTGGAGCCTCCAGCGAGGGCAATGAGGCAGGAAGATGAAATAAATCGCATCCAGAAGGAAGAATTAAAACTATCTCTATTTGCAGATCACATGATGATGTGTACAGAAAATTCTGAGGAATCTACTAAAAATTATCGGAACTGATAAAGGAGTTCAGGAAGGTTTCAGAGTACAAGGTCAATATACAAAAATCAATTGTGTTTCTGTAAGACACAGGCTTACCTTGTGTGAAAATCAGGTCTATGGCAGTGACTGGGGTTTTGGCTCCTTCTCAGTTCTCCCTGACGACTGCCCAAGGTCAGCCACAGAGGCCCAGGAGCCTTTCTCCCCTTGTTAGCACTGCCCTTCTGGGCCCCAGGCAAAGGGGCACCACACCTAGACCACAGGGTCTCTGAGCGTGGCCTGCTCTGCACCAGCATCAGAATCAGCTGGGGTGAGAGATAATGCAGATTCTCGGGCTCTACTCCAGACTTGGGGTCTCAGATCCTCCTCTGGTGGGGCCCAGAGACCTGCACTTTGGCGGCATTTGCAGTGACTCTTCGTCGTACCGACTTTCAAACACGACCAGCCCAGATTGTCTAAGCTGTGGAGCCAGTCGGTGCCAGAGTGGCTGTCCTGTTGCTGACCTGCCTATCCTCTCAGTTCTGGTTTCTGTCCCGCAAGAGGCTTTCCTAGGCAAATGGCCCCAGAAATGGCACGTCCGGTGAGAATGTCTTTCCCATCTCTGGGGTCAGGTCCATGTCCCCATTACACACATAACAGTCTGTTCTACCTTAACCCGCAACTCAGGGTAGCACCTGAGCGTGTCTACACGCTGGACACTTTCCAGATATTGTCTTGGCCAATTTAATCTTTAAAATTCACGTGATCTGTGAGGTTTCTGTGACCAGGCCACATCCGCACAACCAATAGAGGTGAAATTTGAACACCAATTTGGCCAGTACCAATAACCATAGCCTGCACGTAGTAGGAATTATATTAAATACATACAGTGATGGAGAATTCTGGGCCTCAGTGATTGACCATGCTAACATGGCATGGTTATCCTGAGGAATCTACTAAAAACTATTGGAACTAATAAGTGAGTTTAGATCTTCAATGCTTTAAGTTCTTCTTCCAGTGAGCTGCATAATTCTGCTAAGACCAAGTGAAAAATCAGAAATTTGCTAAGTAAGGTGAAATGCCCAGTGATATAGAAAACCAACCCATGGAACAAATAAAGTTGGTAAAGAATTTTTCATTGTAGCTCAAAGACTGTGCAGGTTAGCTAATGTGGCAATTTTAATATATGTGCAGTTTGAACATGATGGGGGTATGAAGAATTTTTTTAGCTTCACTGCTGATCAACATAGCTCTGAGCTGTATAAAACTTCGAAAGAATATGTTGTCAACAGATGTAGTTTGGAGTTTAAATTTGTGTAGAAAAATGTGTTCTGACAGCTGCAATGACAGAATATTCTTCTGGAATAGTCACCCGGATTAAGGAGCTGGGACAATCCACTGCTTCCTTCATTGAGAAGGTCTTGCTACACATCCTACCCCCAAATTAGGTGAGGTGAATAGTGCACTTAGTAATGAATTAAGAATTTGTGAATTACATGAAGACAAATGCATTAAGTTCAAGATTATCCTTCTTCTATGAGATAATATGTAAATGGAACATTAATAATCTCTTACTACATGCTGAGATACAATGGTTGTTGGGAGAAGAATTCTGTCAGGAATAAAATGCAGAACAAATTCATCATGTTTCTGCAAGATAAGGAATCAGTTTGATCCAATGTTTAAAGATGTGAATTGGACGTCCAGACTTGCTGATTTTTTTGATAGCTTAGGTTTTAAAATTTATTTTTAATTAATTAATTTTTTTTAAATGACACATTACAGTTGTACATATTTATGGGGTACAATTTGATGTTTCCATACATATATATATGTTGTATAATGATCAAATCAGGGTATTTAGCAAATCCATTACTTCATGCATTTATTATTTCTTTTTGGTGAGAACATTTGAAAGCCTCTCTTCTAGCTATTTTGTAATATACAATACCTGTACAATAGAACACAAGAACTTATTCCTCCTGTCTAATTGTAACTTTGTACCCACTGACCAACCACTTCTCCCATCCACTTCTTCCCCTCCCCTCTCCCGTCTTTGCTCACCACTGTTCTACTCTCTGCTCTATGATATCAACTTTTTTTTTAGATGCCATACATAAGTGAGATCATGTGGTATTTGGTAGATATTTTTAATGATCTTAAAATTTCCATATAAGGAAGGAATTCAGCATAACAACAAAAGACAAAACCAACAATTAGAATTTTTACAGATTTTTATGACATCTCTCAACGACAATTGGGAATATAGGTGATGGCCTATTACTGTACGCCTGTATACCTGTGAATTTGAATTTTCTTTTCCATCAAATATAAGGCATAGGTAAGAAATCTATGGTTCTGGAATCTATTTCTTTAATCAATAGGTATGGATAACTTAAATTGAACTATGATATTACAGAATAAACTGATGAAACTGGCTACTAACCAAGGACTGGATGAATTTTGAAAATACAACATTATTTGCTTTATTTTAGATAGAAATTCAAAATGAGTATTTCGAGCTTGCTGAAATTACTGTAGGAGGCCAATGCCTTATCCATTAGGCTACTGTGAAATTACTTTAAAATCTCTTCTGCCATTCCCATCAACATATCTCTATGAGGCTGATTTCTCTACTGGGAGTGTCATGACATCAAAACAGAAAAGTTTAGATGCATGTTATCCTCTGTGTAAGTGATGTTGTCATCAACTAAAACTAGATTAGATAAATTAATAAGCAAGTAGTAAGCTTCTCACATTAAAAACTTTAAATGCTGATATATATGTTAGTTGTTCAAACTATGTGCAGAGGCATTTAATATGGGGAATCACTATATTACTCATAATTTTCTTATAATTGTGGAATGACAAAAAGTTGAATGTAATAGCAATTCTCACGTTCATCATGTATATACACAAATTCAATGAAAAATGTGTGTGCCTTAACAAATTCTTTTCTCTTTCCATATGTTAGGTTTGTTCTGATTGTATTTGTTGAAATATAATTTTATGTTTGTTGAGTCTAATAAAAAATCTGCACTTATATTTGGTATGTCTGATTTTTATTATTTAATTTTTTAGTAATTCACTTTTATTATGTTTTATAAAATATTGGTCTATAATAAATTGTAGAATAAAAAAAAAGCAAACCAGCCCACTTTCCCATGGAAAAGAAGCTACATGGATGTAAAACTGCAGAGACCACACCCACCTTCAAAAAGACTCACTTTTCAGCATTCTTGTCTCAGCTGTTCTCCCATTTATATTTTTTGCTGGAGTATTTTAAAGCAAATCCCAGATATCACATAACTTTATGTGAAAATACTTCAATATGTAGCTGTAAAAGTAATGGCTTAAAAACTGTAACCACAATATCATCACATTCAACAGAGTAAGTAATTCCTAATAGTATCTAATACTTGGCTTATATTCACTTTTCCTTGATTATCTCAAAACATTTTTGTAATTGGTTTGTTCAAGTCAGTACGCAAACAAGGGCCACATGCTGCATTCGGCTGATCTGTCTCAAGTCTCCATTGTTCTAACCGTTCCCTCTCCTAGTTTTTTAAACCGTGTGGTTGTTGAGGAAACAGAGTCATTCATCCTAGAGAATTTCCCACACTTCTAGACTTGGTTTATTGTTTCCTGGGACTGTGTGTTAACCTATTTCTCCATCTCTTATTGTTCCTGTCTCCTGGGAGTTGGAGTCAAAGGCTTTATGCGAGTCATGCTTGTGTGTGTGCATGTGTATGTGTGCAAGGTGACTTCCTAGGCGGTGCCATGTGCTTCCTATTGCATCAGCCTGAGGGACACGTACAGCCGGTTGCCCACTCTCAGTGAGGCTGACATGGATCAGTGGGTTTAGTTTTTCACCCTGATCCATCCATTACAACATCCTCCACTGACTTTGACTTAATGGTTAGCAGCCATTAATTATTGATTCCTAGATCCATTACTTCATTGGGATTTCCATATGGTGATTTTCTAATTATCTCATTACTTCTTCATTTATTAGCTTGAATGACTTTCTATAGAATGAAACATTCCCCTTTTATGTGGTTATCTTGAAATACAGTCCTTAGAGGACAAGATGAATGCTTGATTCGTTCTCTTCCTTTCATCAATTTTCAGAATAATACATTTGTGCCTTAGTAATTTCTCAAGGTGACCAATTAATTATGTTTTGTTTTGGATTTTTTTGAGTATCAATATGAACTCATAGATTTTAATATATTTGATGTGTTTTGAAATATTAGCATCATTATTCAAATGGTCCCATCTTTGGGCAATGGGAACCCCTTCAAGTTGGTTCTTAGGTCTTTTTTTTTGTAATCACCCTAAAAGTCTCTGAGACCCCCTTGTTTTTTTTGTTTTGTTTTGTTTTGTGCCTTTTAATTTTTATTCCTCAAAAAAGGTTCATTTTCTTATTTAGCTTTCTGGCTCTGTGCTTGTGCCTTCAACAACTTCACAACGATTTTCTGCTCCTCGATAAGGAAAGCACGCTTGATCCTGTCACAAACACATTTAGCACATATGGAACCACTATAGGCCCTTTGGGTCTCACAGCACGAACCCCTCGAAGTCTACCTGGGCACACATCACATGCAGATTTTGGTGCTTTCCCAACCGTCTTGGTATAAAGGTAAACAATTCTATTACCAGGGGTTCAGGACAGCCTCGTCTTGTTAGAGGAAAGCTTACGATGATATGTCAAACGTTGGACCATTTCGAGTGCCTGCAGACAGCGACCCCCGAGACCCTCTTGTTTTAGGCATGACAAGGTGTCCCACACTCATCTTGTACATTTTCAGCCCTAGGCATGAAATAAGCCATTTCTCTAAGGAGCTCTGGTTCCTTTCAGTGGGAGTTGACATGATGAGCCGCAGTCTGTGTTCTGCAGGCTTTTAACCCTTTTCTCATGAACTGGAAGAGCTTACCAAAGACTGAACACATTGAAGTTTGGGGCCAACACTACTGCTTTGCTTTGAGAGTCTGGTGTGTATATATATATCTTCAGGGAGCCCATGAGAAGAGACACTTGGGTCTCCTAATCCTATGACATTTGTACCACCCCCTGAAATCTCTGACTTCATTCATTCATTTATTCGTTTATTCATTCAATAAACACTTAATGAGTACCTATTATATCTATTGTTTCAGGCCCCAGGAGTATAGCAATGAACAAAACAGACCTAGCCCTTGTTGTCATGCAGATGATATTCTAGTGAAGGGAAGACAACGAACAGGTAAGCACACGTGTGATAGTGTGGGGGCTGTTTTTCTATACAGAGTGGTGGTCTGATAAGCATTGGAGCAGAGACCTGAAGGAAGCAAGGAAGGATGCCAGGCGGAAGTCTGGGGGAAAAGTGTTGGGATAGAGGGAACAGCCAGTGCAAGAGCCCTGAGTCAGAATGGTGCTCACTGTGATTTCTAACACAGGAGCTACTGACATAGTTTTTACTATCCAAGGTTTCAACACTTCTTATCAGTTGCAAAGTATTTTCTTACAGTAAAATTTTATAAGTTTACAGCTTACCTTTAAATAGTGATTTTTTTTTTTTTTTTTTTTT
>VBSM01003157.1:22457604-22500607 GCA_008086735.1 Cheirogaleus medius | reverse complement strand
TCCTGGCCTCAAGCAATCCTCCTGCCTTGGCCTCCCAAAGTGCTAGGATTACAGCTGTGAGCCACCACAACCAGCCAATGGTGATGTTTTATATGGTGACTTTTAATGCCATAGCTTCATGACGTCTTGCAAGATATTATCATTTCCCCCCCACACACTCTATCATTCATATTCTTAAAAATAATTTTTATTATTCCAGAAATTATAGGTATTTATTGCAGAACATATGGAAAGCACAAAAAAGAATACAGAAAAAAAATTAAATTAAAACATAACAGAAAACAAAAAAACAAAAACAAAAACAAAACAGAAGCCATCTGTTTCCCCCACACACACACTCAGAATTAACCTGTGTTACCATCACAGTGTGTGTCCCTCCATTCTTTGTATCAAATAGAAAGATGCTGTGAGTCCAGTTGTGAGGTCTGGACCCATCTTCCCACTTTTTGATGAGGACTTTGGTGCCTGGAGAGCTCTCTTGCTTATGTCTATTCAATAGTTCTTTGTCAAAGCAGGAGTTTCACACTGACCTATGGCTTTCACCTGCTGAATTGTCCCTTCATACCTATAGGGCACTTTCAGTGTGCCCTGTACCTTTGTCCTTCCCTCTCCAGGGAACTTGCCACTGTGTCCTGCTGTTTCCACATCATCACTCAGTTCTTGCTTCTTGGTCAGATGGATGTGACAAAAAGGTACCATCTCTCTTTCCTGCCAAGAGAGGTCCTTCGGGGTGGGTGCGGTGACGAGGCAAGCGATATTTCAAAGGTAATGGTGGAGACAGAATCTAATGAATTCTTAAGAGGAAGGAATTTATTTTACTGTGAAATAGAATTTTAATTTACTGAGTTTGCTTTCATCACCTGAGGCCATGCACAGTATTAGCACCGAGGACCTGCTCATTTGATAAGTTTCATCTTCAGTTATCTGAACACCTGTACATGCCGAATATTCTTAACAAATTTAGACACGTGGGAAAAGCAAAGACCACCCAAATGAGAGCAAGCAGATGCTATTCATGCAGAGCTGTAGCAGGGGAGTCCGCCCCAGCGGGCAGAGACTCCAAGGCAGACGGGAGCGGGGTGCGGGAGAGAGAAGGTTCAGGTGTGCTCTGGGTGGAGGCTGCTGGCGTCAGGGGGGCTGGAAGGGGGCTAACTAGAAGCAGGGCATCCTACGTGATCGTTTTGGGGCACATATTTGGCTTTCTCTGATTGGTCCCGAGTTGGGGAGGAGACAGGATAAAAATAGGGAAGCTGCAGTCACCGTCAGTGTGGACCCTTCTGGGCTGGTGGCCGCAGAGGTTGTGGGTCAGAATTGCATCGTCATATATAGTCTGGCCATTGCCCATTCAGTCTCTCACATGTTTTTCAAAATCGTCATGTTGGAGATTTGAGTGCAATGATGACACTTTCCTAGGGAGCTGAGTTCTTTGGGGTAGAGTGGTGTGGGAGACACATTCAGCTGTCACAGGCTGGAATGTCTGAATTCCAGCAGGTGACCCTTGGCAGGCCATTGCTTCATCAGTAAAATGGAAAAATGTCATACCTGTCTCACAGAGTTGTTGAGAGAATAAGAAATATAAATGTGACAGGTCTTCCGCAAGGCCCGGCAGAAGTAAGAGCTCAGTCAGAGCCGGGCATTGGAAGGAGACAGCCACTGCCCTGTTCTGAGGGTCACTCTGGGGGTTGGATTCAGGGGCCTTGGCAGAGCTGAGACTTTGGACAACAGCTTGGCCTCTGGTTTAGAAAAAGATCCAATAAATGCAACTTTCCTCCAGCCACTTGGCAGTGGAAGTGGAGGGTCCACATTATGTGAGACCCTGTGGTCCCTGGGTCTCTTCTGCTGTGCCTAGTGGCATTTGCCACCATTCTGAGTGTTTGCAAGGCCATCCCTGGCAGGCTGATCACTTCCCCTGATCACTGGTCTGCATTTGTGGTGGAGTCTACAGTGTAGGAGGAAAACAGACTGAAGCCCTGACAGTCCATGTCCCCGTCATCCACACAGATGGCCCCGCGAAGTCTGAAGCATGTGCAAACTAGAGCTATACATCGAGTGATAGAGCCACATGCCACACAGCCTAGACAGGACCCACTGATGTCCTGCAGCTTACCTGGGGCTCAATTTTCTACAGAAGCCCTTGCTCCCTCCTCCAAGGATGACCGGATTTAACAAGTGTCAGCTCTGGCCACCACTTCTCTCTTCTTCCCACATGCGAAGGCCAGCACTTGCTCTGCGGAGGCTCCGTGGGTGATCGACACCCTGGCACATGGAGGAGGGACCCTGTAACATTTAACCTAAGACCTAAGTATCAATAGATGTCACTCTATTCTTCCCAGTCTTTGTCCACTTGATTGACGAATCCGAGCCCAAGAGGATGTAAGCTCCAACACGAATTCCATCAGCCCATAAAGAACCTCGTTCCTCAAAGGTTCCAATTCAAACAGGCCTTATCTATAGCTATTCATGAAATATGTTACCCACTAAGTCGGCTGTGGCTGGAAATAGCACAAAAGCCTGCCTAACTAACCAGATGCCACGTCACAGAGAGATGTTTATACTCTTCAAAGAGCAAGTTTCTACAGAAATACACATCTGGATACATTTAGGTACTATGTGAGATTCCTAGCCCTGTTATAATAAAGTGCCACAAATTTGGTGGCTTCAAACTGTCACACTTTTGCAAGCTGGAAGTCTGAAGTCCAAGTGTGGCAGGTCCACGCGCTTTCTCACGGCTATTAGGGGAGGGTCCTTCCTCGCCTCTTCCTGGCTTTGGCTGTTGCTGGCAACCTTGGCACACCTTGGCTTGTGCATGCATCATTCTAATCTCTGGCCCCATCATCACACAGTGCTCTTTCTGTGTGTCTGTGTCCAAATTTCCCTCTTCTTCTAAGGACACCAGTCATTGGATTAGGACCCACGCTAATCTGGCATGACTTCATCTTATCTTGATTACATCTGCAAAGACCCTATTTCCAAATGTGGTCACACTCACAGGTACCGGGGGTTAGGACTTCAGTAGGTCTTCTGGGGGCAGGGGGACACAATTCAACTCAAGCAGGTACCTTTGTTAGAGTAGTTAGGTACGAGCAAGGGAGGAGGGAACACAAAGGTTAGTCAACTGGCTCAAATGAACAGCCCTTAAACAAATAGGCTGAGGAGAAGAAGAGCCATTAATTTCCCAGTGTTGCGTGGGTACAAAGCGATCTGTCCCCATTACATATTTGGAAGAACAGAATGAACACTGATCACTCAGCCTTCTTTGACTTCAACAAATAAAACAGCAACTGCTTGGGGTTCGGGGCAGTTGCTCCTCTTGAACCTGCCCGCTCTCTTTCTTGAGAACATACTTTTGCTTCTGCACAAGCCTTTCCTAAGCCTGTCCACTGTCACTCAATAAACTTGCCACTATAGCTCGGTTGCATGTGTGTCCTGAAATTCCTTTCTGCCATGTTAGCAAGAACCTTTACACGGGGGACATCTTGATACGGAAAAAAAGAGCATTTTGAGAGGCAGCATAGCCTAGTGGTGGGAGGGGGGTTCTGCACCAGATTTAGCCCCTGGTTTTCCTGCTCCTGAGCTGTGTGTTCTTGGGAAAGATACATAGGCAAGCTGTGCCTCAGTTTCCACACCTGTAAAATGGAGATGGTGCTAATAAAAGTAGGGGCCTCACCGGCTTATAAGAGGCTCATGTGAGTCAGCACACTTAGAGCACTGGGCCTGGAGGTGGCATGTGGCACGTGCTCAGCCCACGCTGTCTGTGTTCACTGACCAGGTACCCTTCTGACCTCTTCTTCATGGGTATTAGCCTTAATATTCACCACAACCCAGTGACAAAGGTTCTATCGTCACCCTCATTTTACAAGGTTTAACTGAGGCACAGATAGCTTGATAACTAGTCCAAAGTCACACTGCGGAAGGTGGCACAGCCGGGATCCAAAGCCAGGCAGTGGCACTCAGAGCCTGTACTACACTCTGATGTCTGATGTCACTACCGGCTGCTTAATCCACCTGGTGTTCCCCGCCACACCGAGAAGACTGTTTTTGTTTGAATGCTTTCTCCGCCTCTTGCCTTGGACTCCAACAGGATATGGTTTAAGTTTCAAATATGAGGCTTTCTCCACCTTCTCAGTTCTCTAGGGCTGTAGCCTCTAGTCACAAGCTGTCTTCACCCTTCCAGATGGACAGACCTTGGTCTTTTTAACGAACTCCCTGGGGTCCTTCCTGCCTTTGCTCACTGCAGGGAGCTTTGGGGCAGAGTTCAGCTACAAAGTGTGTTTCTATGTATGGGTGCCCAGTGCCTCGGTCTTTGCTCCTTCTTCTTTCTTTGTTTTGCTCCTTTTGTAGGGAAAAACACCTCAGCCCTCACGCTACTGCCCTCTTGTTTGCTTATCTGTGAGACGTGGCCCCTTTCCCAGAGTTCCCATCCCAGGTCCCCATGAGCACAAGCCAGAGATGAGAAGGGGAAACACCTGACCACATAGTGGGGGGCACAGCTCAGCACTGGGTGAGTTTGGGAGAAATTTACCATCCAGAGGCTACTGTGGGTCAGGATTGGGAATAAATGAGAAGTTCCCAGCCTGCTTGTGTCGTCTAGCAAGGGGGGCAGACACACAGCAGGTCCCGGGGTACAAGGCAAGTGCCACAGTGAAGGGTATGTGGAGGTCAGGGAAGGCTTCCTGGAGGAGGGGTCCTGAGCTGAGTCATACCTGGGTCTGAATGAAGGCTCTATCACTCCCTAACTGTGAACATGGTATCAGCCCCTCTGGCCTCTGTCCTCACTGACTAACTGTGACTGTTGTGAAACAAAATTTGTCTCATCTGTGGCACACAAGGGGTGCCCTACAAGCCACAGTAGGCAGGGCTATTGTATTGTTAGTATTGTCCCTACCACTACCAAGGATGGCTGTTGTCTAATAACATGCCCTCTTTTTCCAGAGATTCTATTCATTTCCAATAACAGATCCCAGTCTACATGCAAATGCAGCTCTTCAAAAATACAATCATACATACAGGAGCAAGATTTAAAAAATATATGTCATTAGTGGATTTCACCACAGACTGTGGCGTGCAGCCCCTGCACCTGCGCCTCCCCCTGCTCCTGACAAGTCACCAAACAGTCTGAGGAAGGTTTGGGGACTCGCAGAACCACAGCCACACCTGCCATCCCCGGCGCTGACTTCCTTCTTGAGCGATATCAGCAATGATATTTTCTCCACCTTTGACACATTGCCAGGGTGTGTCATTACGATGGTGGTGGAACAGTCTCATCTCCCTGGGGTCACATCCGAGAGATGAGTCTTTCGTCCTGGTGCCTTCGTTTCTCCGCAGAGAACAACTGAGCGACGCCGCGTTGCCGAGACAGACGGTATAAGCATGTCATTGCAGTAAGTGGACATTTCCCCACTGTGGCCTTTAATAATTTATACCTCAAAGAAGGAGACAAGTAGCTGTCCACCTAGCTAATTAAAAATACCGAATCTCACAGACGAGAAGTATGGTTCTTATTAAAGCATCTGCCTGCTACCTTGACAGTTTTTAAGAAGCAAATTATTTCTTCTGCTCCATACAGAAAGGAACTAAGTTACTCAGCCATGGGAAATCCACTTTGGAAAACATATGAGACTCTCCGTGACGCCGTAGCCTCGGTGTAGAGTTCAGATGATGAAGTGGAATGCTGGCGGGAAAGGGCGGTTCACATTAAATAAGGGAACTGGAACTGTTTTTTCTTTTCAAATATTTTGGGTACCTAATAGTTGTATATCTTTATAGGGTACATGTGATGTTTTGACACAGGCATATAATGTGAATTAATCAAATCAGGGTGATTGCAGTATCCATCACTTCAGGCATTTAACATTTCTTTGTGTTAGGAACGTCCCAATTCCACTCTTTTAGTTATTTTAAAGTCTACCCTAACTTATTGTTGACTATAGTCACTTTGTTGTGCTATCAAATAGTGTTCATTCTATCTAACTATCTAACTATATTTTTGTACCCATTAACCATCCCCACTTTATCCCCCCTCCCCGCTCCCTTCCCAGCCTCTGGTAACTGTCATTTTACTCTCTGTGTCCATGAGATCAATTATTCCTAATATGTAGCTCCCATGTATAAGTGAGAACATGTGAGATTTGTCTTGCTGTGCTTGGCTTATTTCACTTAACATCATGTTTTCCAAGGGAACTGGAACTTTCTTCATCCCATATCAATTTGTGGTCCACATATTTCCCCCTCATTTTATCAAGGAGCAGATTGGTTGCCCAGTGTTAGTCATTCCCTTGCAACGGACAGAAGAACTTCACCAAGGAGCTGTTTTCTGAGAGGTCAGGCTGAGCCGAAAGCCCTATAGAACCCCCAATAAAACAGGCTGTGGGGATGCAGTCACCTACCTCTGTTCTCTCCCCAAGTCCTTTAAAATGACAGTAAAGGGATGGGGGAAAAAGAGATGTAAGCCCCAATAGGTAAAGACACTAGACAAAGAGACCAAGCAAAGAGAAAGGCAATAAAGCTGTGGGAATCGGATGTCCGAGTTCTCACTGGCTTTGCAAACCAGAGGAAGCTGGAAGCTGAGCTGCTGGGGGAGAGAGGGGATCTGCCAGCCACTCCCAGGGGCTGATCTTTTCTCTCTCTGGTCTGAGCTGCACCTGTGGCCGGGGCACAGTGGCTCACACCTGTAATCCTGGCACACTCTGGGAGGCCGAGGCAGGAGGATCGCTTGAGCTCAGGAGTTCAAGACCAGCCTCAGAAAGAGTGAGACCCTGTCTCTACTAAAAATAGAAAAAATTAGCTGGGTGTGGTGGTGCGCTCCTGTAGTCCCAGCCACCGGGGAGGCTGAGGTAGGAGGCTCGCTTGAGCCCAGGAGTTTGAGGTTGCTGTGAACTAGGTTGACTCCATGGCACTCTAGCCTTGGCAACAGATCAAGATTCTGTCTCAAAAAAAAAAAAAAAAAAGAAAGAAAAAATGAGCTGCACCTGTGTGTTCAGCCTCCTGGTGGTCTTTGATTGATGAACATCAACAGGTCCCAGGCCCTCTGTCCCCACATTCTTGGCTCTTCAGGAGGGGACCTTGAGAGACTGAGCCCCAGAGAGCCCCAGGCACTGATGAAGAAGGGCGTATTCTCCAGAACGGAGGGATTAAATGAGTGATGACATCACAGCCACACCTCCAATCCGCTCCCGCACGGGCCCAGAGAAAAATCTGGTAGCCAGAAGCACATCCTCCTGGCAGGGACAGAACAGCCCCTTGTGGGGAAACAAGCAGCCCAAGAGAAAGACCTCCTGTCTTCCCTCTCAAGGAGTGGGCAGTCAAGCTCTGCCAGACATTTGAAGAAAGAAGCAGAGCAAGAAAAAACAAGAACCTCAGAGGAAGTAGAAGCAATGTCAGGAAGTGAAGAAAATGTCCGCAGGTGAAGCATGTTCTCCAACGAATACCTCACAAGGACAACACAGGAGGTGGAAGGGTAACTCCAACTGAAAGACACTTACAAGCTTTATCAACCCATGGCAAAGTGTAGACCTTATTGGATCCTGACTTAAACAAGCCATAAAAACAAAACCATTTATGAAACAATCAGGGAACGTGAATACAGACTGCGTATTTGATGATATGAGGGAATTATAGTCAAACTTTTAGATGTGATAATTGCATTATGGTTATGTTCACATAAAAGATTCCTTATCTTTTAGAATGTGGGAATATTAACAGATGAAATGCTATGAATTCTGAAATTTCCCTCAAAATAATCCTCTGAGGGGTAGGGGTAAAAATGAACCAGAATTGGTACAAATGGAATTGCCAGAGCTAAGTAGGGGATATATCTATAGGTTAATCGTTCTATTAGCTCTTCTTTTACATATGTTTGAAAATGTCCATAATAGAAAGTGAACAGGGGGTCGGCGCTGGTGGGCGGGAAATGGCAGAATACTCGGCCTCCATCTTCGGCACCAAGAAAGACAAGATGGAGTCTATCTTGTAAAATGTGCTCTTTACACATAATAGAATCTCCTGTGTTGTTTGGAAGAGGGGACTATATTTCTTTCTAGCAAAATCTTATGCCAAAATCATCAGTCATAATCACTCTGGAAACATTAATTGGGTGTCAACTATAGGCCAATCTCTAGGGACTTAAATATGGATAAAATTTGGGTCTTGTCCTCAAAGAAGTCATGGAGGGAGGAGGTACATGTCCTCATAAGAAAAATTAAGTAAAATGCATTAAATGTGTTAAATACTGCGGGGCAAAAAAAGAAAGTGAACAAAAATAAAAACAAAGACAAACCAAAACAAACCAAGAAACTCCTGAAGGTTAACTTTCTTTAACCTTGAGGACTATGCACAAAAGCCTCAGCTTACCCAGACCTGCCCCAGACTGGAAGTCAGGAAGATGTCAATCAAGGCAGTGCATCTTCAAAGCCTGCAGACACAGAAAGAAAGCTTGAGAAACTCTTTGAAAATACCATAAACCTTATCAAGGACCATAAAGCAGAGAGGTAAGAGGACAGCCCCAAGCATAATGGTAAATTGCTATCTCTCTTTCTTCCCACTGCTTTTCTTTCTGGACCTTTCAGTAACCTGTGATATCTGCAGATGATGTTCTTTCTACATCCCAGGAAGCATCTCTGTGGGCAACTTGGTTGGAGGATTCTGTGGAGGGGGGAGTCAAAATGCAGGTGGGGTCAGTTTTGGCCCTGGGTGGGGGAATGGAGGTGGCTTGACCTGACTCAGCATAGGCTCCAGGCTGGTTCCCTCCCTCCCCGCTGCCTCCCTCTCAGGCCCCAGGGACTTGGGTGTGGAATGGGGTGGGGTGGCTAGATGAGTCCACAAATGGAACGGCACATGGGGTAAGTACTGGGAAGGACACACAAGGCAGTGGGCACTCAGAAGAAGTGACAGCCACTTCCCCTCCTGGGAAACTCCCTGGGGTAGAGTATGAGGCATGGCTGGAGCTGGCCTTTGACTGAAGGGAGGGGACAGAAATGGAGGACAACTCCATTTGGGGCACTGGAGTTGGTGACAGAATGGGAGATGAGAAATGCATGAGTTTCACATCTAGATGCCAGGAGCTGGAGCTCACCCTAAGCGATCCTCCCACCCTAGCCTCCCAAAGTGCTGGGATTACAAGCGTGAGCCACTGCGCCTGGCCCATGCTGGGTTTTCTCCTAAGGGATGCTGCTTAAGGGCTGTGACTTCTAAAAATTCCTCTGCAGTGTTAATCTTGGGGGAAGAAACCCTTCATCTGAGACTGGTAAAGTTCACTCTGAGACTCAGTGGCAGCTTGAAACTGAGAGTGTTCTTTTTTCTTTAACAGGAAATGTCCAAGGGCTGTCCTGCTTTTGAGCAACATATCTAGCTTTTCACATTTTTATAAGACTGGTTGCTTTCAGTCTCTTTGAAGTACAATGAAAGGATATTTTCCATCTTCGTATTAGAAAGTACTATTATGCTTTTAAGGGTTTTCACCGTGTATGTGGACCCGATGAGTCACTTAATGATGGCTAGATGGAAGCTGGTGGCTAATAAAGAGCTGTTTTCTAAAAACAGACAATTATCTGTGTACTTGACTCACCAGCAAAGGGCACAAACAGTACTATGAAAAAGGCACAAGACAGAGTCATGTCTCCTGACCTTTTTGGAGTAATGGACCCCTTAAAGAATCTGATGGAAGATATGAATGCCTCAGAAAAGTGTACAAAATGTATGCATGTGCACATTTTGCATATAATTTTAGAAAGTTCATGAACCCAAGGAAAAAGCTCTAGAGTAAGAACAACAAAGAGCTGGGAGGAAGGGATGGATCATTTCCATTACAAAAGGATTCTTTGCTCTAAAAAGGGATTTGCTTTGGGTTCCAAAGTACCTTCTCGTGTATTCCAGTTGGTTTATTTGATTTGCAAATATTCTATGTCTATGAGACTTTACAGCTAAGACACTGTTTTAATCAGTTCAAACCTATTCCCTGCACAAATTCACTAATGAAACAACATGTTCTTTTAACAAATATTTGTTGAACCCTGTCTCTGTGTCAGGCTTGTGGGCCGCAGAACAGTTTCTTTCTTGTGGAGCTCATACTAGGCAAGAGACCAGGTCTGTGCAGTCCCTTGCTGTGTCTCCAGTACCTCGGACAGTTCTCAGTACTCTCTGTGGGATCGACGGATGTGTGAATGAATAAGAAAGTAAAATACGAAGTGCCAGGCAGAAAACTGAGTGCTGTAATGGTGAATAAAGGGGTGGGGTCAAGGGGAAAAAAATCTCCATGGAAAGTGGAGGGGTGTGTGTCAGAGAATGTCTCCCCAGGGAGGAGAGATTTAAGTGAGTCTTAGGGATGAGACTTGGGGGAAGAGCATTTCAGGCAGTAAGACCAACACATGCGAAAACTCCCGGTCAGGAGAAGTGTGCTCTGGCGAGGACAGAGGAGGATGGAGCCACTGGGGCTCTGGTGGTAGGGGGAAGAAGGAAGACACACAATGAGCCCAGAGCATGGGGAGGAACCAAAGGACACAAGGTGAAGGTTGCTGCTTTAATTCTGGGTGCCATGGGAGGCAATTAGAGGGTGTAAGCCATGGAGTGATAGGATTTGATCTACATTTTCAGGAAAATCACTCTGGCTGCTGGGTAGAGAATAAACCATTGGGAGCAGAGGACACAGGGGGGCAGCTGAAGGCTGTTTGTATGTGGGGTTGGCAAGAAATGGCTGGATCCAGGTGACCCTTGGAAGGAGAGTGGACCAGGTGTGATGACATATTGGTTGTGGACAAAGGAGACTCGAAGATGGCTCCCTGACTTCCAGCTGGGAGGATGGTGATATCATTCACAGAGATGAGGAAAATAGAAGAACAGGTTTTGAGGGAGAAATCACAAGTTCAGAGTTGGATGTGTTGGGATCAAGAAGTTGATTGGACGTCCAAGTGGAGATATGAAGGAGGCGGTGCATGGAGTGTGAACCAGGAGCTGTCGCAGCACGTGGGGCATTAAAACCTAGAGAGGTCAAGACATGCAGAAATCTAGAAGTGGCCCAGGGGAGCTCATCTCAGGCACTGGAATTGGGAGGAAGCTGGCAAAGGAGACAGAGCAGGAGGGAGTGAGGTCAGGCAGGCGGGGCTCTGGGCTCTGACCTGGCCCCAAGTGCCTTTTCAGCCATGTCTCACAGTGGTTGGCAAGACCCTTCTGTGCTTGAGCCAGGCTGCTGGGGCCCCTGAGGTAGGAACTCGCAGCCTCTGCATTAGTGCTCTGCTCCTCTTGCCTAGAATGCCCTCCCTGATCTTCTAGACTCTTCTTTTTTTTTTGACAGAGTCTCACTCTGTTGACCAGGCTAGAGTGCCGTGGCATCAGCCTAGCTCACAGCAACCTCAAACTCCTGGGCTCAAGCGATCCTTCTGCCTCAGCCTCCCTGAGTAGCTGGGACTACAGGCATGCGCCACCATGCCCGGCTAATTTTTTCTACATATATTTTTAGTTGGCCAATTAATTTCTTTCTATGTATAGTAGAGACGAGGGTCTTGCTCTTGCTTAGGCTGGTTTCAAACTCCTGACCTTGAGCGATCCTCCCGCCTCGGCCTCCCAGAGTGTTAGGATTATAGGCATGAGCCACCACTCCTGGCCCTAGAGTCTTCTAAATTCACTCCCCTCCTTTTGGCTGGGGTCAAGGACTCATCACCCACCCCTGCCCTGCTGTGCTGGAAGCCATGGGCCAGCCTACCAGTCCCTCACCATGCACATTTTCCAGGCAGACACCACTCACCATCCATGCCACCTCCAAACCACAGAGAACACAAATCCAGTGCTTCACAGGTCCTGCCGAAGCCCCTCTCTGTACATGAGGTGGCAGGAAAACCCCCTTCCCTGCCCTTTGTGCCATGGGTGAGGGTAAGAGGTGGAAAAGTCATAGGATTTGGGACATGTCCTGCCTCATGGGCTTGTACCTCCCCCGGAACAGGACAGCAACAAAGGATTGGAGGCGGTGATGGCCTTCATGTGGGCCCAGAAGCAGGGACAGGCTTTAGAAAGGGAGCAGGGAGGGGGCCAGAGCCAGTGCAGAGCAGAACCCTCAACAAGGACAGCAGGGCCTGGGGACACAGTGGGGACAGGAGGCCGTGGGAAGAAAGCTCGTGGGCGCTTGGCATCTGGACCACTTCAATGATTCTCTTCGACAAAAAGGATGCTTTACCTCTTTCATGACAGAATGGGCAAATGCTCCTTTATAAAACCAAATAACATGAGCAAAGACGTTCTTTCTTCTCCTCCTCTCAGAGCCTTGTTCTAAGGAGTGACTGGTTCTGGTGGTCAGGGCTCTGGGAGCCAGAGGGGAGTTGGTGACGGCTGTGGCGGCAGTAGGGGGCAGTGTAGGCCCTAGAGGAGGGAGAGACTTGCGAGGTGAAGATCTGGCTGGCTGGGAGGGGGCTGATGGCTGAGCAATCATTGCGAGGCTGCTGCCATCATACAGGTGCAAGGTGGGAACGTGGGAATGAATGTCCTCAGGGTAAGAGGACCTGCCGGGCCTGTGGCCCCAGAGTCTCCCAGGAGAGATGGGTCTGGGGCTGCAGGAGAGGACGGGGTAGAGGACCCTCTGGGGAGCTTTCTCAGGGCCAGCGAGGGAGGGGTATGCAAGCAACAGAGCTGACCTAGCAGAGATTTTCTTTCAGCTGCTTACATTTGCGACTAATGGCTGAGTCCATAAAGGCATGGCGCAGTCCTTCGGCACCGACCAAACCTCTTCCGCAGTGCTCACAGCTCCCTTCTAGGAGGAGTCGGCCACATGCTGTTGAAGTTCAGAATATGTCCCCCCAAAGCATGCCATTTTGGCATATTGATTATTTTGAGCTTAAAGAAATTGAGGACCAGCCAGTGCAGGAAAAGCTCTTTACCTCCTCCTCGTCGCCTAAAATAAAGTATAAATCTCCCCTTTGTAAAGGAGATTTTCATCTGTGCCAGGAAGAGGGAGCCACTCAGAACCGACTTTCCTCACCTGAGAGATCGTATCTGCATAATGAGACAGCCCACATTCGTCATACGTGTCCCCCTCCCAGGAACCCAGCCCCTATTCCCTTCTGAAGCCCAGCAGGCTGTGTAAGCCTCGGTCACCTGGCCCTTCTCTGAGTGTCATATTTTCCCGGGACTCCAGTGCATGTGTACACAATTTTCTCTCCCGTGAATCCGTTTTATGTTTGTTTTTGTTTTGTTTTTTATTGCAAAATATTAAGGGGGCATACATGTTTTTGTTCTATAGATAAACTGAATAATGCTGAAGTCAGGGCTTTTGGCGTGCCTGTCACCAGAGTAGTGTACATTGTACTCAAAAGATACGTTTTTATCCCTCACCTCCTCCCAATTATGCTAATTTAATTCGTAGACCAGCCAAAGCATGCAGAAGGGTAGAGGGAAACAAGGGTAGAGGGAAACAATTTTTCCTCCCCTACGCTGTCCTGCCCAGGGTTGACAGGTAACCCCCAATGGGGTTGGTGGGGACCCAGTGAGGGAAGGCCCAGAGAGGTGAGGGGCGGATGAAGACTGGCCAGGCTGTTTCCATAAAGAAGGCCCGTGGTTACACTGTGTCATGGCAGTCGTCACTAGTGGTAATGTGCTGATTAATGACCAGCTTTGAAATAAAAGGGGGCGGGGTAGGGAGGGGCTGGTTTGTCAACGCTCCCACTGTGTCCCGTTTCAAGCCACCAGCATAACCTCACTGAACACCGTCATCTAGTCCTTCCACCACAGAGACACAAATAGATGTGAACAATCTCAAGAGCATTCCTAGTAGTAAAATAATGATGAAGTAATGAGTTTTGAGTATTATTTTACCTTCATTTTTTTTTAAATTTCAGCATATTATGGCGGTACAAATGTTTAGGTTATGTATGTTGCCTTGCCCCCACTTCCCCTCTGGAGTCAGAGCTTCAAGCGTGTCCATCCCCCAGACAGTGAGCATCACACTCACTATGTGTGTATATACCTACCCTCTCCTCCCCCCTCCCATCTGCCCGACACCCTATAAATGTTATTCCTATATGTGCACTTAGGTGTTGATCAGTGAAACCGATTTGCTGTTTTTACCTTCATTTTGAATAGACTTTGTTTACTTGTAGATTTACATTATTTCATTTTTAATAATGACTATTGAAGAAACAGCTTGCAAAATTCCTGAAAATTTAACAATCAGCCCTTGAGAGGTGACACAAGCCAGGACAGGTCCTGATTCGGGCCAGCGAGCCCTTAGCCAAGGAGCTCTCCTGCAAGACGGCTGGCCTCCCCCACTGGGAAGCCTTGTTCCCACTGAACGAAGTGAGTTCTAAGAAGCTCAGAGCCCAGGACAGCTGGGTCAGCCTGTGAGAAGAGTACCTACCCTGTACCCAAGCCCAGGCGCTGTCTCATTTTTAACCAAAAAGAAGAAAAAAACTTAACTTAAACCTTGCATTTGCAAGTGTTATTTGGACTGGAATGGCTACAATAAGACAATGTATTAGTGTTAAGATTAAAGTGAAAATTAAGCACACGCAGCGCTATTAGTCAGCACTTTTAAGGTTATATTATTGTGAAGTTCAGAAAAAGAGTTAAAGAATCTATTTAAATGCAAATGTGCCATAAAACCAATCCCGAACAATGCATCTCCAAAATGCTACCAGCCTTTCTTTCAGCAACCTCTGCTCATAATTGTGTTGTTATTTTTTCAAAGCAGAGAATAATATTTCTGAGCAGTCCTGTGTTACTGGAGTTCAGCAGGTGTGATTACCTGGAGTGGAGGAAAGTTCTATGGGAGAGTCTGGGACAGATTTGGCACATGTGCCCCTGTGCCCTCTTGGACTGGCCCCTGCAGGAAGGAGGCAAGGGAGGGAACTGAAGCTCACAGAGCCCCCGCTAGGTGCCAGGTGCCAACTTATCCTCACAACGGTCCTATGCAGGAGATGTTATTGCCTTGTCTTAACAGAGAGGCTGGGAAGATGGGGCATGAGGCAGTGAGTGGGCATTGATGTTAGGGCTCTGTCGTAGGTGGGCTCACCCCTGCCCCAGCCTGTGTGTGGAAGGGACTGGGCACCAGGCAACAAGGGCAGAGTTTGGTGGTGAACTTGGCCTGGGGCTGGATGAAACCATCTGCCTCTCAGAGGCAGCAGGGTCTCTGTCCCCACAAAATCCTGAACCCACCATGGGATCAGTCAGGGGATACCCTAGGGCCTGTGTCCTGGACTAAGAGCGCACTTCAAAGCCCTCAGAACCCACGGAACAATCTAAGAACCACGTGGCAGACTCAGCGGGAGTGAGCAAAGCTCACCCAGCACGGCTCAGCCCATCTCCATCACTGCACTGGGAGCAGGGCCCAGTCCATGTGGGAAGTAATAAAGATGTGTTGAAACCGCTATACTGTAGCAGTTTAAACTGCTGTTACAGTTGCAACTGTAATAAATATAGGAGAATTTCTAGATATTAAAATTCGTAGTGTATGATTAGCATGTATGCAGTTCTTTTTCCTTCTGTTTATCTGGAGCCATTCAGAATGTGGCTTGAATGGCACTGTGCTTGGCAGGCTGTTCTCCCCATGGCTTGTCCTGTCCCCTTTGCAAAGAGCCTCCTGTCCCCAGGACTCACAAGTGGAGGCCCTGCCTTGGGAGGAAGGAATGCAGGATTATGAAAACCTCCACTTCCCTTCTTCTTTCTCAGTTTTAGGGGATGCTATATGGGGTGGGCACATTTCAGGCCTAGGACTGCTTTCTGTCCTGGAGAAGGGGCTGGAGCCAGGGGCCAGTGATGGGGCCCTGGGAGGGCAGCATCCATGCAGCTCATCTCTTAGGAGCCCAGTAAAGCAGAGAAGGCAGGCAGAGGACTCCCTGCAGAGGAGAAGAGCCCCTACTCCTGGGGGGGCACCAGAGGAAGTAGCACCAAACAAAGATGTCATCGGGTGATCTAGTGAGAGATCACATGTGCTGGACACACGCACATGTGATCTTTCCTGAAACTATCTCTGTTTGCAGATGGCATGATATCGAATATAGAAAATCCTCAGGAATGCACGAAAAGGCAATTAAAACTTCAGCAAGTCCAGAAAGGTTGCAGAATACAAGATCAATATACGAAAATTGATTGTACTTCTATACACTCCCAATGAACAATCCAAAAATGAAATTAAGAAAACAATTCCATTTATGATAGCATGAAAAAAATAAAATAGGAATACATTTAACTGAAGAAGTGCAAGACTTGAACACTGCAAAGTACAAAATATTGTTGAAAGAAATCAAAGAAGACCTAAATAAATAAACACAACCCACATTCATGGATTGGAAAACTTAATATTGTTAAAATGGCAGCACTTCCTAGTTGAGCTACAGCTTTAACACAATTCCTATAACATTCCAGGTGCCTTTTTTTTTTTTTGCTGAAATTGACAAGTTAATCTTAAGATTCATGTGGAAATGCAGGGGGCCCAGAATAGGCAAAACAGTCTTTAAAAAGAGGAGCAAAGTTGCAGAACTCACACTTGCCCATTTCAAACTTATTATAAAGCTACAGGGTCAAGAAAGTGTGGTACTAACATAAAGATAGACATATGGACCAATGAAATAGAATTGAGAGTCCAGAAATAAACCCTCAGATTTATGGTCAGTCAATTTTTGACAAGGGTGCCAAGACAATTCAATGGGGGAAAGAACAGTCTTTTCAACAAATGGTACTCTGCCAACTGGATGTTCACATGCGAAAAACCCCTTTCTCACAGCATACATAAAAATGAACTTGAATGGATCCTAGACCTAAATGTTAGAGCTAAAACTATAAAGCTCTTAGGAAAAAAATATAGAAGTAAACCTTCATGACCTTGGATAAGAATAAGCCTTCTTAGATTTGACACCAAATGCACAAGCAACAAAAGAAAAAAAGGTAAAGTGGGACTTCACCAAAATCTTAAAAACTTTTTTTCCTTTAAGAATATGACCAAGAAAGAGAAAAGACAACTTACAGAATAAGAGAAAATATTTGCAAATTATATATCTGATACGGAATTTGTATCTAGACTATATAAAGAGCACTTGCAATTCAACAATAAAGACAACCCAATTTTCAACAAGGCAATCTGAATAGGCATTTCTCCAAAGAAGATATGCAAATGACCAATGAGCAGATGAACAGAAGCTAAACATCATTAGCCCCTCAGGGAAATGCAAATAAAAACCATGAGGTTAGGTCAGGGTGGTGGCTCATGCCTGTAATCCTAGCACTCTGGGAGGCCCAGGCGGATGGATCTTTTGAGCTCAGAAGTTCGAGAAAAGCCTGAGCAAGAGTGAGAACCTGTCTCTACTAAAAATAGAAAGAAATTAGCTGGACAACTAAATATATAGATATAAAAACTTAGCTGAGCATGATGGCACATGCCTGTAGTCTCAGCTACTCGGGAGTCTGAGACAGTAGGATCGCTTGAGCCCAGAGGTTTGAGGTTGCTTTGAGCTAGGCTGACGCCATGGCACTCTAGCCCAGGCAACAGAGTGAGACTCTGTCTCAAAAAAAAAAATCCCATGAGGCTCTACTTCATACTCATTAGGATAGCTACAATTTAAGAATAAAAGATTATAACAAATGCTGTAAAGATATGGAGGAATTAGAGTTCTCATGTACTGTTGGTGGGAATGTGAATGGTGTAGTTGCTTTGGAAAAATCTGGCAGTTAGTTCCTCAAAAAGCTAAATACCAAGTTACAACATGACCCAGCAATTCCACTCCAAGTTATATACACAAGAGAAATGAAAAACATGTCCATATAAAAACTTGTACACAAATGTTTATGGTTGGGTTATTAATAATAGCCAAAAAGTGGAAACAACCCAAATGTCCATCAACTGATGAATGGATCAATCATATGTGGTATATCCACACAATGGGATAGTATTTGACCTTAGAAAGAAACAGAGTACGGATACCTACTATAACATGGATGAACCTTGAAACTATCATGGCAAGTGAAAGAAATCAGTCATAAAGACTACATATGGTATGATTCCATTTATATGAAAGGTCTGGAACAGGCAAATCCACAGAGAAAGAAGGTAGATTAGTGGTCACCTGGGGCTGGAGGGTTGGGGGAAAATGAGAAGTGTTTACTAATGGATGCAGAATTTCATTTTGGAATGATGAGAATGTTCTAAAATTAATTATGGTGATGGTTATGCAACTCTATGAATATACCAAAAACTATTGAATTGCCCACTTCAAGTGGGTGAATTATGTAGTGTGTGAATTATATCTCAATAAAGCTATTATATTAAGAAAAAGAATTTATCAGTGATAGCATCAGGGTTTGGATTTTTAAAATGCAGTTTTAAATTACAAATTCAATTTTTCAAATTGCTATAAGACTATTTATTTCATCTTGGGTGAGATTTGGTAGTTTGTGATTTTGGAGGTTTTGGTCCATTTCATGTACTTTGTCAAAAATCATTTGCATAGAGATGTTATTATTTAATAACATTTAATATCTGTGGGGTCTATAGTTATATTCCCTTTTTCATTCTTTTTTTTTTGAGACAGAGTCTTACTCTGTTGCCCTGGCTAGAGTGCCATGGCGTCAGCCTAGCTAACAGCAACCTCAAACTCCTGGGCTCAGGCGATCCTTCTGCCTCGGCCTCCCGAGTAGCTGGGACTACAGGCATGTGCCACCACGCCCAGCTAATTTTTTCTATATATTTTTAGTTAGCCAATTAATTTCTTTGTATTTTTGGTAGAGACGGGGTCTTGCTCTTGCTCAGGCTGGTCTTGAACTCCTGAGCTCAAAGGACCCTCCCGCCTCGGCCTCCCAGAGTACTAGGATTACAGGCGGGAGCCAGTGTGCTGAGCCCCTTTTTCATTCCTGATTGGGTAATTTGTGTCTTCTTTCCTTCTTAATTTGACAGTATGAGTTGAGGTACCTTCATTTTATTGACCTTTTGAAGAGCCATCTCTTGGTTTCATTGATTTTCTCTGTTGTTTTTCTATTTTCAATTTCATTAATAACTTCTCTTTATTATTTCCTTCCTTCTGCTTGCTTACGCATTTAGAATTGAATCTTGGTGAGTTGATTTTTCTAACAATATGTAATGTCCCTTTATAACCCTGGTAGTTTTCTTTGCTCTGGAGTCTATTTTTATATTAACATAGTTGCTCCGTTTTGGTTAGGGTCTCCATGGCATAGCTTTTCTTTTTACCTATCTATATCATAATATTTGAATAGAGTTTCTTATAGATAGCATGTACTTAGACCATTTTCATAAATTCCATTCTGCCAATCCCTAACTTTTAATTGGTATGTTAACATCATTTATATGTAATATAATTGTTAATATGTTAGGATTCAGGTCTTCTATTTTATTTGTGTTCTGATTTTTGCTCTATTTTTTATTGCTCTGTTTTCCTATTCCTACCTTTGTTGTTTACTTAAACTATTTTTTTCAGCATTCCAATTTAAGTTATCTAATTATGTTTTAACATTATCTCTTTGTATAACTTTTCAGCATTCTAGGGATTATAATAAACATATTTGACTTTTTACAGTCTATTTAGATTCAATATTTTATTTTACCATTTCAAGTGAAATGCAGAAATCTTTCCACCAGGCGGTCCTCCTTGTCCTCCCCCTTTTGTTATAATTGTCTTACCCATTACATCTGCATACTTTTGAAACCCCTTTAAATGGTGTTAAATTTTTGCTTTTAAGTGTCATACATATTTTAAAGAATTCAAGAAGAAAAATCTGTTATATTTATCCAGATATTTACCATTCTGTTCTTGTTTATTGTCAATGTTCCATATTTCCTTCTGGTATTGTTTTCCCCTCCCCTGTTGCCTACCTAAACAATACCTGGTGGTCCAGAGACTATATAGAATCACCGCAAGAGAAACAGAAATCAATTTAAGTTAAAGATTTAATGGCTGCCAGAATACTCAGAGGCCATTTCCTAGTATGATAATGCCCCCTGCTGGACAAGCCACCAAGCACACTTTTTTGGTTTTATGGATGCTATCTCCAAGCTCATGTTGGAAATGCATGCCTGACCCAAAGATGCCTTGTAACTCTTTGGCCTGACACTCCCATTTGGGGATGGGTCAACTCAATGACTAACACAGTGAAAAGAGCCCAACAGACCTCTCTGTGTTTAAAAGAAAATGGTGTATTCAAGAGCCAGTTGGCCTTGGCCTTGCGGCATCCTGGTTTTACATAGAAAAGGAGCAGCAATTGCTTTAGGGGAAACATTACCGCCCAGTGCCCCCTAGAGCAAAGCCACTGACTCAGTGGGGTCCTCAGTTCACCAAGATTCCCCTAAATTCCTGGGTCTGATTCGCTGATCCTTTAGCCCAGTTGAAACTGACTGTGTCTACTGCACTGTCACAGCTGTTCAGCCTCTGCACCATCTCCTTAAGACAGAAAGTGAGCATGACGGTGCTGCTTAGTGGGCAGAACTCCCTGCAGTCCGGATGTCTGGGCCAATGCTCCCCTCGATGAATTGCTACATGTTGACCGAGTCTCAGCTGTCACCAGTGGCCTGGCTGTCTGGCCTGCTCCTGGAGAGACTCCAGACTGGCAGATCACAGATACCAGTTGTGTCTGATTTCGGAGTTGAAGCAGCCAACTGCGAGACCAGTTGAGGCGCTGATGGGACGGCCGGTGTCACTGATGCAGATGCCCTTGGTAAGGATCTCTGATGAGACCGCCTGGAAGCAAACTGCTGATCAGGTCTTCACCGCCATCCCTACCTGGACCCACTTCCAGGTTTTGGGGTGGCTTGAGCCTAGGCCGGGGGATCCTGGAGGAACAAGAGTGGTAAACTCACCACTGGACCTGCTACCATTTACTTTTCAGGGTCTTTAGAAAGCTGCCCTGTGCATGTCCCGGTTGGCCGTCCGCGGCATAGACAGGCTGGGCTGTGCTTATCCGATCTCACCCAGAACCAGACCTGATGGCAGGATTTTAACAGGTGGAGAGGAGGTGAGAGGGCATTTCTAGGGGAGTCACAGTACTGGGGCAAAGGTATAGGTCGGGGAACACAGGACAGGCTCTCGGGACAAGAATAGCCCATCTGGCTGGGTCCTGGGCGCCAAAGGAGCAGCAGGAGAGAAACCTGACAGAGGCGCGTGGCCCGAGCATGGGGACCCCAGGTGAGGAGAGCGGGCTTTGCTGGGGCAGCAGTCACGGATCCCGGCCAAGAAGGAGCCGGGCGTGAGCTGTGCGTCAGGACCCCTGCCCTGTTCTCTCCACCTGGAACGTTCGTTCTTCTGCTGTGCCCCCAGCCAACTCTTTGTCATCCTTCAGTTCTCAGTGAAAATCTCACTTCCTCAGGGAAGCCCATCTGACCACCCAGCACCCGCCCAGGTCAGACGTGGCTCCCGCGGAATTCTGTATTTTTCCTTCCTGGTCCTTGTCATGCTGTCAGTTGTTTATTTATTCACAATGGTCTATTTCACATGCCAGGTCTTTTCCCTGCCAGCCTGTGAGACCACGAGGGCCACATCGCATGCACCTTGTTCATTGCTGAGGGCATTTGGTCGGCAAATGTGTGGGGAGAACATGCTCTAGAATGCAGGTGGGAGCAGTGCAGGTGAGGCAGCAGGAGGATGCCTCGTGGGATGCCAGGTGGTTTGCACACTGCAGCCTCTGCTTCCAAGGCCCTGGCCCGAGCAAGTTCATGGTGTGGCAGACAGAGGATGAAGGAGGAGCTGGCTGAGGCAGCCCCGCATCCAGGCCCCCTGCCCGAGGGGGTTCCTGAGGGACACAGGGGCTCAGTGGGGCTTCAGAGCAGACAGACCTGGCATCCTCAGTCGGTGTGGCCCCAGAGTGAGTCTCGCGCTCTCTAGGCTGTGGCCTCCTGTGCTGACAGCGCTGGAAATACTGCTGCGAAGTCCTGGCTCTGGGCCTGGTGGGGACTTCCTTTGGGCCACTATAGAGGATCCCGGCTCAGCCATTCTGTCGCCTGCCCCTTCCCCTTCCACGACACTCACAAGCCCCTGGCAGCTGGATCACCTTCGGGAGGCAGTCGGTTAACACTGGCTCCAGGGCTTGTGCCGGCGACCTGCAGGCAACAGTGGGCAAGGTCTCATGCTTCGTCCTTAGCAATGCTGGAGCCCAACACCATGGGGGGCCCAGAGCACGTTCTCCCTACACATTTGCTAAACAAATGCCCTTCGCAATGAACAAGGTACGTGCGATGTGGCCCTCGTGGTCTCACAGGCTGGCAGGGAAAAGTGATGTGAAATAGACCATTGCGAGTAAGTAAACAACTGACAGCATGACAAGGACCAGGAAGGAAAAATACAGAATTCCGCGGGAGCCACGTCTGACCTGGGCGGGTGGTGGGTGGTCAGGTGGGCTTCCCTGAGCAGCACAGGCCTCCTGACCCCGCTGCCTCCTCCACCGTGGTTCTGCCGTTGCAATCATTGGTCCCCACCCCTGAGGCCAAACGCTGGAGCATTGTCCTTGACTCCTTTGTTTCTCTCACATCCAATCCATCCTTGAGTCTGTTGGTTTTATCTTCAAAATTCACAGCCCCGTGCTGCCATTCTCTCCCAAGCCCCCTCACTCACTGCACTCTGCAAACATTCTCCTCACTGGACCACTACTGCCACTTTCATTCCTAATAGAAAATTCTCCGCACAGCAGCCAGAGTGACTTTACATCAGCCCATGCCATTCCTCTGCTCAAACCCTCCTTCCCATCATACTTGGATTAAAACCCAAGTCCTCGCCATGGACTACAAGGCCATGTCCAGCCTGCTTCTCGATCCTGTCCTGGGCTCTTTCTGTTCCCTCACTATGCCTGGCCACACTGCTCTGCTAGTCTTTCTGCTTGCTGACCTCGTCCCTGTCCCAGGGTAATTACCCTTGCTGCTTCCCCACTTGGAACACTGCCCAATGCCCCATGGCTTGTTCTTTTGTGCTCTAGCCAAGTAGCCCCTCCTTGGGTAGGCCGTCCACCTGCTCTAGAATGAGCCTGCTCTGTCACTCTGTCAGCTGGTTCAGTCTTCTTCATGGCACATTCTTTTTTTTTTTTTTTTATTTGAGACAGAGTCTCACTCTGTTGTCTGGGCTAGAGTGCCGTGGAGTCAGCCTCGCTCACAGCAACCTCAAACTCCTGGGCTCAAGTGATCCTCCTGCCTCAGCCTCCCGAGTAGCTGGGACTACAGGCATGCACCACCATGCCCAGCTAATTTTTTCTATATATTTTTAGTTGGCCAATTAATTTCTTTCTATTTTAGTAGAGACAGGGTCTCGCTCTTGCTCAGGCTGGTTTCGAACTCCTGACCTTGAGCGATCCTCCTGCCTCGGCCTCCCAGAGTGCTAGGATTACAGGCATGAGCCACCGTGCGGGGCCCATGGCACATTCTTTATTGTTGACTGGTTTTTTATCTGTCCCCCTGACCCCACCCCATCAGCTCCACGAGGGCAGGGACTTTGACATTCTGAGTCCTCGAATGTTGTGAGACATAGAGGCAGCCCTCAGGGTATATTTGATGAATTAATGAATAAATAAATGACAACCATCTGCATTTAACAAGAACAAATTATTGTTCTTGATGTTTTTTGCCTCTGCTTTTATGTTTTATGTCCCAATGCATTGCCAGGAACTTCCTGAACACTGGTAAGGAGTAATGGTGATCGCAGGCATCCTTGTTTTGTTCTTGATTTAAATAGCAAAGTCTCAAGGGTTTTATCATTAAGTAGAATTGTGGCTGCTGGTTTGAAGTAAAATTAGTTAAAGTACAAGAATACTTTTTGAAAAGTATGTTAAACACATGCTTTTGCAACAAGTTATCAGTATAAATGTTTTATTACACATCCATGGGTCCAATGCATTCATAGGTTTTCTGTTGAACCTTTGCTACTTTTTGAGACAATCTCAACTTGAAGTAAATTGTTCTTTTAATCTAATGTTGAATTCTGTCTGACAATATTGTATCTAGGAGTTTTGAGTCTGCAGTCATGAGGGAGATTGGCTGAGACTTTTCTCTCCTTGGGTCCTCAGTCTCCTGACAGCTTTTTATTCCTATGGCTGCCTGTGGTCTGTGGATCAGCCTTCCCTGCAAAGCACACCCACGGTGCAGGGTGAAGCCGAGTGGCCAGGGCTGAGTAACAGTGGCATTTCTGAAGAGTAAATACTATCACTTTATACTTCTCACTTTTTGCAGCTTTAAATCTGTTCTTGCTAGAGCTCAATCAAGTCATGCAGTGGTTAAGTGGGACCAGATTTACGTGCCTCTGGACTGGATCCTCGCCCAGCTGCCTGGCTGCAGAGGGTCCCTGGTCCGGTCTGGCACACAGCTAGGTAAGGCCCCCCACCCTCCACCCCCAGGACCAGCCCCAGCAGAAGAAAGTGATGAGAACAGCAGAAGGGGAAATCATTTGTTAATGCCATCTCCATCAAGGCAGTGTTGTAACTCCCCAAGGAGGCAGGCATTTTAGAGATGACAGGACGATGACAAGACTGAGGCCCAGAGAGCTTAAAGGCCATGCTAAAGGTCCCTCAGCTAAGTGGCTCCCTTTGGATTTGAACCTATGGCTACCCGACTTTCAAGCCTATGCTCTTTCCGCAGTTCCAGGCTGCCTCCTCTCACAGCTGACCCCCTAACTTTAGCCATTCAAATGGCACAGTTACAAACAGACCCCTCCCGCAGGAAATGCAATGCAATGCAATGCTGCCTGCTGTCCTGAAATCTGGCAAAGGTCCAAAGCTGAGGATGGAAAGTAGAACGTTCCTTCCGGCCTATGAGGCAGGAGCTCAGGTCCTTGGGGCCGCCCCGTCTGCTAGGTTTCATGAAAGCGCCAGTTGCAGGAGCAATCCTTCTGCCTTCAGAACTACCATGCTCCAACCCAGAGTCTGAACAGGGAGGGATGGAAGAGGTGAGAAGGGCCAGCCCTTTCCAGGAGGCCAGCCTCTCCCCTCCCCAGATTCTGTCCCTCATGAAGCCAGGGACGGGAGATTGGGGCGCCTGCCTGCAGGGGAGACTGGCCTTGGCACCAGCACCTGCTCCTCTGCTTGGGCTGGGCTTGCTAAGTTTCTCTCTACCACCTGGACAGCAGAGCACTGCCTGGCAGGGGTTCCCTAGTTCCTAAGAGTCCAGAAGCAAGATGGCAAAGGATCCCAGTCCCTGGGAGTTGGTCTCAGAGGGGTGTTCCCACCCCACACTGGAGGGGAAATGCAGGGAAAAACAAGGGGAAACTGAGAGATTCCCAGCCTACTCTGCTCCTACCCCAAACACCTTGAGGTATGTCTGTATATCCATCAGGAATTTTGGTCTTTAGTTTGCATTTTTTTTTCTTGTCATGTCAGTGTCTGGCTTTAGCATCAGATTAATGCTGGCCTCATAGAATGAATGCAGTAGTCCCTCCTCTTCCTTTTGCAAGAGTTTGTGAAGGATTTCATTCTTTAAATGTTTAGTAGATGTATTAGGTTGAATGGTGTCTCCCCAAATTTCCTATCTACCCAGAACCTCAGAATGGGACCTAATTTAGAAATCATATTTATATTAATTTCCTGCTGCCCCTGTAACAAAGTATTACAGACTGGCTTAACAATAACAAATAACTGTCTCTGTTTTTGAGGCCAGAAATCTAAAATCAAGGTGTTGACAGGGCTGGTTCTTTCTGAGGGTGGTAAGGCGTTAAACTGTTCCACGCCTCTGTCCTGGCTTCAGGGAGCCTCAGGCACCCTTTGCTTTGTAGATGGTGTTTCTGTGTCTTCACATCTTCTTCTCTACATGTCCATCTCTGTGTTCACGTTTCCCTTTTTAATAAGGATACCAGTCATATTGGGTTAGAGCCCACCCTAAAGACTTCACTTTAACTTGGTTTTCTATATAAAGACCTAACTTCCAAATAATGCTGCATTCTGAGGTACTTACGGGTAGGACTTAGTTTTTTTTTTTAGAGACAGAGTTTTGCTGTCATCCTGGCTAGAGTGCAGTGGTGTCATCATAGCTCACTGCAACCTCCAAATTCTGGGCTCTCAAGCAATCACCCTGCCTCAGCCTCTCAAGTAGCTGGGACTACAAATGCATACCACTGCAACCAGATATCTTTCTTACTTTTTGTAGAGATGCAGTCTTGCTCTTGCTCAGGCTGGTCTCGAACTCCTGAATTCAAGTGATCCTTCCACCTCGGCCTCCTAGAGTGCTAGGATTACAGGCATGAGCCACTGTGCCCAGCCATAGCTTCCTTATGAGTGGACACAATTCAACCGATTACAGTGTTTATGCAGATAAAGTTTAATGAATTAGGGGTGGGCTATAAATCCAATATAGCTGGTGTCCTTATAAGTGGAGACAGACACACAGAGTGATGCTACGTGAAGATAAAGGCAGATTGGAGTGATGCATCTAACAAGCCAAGGATTGCCAGCAACCACAGAAATGAGAAGAGAAAATGGAACAGTCTCCCCCAGAGCCTCCATTCTCTTTCTTCTGTCTTTTGTGTCTCAAATACATGTACTTGATCATCAAGGTTGGGTTTTCCTCTGACCTCAGTCTTCTTCTCCATCTGTGGTTCAGTTTGGAATTTTGTATTGACCTATGTTCGAGTTTACTGATCCTTTCTTATGTATCCAATTTGCTGTTAATCCTATTCAATTAATTTTTAGATTTTTTCAGTTTTAGGATTTCTAGTTTTCAGATCTCTTCTGAAATTTTCCACTTTTTACTTACTATATCCACATTTCTCTGTATATATTTTTAAAATACATACTTTTGTTGAAGAATTTGCTAATTCCAGCATCTAGGTCATCAGTGGGTCTGCTTTTTATTGGCTATTCTAAAAACAAAGGTCATTTTCTGATTTATCCACTAATTTTTCATTGTACACTGGACATTATATTATCTTGCTCAAGAAACTGTTGAGTTGTTCAAGAAGGCAGTTAAGTTACTGGAAGATCAACTTGATATTGCAGATGCTTGGTTTTACACTTTTTAAGATGTGGTCTATTTCCATTTTGTACTTAGCCTTAGAAATAGACCTAAGGTCTTAGAAAAAGGGTCTTTATTTCTACATATTCCTTTCTTGGGTTTCAACATAAAGTCTACAGTGTTTATCAAGCCCCTCCAAATTTGAAGAATTTGAATTTCAATCTCTGTATTCTTGGTGCTGGGCAACTGCTGAGATCTCTGCTCAGATCTTTCTGCCTTTCAGTTGCTGTTTCCCTCTGGGCTTCTTGGAATCTCATGCTGTGCACACTTAGTCAAGGGTTTGAAGAAAAGTTTGTATACAGATTTAGGGGGTCCTTTCTTTGACTCCCTCCTGTCTGGGATTTTCTTCCTCAATTTCCAGCCACTCTTGTTTGTTCCCAAATATGACTGCTGACTCTTCAGCCTAATATTATATTCACTATCTGCATGGACTCTGCGTCCAGTGTGCCATATGCATGGGGTATCATGCTCTTTGGGGGAAAGCTGTGATCTTACTGAGTGAACAAACTCCTTTCAAACAAGAATTGAATCCCCTTACATTTTCTGTTCACTGTTCTGGGACTTCACTCTTTAAAAAACACTGTGCCCAAGGTTATGAAGTTATTGAGCTTTTGTCTGATACAAGCTAGTCTCACATTGCCAGAAGCTAGAACTAATTTATTTTTTTCTGTTAACTTTCATACATGGTAGCTCATTTCCTCCTGATAGTGATTTTATATCTGAATTTAGTTACTGGGGACCTGGATTGATGATTATTTTTTCCCAAAAAGACTTGTATTTTATTCTAATGGTTCTCAGTAAGTGGTATAAATCTAAGACTCACTTTATTTTCCTAATCTGCAAACATCATGAATGTGGTATTAAATCCCTGATCTATGTGAAAGCAGCCTATGATTACAGAGGAGGCATCATAATCTCATTTAACTACCTGGAAAAGGGGCAGAGTTAGTCAAAGTACACTTTGGTTTCCTTTACAAGAAAGCAGACTTCCTTACCCACCCTTCACCTGTAGGTGTTAATAATAATAATCATATCCCAACTTTATGCAGGGATTTTCAGTTCAATTCCCTAACGTCGTTCAGGCCCAAAGCCTAAGCTCCTATTCCCCAAACTCTGGGCATTACATTTTGTTCTTATAAGAAAAAGGGCTTTCATATATAATAGTTACTATTGTGGTTCAAGTTTACGTTTATCATTTTTCAAATTTTTCCTGGCCCTTAGGGATTTTCCATATTTTCTTGTGAGCTCAGCATTCTACTTAAAACAATGTTTGTTGCAATTTATTCAGCCTTTGGGTGTTTTGTAGCAGTGGAGGGCTTTTTAGAAAATCTTGATGCCAACAGGGTAAATGCCTTCATTTTCCCTAGCACTTTACTGAGGTATAATTTATATACAGTAAAATGCATATATCCTAAGTATACAGCTCAATGAATGTTAAAAATATATAGACACATATATATGCATATATTACCAGTATCTAAATCAAGATATAGAACATTTCCATCACTCCAGAGTTCTCTCATACTCCTTTCCAGTTTATACTCACCCCCAAAGGTCACCATCCCAGATTTGTTTTGTCCGTCCTTGAGCTTCATATAAATGGAATATTCCAAGTTTTCCTTATTCAACAATATTTTTCAGATTTATTCCTATTTTTTATCAGTAATTCATTCTTTCTTTTATTAATACTTGCAGACTGGTATCCAATATATAAATATACCATTATTTGATTATCCATAAACTTGTTGATGGATCTTTGGGTAGTTTCCATTTTGGGGGTATTATAAACAAAATGGCTATGAATATTCTTATACAAATCTTATTGTGAAAATAAACCCTTGTTTTTGTTGGGTGTATCTCCAGAAATGGAGTCACTGAGTCACAGGGTAGGCATATGCTTACCTTTGTAAGAAACTAGCAAGGTATTTCCTGAGGTGTTTATACCATCTTACACTTGCTTCAGTTGTTCCGTATTCTCACCATTCATTAGCAGGTATGTAGTGGTATTTCCTTGTGGTTTCATTTTGCATTCCCTGATGACTGATGTTTATTCTATGCTAGCCCCATTTGGAAGGGTTCTGTGAAGTGTGTATTCAAGTCATTTACTTATTTTTATATTGGATTGCTTTTATGATGGCTTAAAAAGTTCTTTGCTTTTCTTTGTCAATGTTTTGTGAATATTTTCTCCTAAGCTGTGGCTTATCTTTTCACATTATCTTTCTGATGAGAAGTATCTAATTTTAATGAAATTTTAAAAGTTTTTTGTTTAATGTATTTTGTGCCCTAGATACCTTCGTCAACCCCAATGTCATGAAGATAGTCTGTATTTCCTTCTACAAGATTTGTTTTGCCCTTCACATTTAGGTTTATAATCCATTTTGAACAAATTGTACATGCTATGAAGAAGGCATCAATGTTGTTCTTTTCCCATATAGATATCCAGTTTCTCCAGCTACAATTGAAAACGGCTTCCCTTTTCCTATTGATTAGCTTGGTGTTTTTGTTGAAAAGCCAATGACTATGTATATGGGGGTCTATTTCTGGATTTGTCTATCTATTGATCTATTTGTTTATCCTAACTCTAGCACCACACTCTTAATTACTTTAAAGCAAGTCTTGAAATTGGGTTAGTGTAAGTCTTCCAATTTTATATTTCTTCTTCAAGGTTATCTTGGATATTGTGGGTCTGTTGCATTTCCATATACACTTGTAAATTTCTACAAGAAAGCCTTGTGGGTGGCCGGGCGCAGTGGCTCACACCTGTAATCCTAGCATTCTGGGAGGCAAAGGTGGGAGGATTGCTTGAGCTCAGGAGTTTGAGACCAGCTTGAGCAAGAGTGAGACACCATCTCTACTAAAAATTACCTGGGTGTGGTGGTGCACACCTGTAGTCCCAGCTACTCGGGAGGCTCACTTGAGCCCAGGAGTTAACTTATAGAAAAATTTGTGGGAAACTCACATCTTATCATTTTGCAGTCTTTAAATCCAGGAACAAAGAATATCTATTTATTGTAGTGTTCTATAATTTTTCTCAGCACTGTTTTGTAGTTTTCAGGGCAGAGGTCTTACACATCTTTTAACTTTCTTCCTAGATATTTATTTGATGCTATTATAAATGTCATATGTTAAAGTTTAACTGTGTGTTTGTTGCTAATGTATAAATAGATACATAACTGAGTTTCATATATTTGCCTCATGTTCTGCAATATTATTAGTTCTGGTAGATTCATCAAGAAAATGCTTGGTAATCTTCAGGAAATCAAAGAATGTAAGAAATGTCATATAATGGGAAACAGATCTGATTTTCCAAATGGCATAAAAAGTGACTCATTCTTTGTATACAATGTCTCACAGTTATCAACTCAGAAACACTGCCTTCTGAATTTCTTTCTCCTTTGAAGAACATGTATCTATGGAATTAAATTTGCTCTTGGTATACTTCACGGAAGATGAGGAGTGTACCAGATCTTCACAGAGAGAAGCCTGTTTTTCAGCTAAAAGCAGAATGGGGTAATGAGAACATGGCCTACACAGGGTCCTCCATCTGTGGAATAGTGAACATTCTCAATGTTCAGTGGCAGAACTACTTCTCACGAATGCCAATGAGGACAGAGAGATATATTAAAATGTATTGGGATTGAGTAGGGTGAACAGATTTGTGAGATTCAAATTATCCTTAATTGTCACATTTATGAATTCTTCACTGGTCAAATAACTGTCCCATCTTTTCATCCTTCACTTTCTGTTTCACTCATTCTTTTCTTTCTAATTTGATTTACAATAGAATGATTAGCATCTCCCTAATCTATAAAAAGTTATGACGAACAGGGATCCACTCTAACTTCAAATAAAACCAATATAAGGCAAAACTATTCAGGAATATTTTGTATTTTCAAAGTATTTAGGAATTCTGTTATTAGAAAAATAAAGGCAATGGGATTATCTATTAGGTTCTAAAAGTACCCATGAATTAAATAATCACTTACATTCCCAACTTAAAAACAAAACAAAACCTTAAATCACATTGCTGTTAAGCTTTCTTACAGTAAGAAATAAGAAAGACCAAGCTACGTTGGAGTACAAAATCCTCAAATTCTGAGCATGAAAATAATTTATTGATTAGACATCTGGTTTATTCAAGCATTAGGTCTACTGAAGATAGAATTAACACAGATCATGGAATAGGAAAAAAATTCCATCCAGCACCTGCTTCATTTCAAAATCCTGGGGACATCGTTTATGCATTCTGTACTATAGTCTCACCCTAAAGTGTCCCCATGTGCTTGATGTGGATGAACTTGAACATGATATGAGAAACTCTGTGTACACTCAACTTGGCAAGTATCATTAGTGATGTCACTTTCAGAAACATTCTTAGGCACAAGAAATAGCACTGCCTACAGTGAGAATCTTTGATAATCAAAAAGAAAAGAATTCCATTAAATATAATCTTACAAACAAGAAAGAAAATATGCATTTTTGCCAATGGATTTTACATATCAGGGAAAATGTCACAATGAGATTTTCTAACTATGGGATTAAAAGATTAACTTTTAATTGATAATCAACTTTTAATTTACACTCAGGTGGTTTTGTGGTACTAAAAATCAGAGAAAAATAAAACCAATTTAGCCTAAATGGAATTTAGGGAAGAAATGCAGGACTATTAATATGGAGTAACAGCTGCACTTCTTTGGCTAAGTCATTAAAAAATGCCAATTAAACATTTTCAGTCAAATTTTATTTTAAAAAAAGCAGCAGATGAACATTACAATTCAAGAATCTAATCTAAATATGCACTTGACAATGAAGCACATCTGAGTATGGAGTGAGAAAGGTCTTCCAAAAAAACCATCAAATATATTATCTCCAAATACCCAAATAATAAATCACTTCTGCAGGCCTTTTGTTAAGTGGAATCATAAACAAAGAACTGAAGATTTATTGCTGTCAAAACAAATCTGTAGTATAGTAGTATGAATCTTGGGTATTAAGCATAATCAGTTGAATCAAGTTAAGAAGTTGGAAATCTGGTAGGAAATTTGTGTGTGTGCGTGTATTTGAGAAAGTCTATAAGCCAGTTGACCCAAGAGCAACTGAGATATCTAACTCATTCAGTTGAGCCCAGACATTATGTTAAATCTCCATTTTTTTAGAAGGCAATTAAAAATTACAATTCCAACAGCCCACAAACCAAATAACCAAATAAAAAAAATTGTAGAAATTAAAACTATGTTCAAAGAGCCTTTTTTTCCAGCTCAATTTCAGCACCCCAAGGAAAATAAAAGCATCCATGACTATCACAGATGAAAATAAAATGAATGTCATTGGAATCAGTTATTTTTCTCCACTGAGGTATAAAATCTATATAGAAATTTGATACTATACTATAACAAATTGTACTTCTCATAGTTCTGTTTTAATTTTCTTTAAACCCTGTTTAATATAGTTTTTTTTATTGTCGTAAAAATGTTTTCATGATTCTGAATCTGGTTCCAGTTCTTTTCATTTATTTTTAAATCAATATTTAATATACTGGCTACCAGTTCTAATCAGGAAAAAAAATCTTGGAAATCTCTTCATTATGACAGCACATTCAGGAGAAATTACTGATGTGCAAGCAAACCATAAAAGATGCAGCTCTCCGGAAAGCACATTTTGTTGATTGTTTCATTGTCTAAATATTCTTTACCATGATTCTTGATGAAAGACTCTTTCAATCTTGTAAACATCAGTGTGCACAGTCTCACTACTATGCAGTTTCACGTCCGTGGACAGGAAGAAGGCTGGTTCACAGCTAGTGAAAAGCTAGAGGAGTCTAAGTTTTAATGGCTGATAAACCTTACATCCTGCAGAGGAGGAAAGCACTTTTCCTTTTTTGCTACGTAAGAATGTGGCAGAAATGTATGCTGAGGTAGCCCAGTCAATCCTTATTTTTTCTTTTTTTGTAAATTTGGTCTTAGAATATTTCTGGAAGGGTGACATTTCGAAGAAGCCACTGCTGGGATCGGCTTCCATTGCAGTCTCTAATGCTGGGCACCTGGCTATCCTCTTCTGTGGCTTTATCCAGGCACTGATTACTGTTCACATGCTGCAGGGTTAATTTCTGAAAGTGACAGAAAAAAACACTTAATATGAAAGTGGAAAAAATTAAAACACTTCAATCATCATTTTTGGTGATTATTAAATTCCTTTGTAGAAAAGGTACCTTTGGGGGCAATATAAATCATTTAAAAGACAATGGAGAAAAGGTACATATTTAAAGATAGTATTAAGAGCTACGTGGAAGGGAGAAAGGCACTGGGGTACTGTGGGGTACACACTGGATTTGCAGTAAGATGACCTAAATCCTAAGTCCTAATTCTGGCATGAGCTCTGTAACACTATGTGAAACTCCTTTTTTTTGTGCTTCAGTTTCCTAAGGAAAAAAAATGGGGCTAGATTAGTGGTTCCTAATTTAGGATCCTTAAGCTATTTTCAAACAGCTATTTCAAAATTGTTTCATTTCCCTGTGATAAGGTTGTTCAAGTTAATTCTGTGACTCCAAACCTCAAGTTTTTAGAAACACAGGTCTTTCTGACATAAGCAGAGCCTCCTAAGGGGGTTCCAGGAAGGGCTTTTGCTTTCCTGATAAAGAGCAATAATATGGTTTTGTAACATTTCCCCTCCTCTTTTCTTTCTGCCTTGAGTTGGGATGTGACAGCAACCATTTTGTGGCTACAAGAAAAAGTCAAGAATGTTACAGCAATGTTATCCCTGACATCACTATGCCACTGAATCTACCTACTTCCAGACTTAATGTAAGAAAAGTAAATCTCTACTTACTTCTATATTTATTTTAAGCTATAAACAACAGGTTTTTATATTGCCAAATGAATATACTGTCATTTTCGAATGAACTTAAAAGCGGGAAGCTTTTTCATTTTTAAAATTTTTTTGGTTGTCACAATGGCTGTAGGGTTCCACTGGCACTTACTATCTGCAGCCAGAGATGCTGCACATCCTGCAAAGTACGGGGCGGTCACACACAAAATGGCAGTAGCATGTACTAGGGGAAACCCTGGAACAGAACATTCAGGCTATTTCCTGAGCTATTAATATACTTAATATTATTTTTACTATAGCTTGACACTGTGAAGACCATGGTCTCCGTCCTCTACCACCTAACAATCTAATCGTAGAGAAAAGACTGATAGGTAGCTATAAAGAAGCACGGCATTATAGGGATCAGAGACTATTTATAATTGTTAGGATTGACAGAGCTAATTGTAGGCTGGGATTCATGGAAGTGATGTCAAAGCTAGGATCTTAAAAATGGGTAGAATTTATCAGGCAGAGGGAATAGTATTATCTTAGATGTGAAACAGCAAAGTACAGGGTATGTTCAGGGAATAGCAGATTAATGATTCAAGTAGACCATGGTTTGTATATGACACAGTATAGGGAGAAAAGGTAGCCAAAGTCATAAATTTGGGCAACATCTCCATTTAAGAGGTAGAATAAAGAAGCAGAGAAAGCTAAGAGAAAATCTTAAACAGTAGTACATCTAAAGCCAAGTGATAAGAAAATTTGAAATATTATCTACTTACCAACAATAAATGCTATAGGCTAGGGGTTGTGGCTCACACCTGTAATCCTAGCTCTTTGAGAAGCTGAGGTGGGAGTATCTGCTTGAGGACAGGAGTTCGAGACCAGCCTGAACAAGAGTGAGACCACATCTCTACAAAACGTAGAAAAATAGCCAGGCACAGTGGTGCACGCCTATAGTCCCAGCTACTTGGGAGGCTGAGGCAGTTAGGATAGCTTGAGCCCAGGAGTTTGAGGTTGCAGTGAGCTATGATGATGTCACTGCACTCCAGCCTGGGTGGCATAGTGAAACCCTGTCTCAAACAAAACAAAACAACAAAAAACCCCCAAACACCCAGTAAATGCTATAGAGAAGTTAAGGGAAAAGAGACTGGGACGCTCCAGGAGCTGTTACTATACAGCATCAGGCCAAGACAAGAGCCAGGGATGGAAGACCAAGAGCCATGAGTGCCGGCCATTTACTCTACGTTACAGAAAGTGGGAGAAAAGTAAGATGGTACGCAGAAAGTAAAGTAGGAACTAAAGTTTTTCCTTACATGAAGAAGAAAACTAGTTCTGTTTATAAGCTGAAGAAAAAAGAACCAAAGAAAGAGATCACTGAAGATGCTGGTCCTGGCTGCAGAATCACAGGGCAAAAAGCACAAGGTGAAAGATCAGGCAGACAGGAGGACAGGGAGAGAGGTTTACTGGGGATGCTTTGACTTATCTTTTAAATACCTGTATGTGGGCACAATCTATGTGGGAAGCAAAGATAAATATGAAAACTTTTGTTATAAATGTCACTGAAAAATCATCACAAGCTAGAGTTTTGTTAATTAAAACTTGCCTTTTACTTGCTTAATTCAGTAATTTAAAAAGCCTACTTACTGCTCTGTTTCTCCTAAACTGGAATATAGAACTTGAGGACATACAGAAGGAACAGTGGCTACTTAGTAACAAGGGCACAGGGACTGGAGGCAACTGTGATTTTGTAAGACTAATAATTAGAGAGATTAAAACATCTTCCATTTACTTATTTTTCCTCACCTGTCAATTTTCAGTGTATAAGAACAGTTTGATCCATATTCGAAATACATAAGAATTCATTCCTTTAGCAATAAAGTATATAAATATACCCAAGGACACACATAATTTTATTCCTACAGGCAACTGCATAACTCACCACTGGGTCATACTCCCAAAGCTGGTTGCCTTTTAGGTGGTGGCATTTAAGCATTGTGACTGGGCCATTAAGTTTGGAAACATCCAAGCAAAGGTCATCTGTTCTAATTTCTTTGTTGGCAGTATAAGAGAAAACCTGGAAAACAAAAGTGCACACATACAAGCTTAAACAGAAAAAAAAAAAAATTAGCATTTCAGGTGCCCAATTATCTGGCAGGAAAAATACCAGTATTTCAAGATACATGATTTTTGCACTTTATTAAAGTAATGGAGAATAAAATGACTCAGAAAAACTACCACTAAGTTTATAGAGGAAAGTAAAAATGACCTTGAGTTCTCTGTATACAATGAGTGTATTGTCAAGGGTTGTCATCTGTTTGACTAAAAAAGGCAAAATAAATTTCATGCTCAGCAATGTAAATAAAGTTCTCACAAGGGGCCTTTTACAAAAATGTTTCATTAAAAAAGAAATCATTAGATTGAAGGCTTCCTTTACCTAAAGGTCTTTATTCCTCATTAAAGTTAGGAAAATATTTCCTGAAAAACGTCATGGGATAAAAAAGGCAAAGCAAAAACAAATCTGAAAATTATCCCCTTTAAATGTTCACTTTTTTTTAATTCCCAAGGGGTGGGGCCAAGGGCATCTATATACATATTTTTAATTTATTTCAAAATATTACACGGTAAATATTTACGAAGACACTCACCTGATTTCCTCCCATGCCGTGACAATTAAAAATTCCAACTTTTTCATTCTCTTTTCTAGCCATGTTATCTAGACATTGATTTGTTTCCACATTTCGTATCTATGGGACAACAAGTAATGAAAATATTAGAAGTTATAGAGGTTAACTAGACAGATACACACACATACTGATAAACTAAAAATCAACCTAAACTGTCCCTGGTACTACTCTGAAATAACCTCAAATTCCCCAGGTGCAGGGTAGGGGGAATGGTGATACAGAGGATATAAGACATAAAAAAGAGTATTGCCTAAACACTTTTGTACACAAAATCCACTCCCTTCTCCCTAATACCATGTCTTTCTAATTGAGAACCTTAGGTTGCTATAATAACCTCAATTTTCTCATCGGTGAAACAGGGATAAAAATCTCTCTCTCAGGTTTGTTACATGCTCTAGATGACATAATGCACACAGAGGCCCTAGCAGAGACTGGCACATAGTGGGCACACAGTAACTCGGTTTTCTTTCTTATCAACAGACACAGAAACTCTTCAACTCCCGCTTCTGGAGTAGCAACTTAGGTGTACCTTGCTATCACTTAAAAAATATTATTTTTGCTGTAATCCTAGCACTTTGGGAGGCTGAGCTGGCAGGATCACTTGAGCCCAGGAGTTTGAGGTTGCAGTGAGCTATGATGAGGCCACTATATTCTAGCCTGGGCGACAGAGCGAGACCCAGTCTCAAAAAAATATACATATATATTTTGTTTTTGGCTCTAGGAGTTGAAAATAATTGTGAATGCACTCATTCCTGGAAAACAAGGCAAGAGCTGAGAGCCTAAGGTTCTTAGTTTCTATTATAGTCTCACCAGAGTTTCAGTACCTCCTTTAGGGTGAACAAGTAAGAGCCCTGATAAAGCACTTTTGGAATCCACTATTAGCGAATCTGGATTCACTTATCCACACTCTCTGCCACAAGGGAAATACTGGTTAGATCTGAGAAAGAATATGGGTGTTAATGGCTAAAATCACAGGCTCTCAAGCCATGTTCAAATTCTGTCTCTTCCATTTTGTGGTTGTGACCTTAGCCCTGTTGTTTAAACCATTTATTTGTGCCTCAATTTACTTATCTGTGAAGTGGGATAGTAGCACTTAACTCATGGTGTTGATGTGAGGATAAACATCAACATTAATTTAGTTTCAGGTCCTACTATGGAAGCTATGGAAGTCAGAGTTAATTGAAGCCAGACATTCTAAATATCTATTACCTTAGTCATATTTATATTTCTGATTTCCCTTTCTGCTCAAAAATCTATGATCTCAGGATTCCCTGGGTCTTTGAAGCAAGAGATGTCTGAAAGGCTATATTCGTGTTGGCAAAGGAAGGCTCGCATGGGTGAAGCTATGATCACAAACACAAGACCCGTGGCCGAACTGTGGCAGCTGCTTGAGAATGACCTCAGCCCCAGAAATCAGATCTTGAACCTAGATGATGTGACCTAGTATTAGGGCATACAAGGCTTAAGACCAGCTGCTAAGTTAATAAGGCAGTTAACAAGCAGGCCCCAGAGGGTAGACTCTGTGGCTTATCCAGAAGCTAGCCAACATGAGGCAAGAGCAAGCTGCCTTGGCAGTCATCTACCACGGGTTAGACAAGTGCCTCTTTGTTACACGCCTATACTCTGGCCTAGCTAACAATGCTTAGGTGTTGTCCCAAACTGGGTCAGTTTGAAGGAAAAAAAGTACTCCTCATTCTCAATTCTAAAGGCAAGTTACAGAGTGACTGCCATAAACTTTCCATGGCGCATCACTCACCCTGGACATTCCTTGACGGGAATGAGGATTCAGCAAAGGAAACAGACTCTTATTAATGAGGCTTCAGTAAGAATTGAAGGCTCAAGAACCTCAAAGTAGCCCTCCCTTGTTTGAGAACGAATTCCTTAAACCACTACAAAGTTTAGAGGCAGGGAGCTCAAGTCAATCCTCAAGTAGCCTTGGGAACTGTTAAGGACAAACATGGGAGTCTCCGCCTGCTCTGGCACTGGAGAAAACACAACCAGGCTGAATGGTTTCACTAACTCACCACCACATGGCTCCCCTTTTGTGATCTATTTGCTCTCCTCTACCTTACATTTCTATTTTACATGTTCTCCTCTTTCCCCAAACCCCTATCACCAACAACCCCTTCTTCACTCAGCCGATAATCTTGTGTTCAACTGAGGGAACAAGCCAGCGGAAGACAATGTCCTCACATTTCCACCGCAAATCACCAGCTTCCACCTCCAAATCTACAGCTGACCTACACCTGTCCCCATTCCAGCTGCCTGCCCTGCCGTCACAGGAGATGAACTGCCTTTTCCCCACCTGGCAACCAATACCCTCTTCTTGTGCACTGGCTCTCATCTCCCAACTACTCAAAACACATGCCTCCTATAAACACTGACCCTTTCTTGTTTAGTTTTTTATTCTGGTAAAAAAAAAAAACAACAACCCATAAAATTTACCATCTTAACCAATTTCAAATGTACAGTTCAGTAGTGTTAAGTATACTCACATTATTGTGAAACAGATCTCCAGAACTTTTCATCTTGCAAATGTGAAACTCTATACCCACTAAAGAATTCTTCTTTTCCCCCTCCCCTCAGCTCTGGAATGTAATAACCATCCTACTTTTTGTTTCTATGAATTTGACTACTCTAGGTACCCCATGTAAGTGGAATCAAACATATTTGTCTTTTTGTAGTTGGCTTATTACACTCAGCATACTGTCTTCAAGGTTCACCCATGCTGTAGCATATATCAGGATTTCCCTTCTTTTAAATATTTGATTACAGGAGTATGCCACCATGCCCAGCGATTTCCCTCCTTTTTAAGGATGAATAATATTCCATTATATGTTGGTACCACATTTTGTTCATCCATTCAACTGTTAACTGACATCTGTACTGTTTCCACGTCCTGGCTATTGTGAATAGTGCTGATATAAACATGGGTGTGTAAATATCTCTTTGATACCCTGCTTTCTGTTCTTTTAGATATATACCCAGAGGTGGAATTGCTGGATCACCTGGTAGTTCTATTTTTAATTTTCTGAGAGCCTCCATACTGTTTTCCATAGCAGTTGTACCATTTTATATTCCCACCATCAGTAAACAGCGGTTCCAGTTTTTCCATATACTGGCCAACACTTGTTATTATTTGTTTGTTTGTTTTTGGTAGTAGTAGTCAATGTGTGTGAAGTTGGCCCATTCTTTTGTATCTTCAAATTTTCTGTTTTGGGTCACTCACAGCAGAACACAGTTTTACCTTAATATAAATAAATAAATAAAAACTCTTTAATTCCAAAGTCTCTGCCATTAATTTTAATCTGCCAGATTTTAATTCCAAAGTCTCTCCATTTCTCTGCTCTTTTACAACAAAATTCCTTGCAAGACTTGTACATATTCATGACCTACACTTCTCCTATTCTCTCTTGAAGCCGTCAGGGTCTCCAACAATCTCCATGGGACCTCTCTTGACACTGCGAGACGGAGGCTACGGGCAACATTTCCCGATCCAAATGCAATGACCAGTTCTAAGTACTCATCTTAACCCAACTTCTCTGCAGTTCAGTATTCAACACAGTCGATCACTTCCTCTTTCTTGAAACACATCTTTCACTTAGTCTCTGGGACACCACTCTCTTGGTTCTATTTCACTGCTCATTTCTTCTCAACCTTTTTTTTGCAGATTCTTTCTCATCTCCATGATTTCTAAAGTGTGGAGTTCCCCAAGACATGGTCCTCCATCTTCTCTCTCTCTCCCACCTACGTTTGATCCTCCTACAATGACCTCATGTAGTTTTTGGCTTTAAAAACCATCTATGCACTGACAACCCTTAAGTCTGGATCTCCACCATCAATGTCTCCCAAACTGAAAGATTTTAAAAGCAACTACCTACTCAACATCTTCACTTGGATCTTACACTTAATGTGTCCCAAACTGCACTGCAATCCCTTCAGAACCTGCTCATCTTACTGGCGTTCCCATCTCAGTGACAGCAACTCCACAGCACCAGGTCTCAGGCTTGACATCGACCTTGACATAATCCTTGACTACTCTTTGCCTTTTGCCAACACAGCTGCTCTACTCTTGCTCCCAACAGTTTTTCTCTATGTAGCAGATAATCTAGTCCTTTTCTAATGAAAGCTTTGCTCATGTTTCTCTGTAGCTTCCTGTCTTACTCAGAATAAAATCCAAAGTCTTCACTGTGGCCTACAAACTCTATGTGATTTGATCCTCTCTCATTCTTTGACCTTATCATCTATTACTCTCCCACATGTGCACTTTATTCCAGACAACTGGCCTCCCTGCTGTTTCTGGAACATGCTATGTACACCCTCATCTTAGAAACCTTTGTACCTGTTCTTCCCTGTGCCCAGAATACTCTTTCCCTAGAAACTCATATGGCTAGCTCTTTCACTTCCTTCAGATCTCTGCTCAAAAATCACCTTATGAGAGGCCTTTTCAACTTCCCTACATAAAACAGCACTACTACCCATGCTCACTAGTCATTCTCTATCCCTTCTGCCCTTACCACCATCTGACATATTGTGTATTTGTCATAATATACCTTCCCTCATAGACTGTTGATCTCAACGAGAGCAGGACCTTTGCTTTATTCATTGTTATATTCTAAGTACTTAAAATAGCACCTAAAATAGTAGGTACTCAAATATTTTTGAATGAATGAAAGGACTGAAGAAGCAACAACCTCCTGGGGGGGTGGTTACCTTTCCTGAGTGTTAGGAAGATTCAATCCTGGGATACAGCCTGTTTGTAGCCCTGTCCACACATGTCATCATTTGCTATTGTGCCTCACAGAAGGAAATTTCGTCCTCCTATTAATTTCTATCACAGAAGGGTTAATTTTTTTTTCCTACTTGGCTTCATATTTTTTCAAAAAGCAATTTTATAATTAAAAGGTCATAAAGATTTACAATGAAGTCTTTTTTTGCAGATTTTGCAGATCTGCAACTGCAGATGGTGCAGCCTGTTAAGGAAACATTGCTATAGTGAAAGAATAGTGGTAAAAAGGCAAGGTTCCACAGTACAGACCTATTTCCAGGTATGTCAACTTAATGGAAACTGAACTCTTAGGGAAGAGAAATGGAAGAAAAAGAGTATCATTTAGACTGATAAAGGGTAAGAAGGAGGAAAGAGGCAAACAATAGAAGTTTAATTTTAGTTCTATCAATTGAAGAAAATGCTACAATAAAGGCTCCTAAGGATAAAATACAGGCTGGAACAAACGGTGAGTGAAGATAAGGAAGGCTATCAGTGATTGCTCCTGACTGCATATCCCAGGGGTTAGTAAACATTTTCTTAAAGGGCTAGAGACTAAATATTTTAGGCTTGTGGGCCATAAAGGTCTCTGTTGCAACTACTCAACTCTGCTGTTGCAGTGTAAAAGTAGCTAGAGGCAGGAAGTAAATATATGGGTATGGCCATATTTCAGTAACAGTTTATTTACAAAAACAGGCAGCAGGCTGGATTTAGCCTGCAGGCTTAAGTGTGCTGATCCCTGCCATAGACAATCATATGCTTGTGCTCCTAGAACTCTTCCTTCTCCCTATCTAGAGCCTTTCTTTAAGTCAAGTGATTACAGGGTCAAGATAAGGATGGATAAATCTTTTTACAAAGGGCCTATGTACAACTAAGGCATTTTAATTGTTAAGACTGTTCTGGAAAAAATATGCCAGATTCCAAGCAAAGGAGTTTGAGGAAGGGGATAGGAGAAGAAAAAATGACTGCACTATAACAAGGTAGAAGTTCTGTGTCCTCTTGGAAAGAAGGCGTGGGATACAGAAACAGTTATGTATCTATTAGAAAGGTGGATAATAAAAGGAGGAGCTAACAAAGAGATAAAAACCATCTGATTGTGAGTAATCTCTACAAACACAAAGGCTATTCAGACAAAGAACTGCCCTTTGTGCATTAAAAGACAGCAGCCTTCAAACTTTATTGATTGCAACTCATGGTAAGAAATATTTTACATCATGACCCAGTAAAAACAAAATTCCTTTATTGCAAGTAATGCACTTTCATATATTCTTTTCTAGACTATTAAACAATGGTGGTCATAAGCAATTAAACTGATTTGTAATCTACCACTGGGCTGTGTTGAAAATCACTACCTTGAAAAGGAGGATCTTAGGGAGTTACAAGATTATTAAGAAAAGATAACTAGATACCTAGAATATGGTCCAAAAGCTTGAAGCTTCTTTAATAAAGAAGAAAAGGGAAAGCAGTGCTTCTAGGTAGAACATAGCACTAGCCCAACACTTCCATTCCAAAAACTAGAAGGAAAAATCAGTTAAATTGCAAATTGGTTAAAGCGCTAACTTTAGGCAGACTGTAATAATTCAGGGATGCATATTGAAATATCTAGGGCAATCATAAAAACAAAAACACAAGTATGATAACTAAGTCAATGGAAGAGAAAAAGTTCAATTAAAAAAAAGAATGGCTTTTGTTTTTCGGGAACAAAAACGAAGGCCATGGATTTACCAATACTAGAGGTGAAGACAGTTGTGTTTTCTTCCAGGAGAGGGAAGAATTTGGGCTTCTAAGATAATTTTGACCTAGAGATTAAATATTTCAGATTAAAAAAAAAAAATCAGACCGTTGGGCTAAAAA
>VBSM01003157.1:22411119-22448727 GCA_008086735.1 Cheirogaleus medius | reverse complement strand
TTAATTTCTTTCTATTTTTAGTAGAGACGGGGTCTCGCTCTTGTTCAAGCTGGTTTCGAAATCCTGACCTTGAGCAATCCACCCGCCTCGGCCTCCCAGAGTGCTAGGATTACAGGCATGAGCCACCATGCCCGGCCCTGAAGTTTGCCTGTTAAGGATTTTTTTTTTAGGTATGCTTTCTTGGATTAGTAAATTTCCATTCTCTAATAGTTTGCCAAGTATTTTTTAATTATAAATGGATGTTAAATTTAGGAGAACCCCTTTTTTTGTACTTATGGAAGTGATCACAGGTGTTTTTAATAAATTTGTAATCATAGTTTTAAAAATGTTAATGGGGTATATCACATGAATTGGTTTTGTAATGTTATGCTGAAGTAATTAGCTTTATATAATATATATATATTGCTGTTTCAGTTTGCTGGTATTGTGAGATTTTTGTACTAGTGTTCATGAATAGGTTTGGGCTGTAATTTTCCCTGTAGTTCTTTCTAGTCTTCATATCACAGTTATACCAGCCTCATAAAAAGAGCTTGGTTGATTCCCTTTTTTCTATATTCTGTGTATAAATTCTTAGGGGAAATTTGTCTCTCCTCTTCTCCTCCATACCAAGGTTGAGATAGGCAAGTTTTCTTTCATGTGGTGGGATTTATTTTTCATTCTGACTTACACTGAGGTATAGATTTCAAGATCCCAGCTTTATACAGGTGTTTGCTATTAATCTTTCCACCTTAGGCAGGGCTTAGGATTTGTCTCCTATACTCCTGCCTTGTTTGTCTATTAAGGCTGAAGCTTAGTGTGCCCAAAGTTCAGCGGAGACTCTACCAGTGAAAGCTGGCTTTAGTGTTTGGATTGTTCATTTGCTTGCACTTCATTTTGAGATCTGCAAATTTCTTATTGCTGTGCCAACTCAATGATGCATTTAAAAATTTGTTTGCCTTTTATCCAGCTTTTCCAGTTGAAAAAGTTATTCAGGATATCTAATTCACCATACAGTCCTAACTGGAAGTCATTGTGCGTGTTGTTTCAGCTAATTCTCTTCCATATTTCTGTCATCACCTCACATTGCTTTCTCGCTATGGGTTCAGGCTCTGGTTTCTAAAGATTATTTGTTATCTTTATGCAAAGCAAATATTTCCTAAATCAGTCATCTATTATTTATAGAAGATAATCTACAGAGATATTCTATTTCTTTGATTCTTCACAGCAATATTCTCTTTCTAAAAGCTGCTGTACTTTCTCATTAGCCCAATGCTAGTTTTTCCTACTTATTCATCTTTGAAAAGGGACAGATGTAGGTCCAGCATTTGCCAACAAGCAGAACAGATGCTGTGGCTTAGCTCCCCTCCATGCTGCACTTGACTAGTAAAAGTTTACCCCACTAAAATCTAAACCATAATGTTGACACAGTCAACCTCTAGCTCAAATTGCAATGACAAGTAGAAATTCAACTAACGTAAGTCTAGCAGACTGAAGTTAGGGTCCCTTCTGATGCACAAGAACTAAGCCAGAGTCAAACAACAGGAAAATCATTGAAAAATGTGTAATATGGAAGACTATAACCATAAGAATGCATTGCACCAATGTTCTTCCTGTATTATCTAAGATATGGCCCTTCCATAAACAAGCATTTCAGGTCACAATGTGCTTCTCTCTACCTTCTTCTACCTCTTGCTGTGCTACAAGCTGAGAGCTGTAGTCTAAATGAGGACACAGATGGAGATGAGACGATCTGCCTGTCCCAGTGTTAGTCTGGGAAAGTAGAGACAAGTAAAGGATTTTATCCACCTCCCCTGAGTTCAACGCGTACCTGTTGTGCTCGTTTGGTGAACAGAGCATGCAGTATACATTCCGACAACATGTTTCCTAATCCATTCCCATTAACAGGACAATTTGCAAACATCCCTGCCAGGCTTTAGAATGTATTCTTCATATTTCATTTAGAGTGCTCTTAACAGGTATTTTAAAGGAAACTTGGGAGGAAATTATTTTTTATATTCATTAAAAATATAGAATTTTACAACTCACCATACAGTTTAGGACAAATGTACTGAAAACAAACAGATGCCAGAAAATTACCTGTCATGTTTGATCCTGGCTAAGAGAGGCTCCAGCCACCCTACTGTGCACTCGCAATGAGCGTCCAGGAAGGTGATCACTTGGCCTTTAGACACAGCAGCTCCTTTTAATCTAGCTCTGATCAACCCAGAACGCTGTTCCATTCGAATTACATTAACTGGTACTTTCAGTTTTTTCACATAACTCTCTAGAGGTCTTTTCAGAAAGTCTGAAAAATTAACAAAACAAACAATGACATAAAAAACTGTGACCTGGTACTGCCCAGATGTAAAGCAATTTTAATTGACAATATTTACTGAGCACATATTTACTGAGCATTCTCAGTGGGGCTCCCTGACTCACCCATTTTGCTAAAGGAAGTCTTTTTATCACCTGAGAGTGTGGACTAGAGCTGCCGATACCTTTTTATTATACATGAAATTATTAATAGAAGAGTGCCTTTAGGCACAGGCATGTTACTACATTTCTCTAAGTGACCCTCTGGCAGGCTCGATTCTTCTTTTTCCAATCATGTATAAGGATCAGTAATAGAAAGAAAGTAGTTCAAGGTTATTAAATCCAGACCTCGACAGAGAAAAGAAACAGAATATGCAATAGCTGTAGAGTTCAGAAAATTGTGGAATTTCAAATTCCTTAAATGTGGAAACGATTGTCTTATTGATCACCACAGTCTTTGACTACACAGTTTTTTAATCAAGAGGCAGGAAGTGAGGTCAAGCTAAGAAGAGAAATGCTGGACTGTAACTGCAAAGCCAAACAGAGATCCTTAACAGACAAGTAGGTCTAAGGAAAAACATTTTTAAAAGGCAAGAGCAATTGATGGGGAAAGAGAAAAAGGATGGAAAAGGGGAGAAGGCGAGTTATGTGGGTGTATGCAATCAACAGCTATCCAGGAGAGTGCCGATAAGAGGTTATACCCCTTAGGACATAGGCAAGGATACAGGACAAGGCAAGGATGTCCTACCTCCAAAGTTCACATCTAACTTTTAAAAGCAGAAAAGGTACAGCTTCCTTAAAGCAAAGAGAAAGGATTTTTCAGATCAGGTTAGTTTGCAGAATTTATGCCAGAGAAGCCACTGATGGTAATGTGACCAAAAGTCTTTCAAACTAGTCCCCATATAATAGGTATGAGGAAATCTCTCTAGGGAAGGAAATACTTGAGATGGAACTATTGAGACTCCTAGAGAGGCTGTCCTCATACCTATTAATTAAATACTAAGAGTAGGGATCCAAAGGTCTTCCTGTATAATGGGGTGGGAAAGACAAATGACTGGTAAGACCAAAATGACTCAGTAATGAAGTAGTCAGGGATATGAAAGCTGTGAAAGAGAAAGGTCTATGTATCCCACTACACCAGAATACTGATCATTTCCATTTCTGCTAATGTATTTCCTAATATTTGGGCTAAAAAGTGTATCTGAAAAATATCACCGTGATTTTATGAACCAAGTCTTAGGGTCAGAAAGATCTAACTTGATTCTGAGTAAAAAGGTAAAGGTAATACCAATACCAGAGAAATGCAACATTCTGCAGTAGTAGCTAACACCTTTGTGTCTGTTTAGCACAATGCTAGTCTTGTTACATATTTTATCTCACTTAATCCTCACAACCACCCTATGAGGTTAAGTGTTATTGTGCACACTTTAAAAATGAAAATCTAAGGCTCAGAATATTACATGAATTTGATCAAGGTGATACAGCTTTTCAAGGGGTGGATCTAAGATTCAAACCAGGTCTGCCTAACTTCAAAGCCCATCTTTTTATCCATAGCAAGAAAATCCTAGAAGGGAATTCTAGAGAGAACAATTTAGTACTGTATTTAAAATACTTTATGTCCAGAATTTGATCGACTCTCATGCGGTAGGGTATGAGATATATTCTAGTACCTTAGATCAGTCAAGGTTGGGTGTGTCATAAACAATGTGTCTCCCAACAAATCTTCCAAAAATATTAGGTGGTTTAAGATGCTTCTTAAGAACCAAAGCAATCTGATCCCCATATCTCACATCTCTGAAAGCTATAATACTGTCGTGTCTATGAACAAAATAAAAAATGCATGATTCTGTGGTCTGGTAACTCAAAAAACTTACTATTCTACAAATTTTCTTGGAATATTTGTTTGACATCTTTGTAGCTTTCATGCAGTAAGGCTAAGAAATAGGTGGCTTCCTATCAGTTGATATAGAATTATGGACTTGGGGCTGGGTGGGGGATTAGGAACTACCTATTCAAGTCTCATTTTACAAAAATGAAACCATCAGTTAAGTGACTGTGGTTATAACCTACTATTTAATCTAAAAACAAAGGAAAGTCTTGTTTATTAAAGTATCTTTACAACTACTGGTCTATAAATGGATCCCTAAGCATCTCTCGAAGTGTGAGGTTGTCATAGTGTGAATGTCTGGGAAAATTCACTGTTCACAGCAACATCTGAGAAATATTAGCCAGAACTCTATAAAGAGTGGTAGGGAAGAGCAAAGAATTTAGAGTCTAATAAATCTGACTCCTAATTGCTACTAAATATAAACCTCTGCTTCCTTTTGTATAAAATGAGAAAAACAATAGTCATCTCAGATTAGAAACATTATATAAATTCTAAGTCTTAAGATAATTTTCTGAGATGATGATTACATAACTTCTGACATAAACTAGGCATTCATCCAGATTCTGACTTCATTACAGATCCTATAACAGTAAAGTTGCGTCAGAAGCAATCAGAAGTGAAGTGCATAGCAGTTAAGAGGTCAAGCCCTTGATTTATACAGAGTCTGGATACTCCTCTACCACACTAAGCCTCATTTTCCTCATCAATAAAACAGAGATAATTATAGCACCTACTTCATTCTTCTTTAATAAACACAGTCACTCAGCAGGTTAACTGTGAAATCAAGTATCCTGAGGCCATGAGCAGACTAGACATGCTAACAACCTAGTTAGGAAGTCCGCACAGAGAAGGAGTAAATGTGAAGATTAAAGGACTGGTAGATGATTCATTCATTCATCCATGCATTCATTCATTCCATAAATTCTAGATTGTTTGCTGTGTGACAGGCACTGTGGGCACTGAGGAGACAATGGTGAGCAAACAGCCCTGATGGGCATATAGTCTATTGGGGGAAGGTAGGTATTAAGCAGACAAGTAAATAATTAAAACTCTAGTTGGAGCTATGCAGGAGTAAAGAGTTCTCTGAGATGTTTTCAGAGGGACATGACAGGTTTGTAGAGGTCAAGGAAGGCTCCTAAATAAATCACACTTGAGCTGAACTCTGAAGGTTGTCATCTAGGCTGAAGAGACGGTGGAAAAGACGTTCCCTACAGAACCATGTCCTGGGGAGGGAGAGACAGCACCAGTACAAGCAAACATTCCTGAGAATGGAAAGAAGATAATACTTTTAACAAATCAAAGAAGAAAACTGTGGACAAAGGGCAGAGGTATGGGAATGGGTGGGTGGGAAACAGTTCAAGACATAACTGGGGATGCCAGATGGCGTCAGGTCCTGCAGGGCTTAGAGGAGGGGTTTTACTCAGAGAAGTGACATGATCAGATCTGCATGCTTTTAAAAAGCTCACTCTGCATGCAGCATGGTGAACAGATGGAAAGGGGTAAGAGAGTATGTGGGGAGATTAGTTAGGCTGGTCTATTTCAGCAGTCCAGGTGAGAAATGATGGTGCCTTGGATGTGTCTCATGAACAGGAAAAAGCAGATTTAAAGAGTTACATAAAAGTAAAGAGCTTGTTCTGGTTTCTGGACCCAAAAATCACCACTTAAACAATGGAGCCAAAGAGAATTACATTAGATGATTCTCAATCTGGATAGCAAAAATGCAATTATAACCACAAAAACAAATTCCTAGTGGTTCCCGGATATTAGAAATGCTGATCCAGATATTTGAGGCTTTCCAGGCAGAAAGATAAAGGAGAACCAGATCCCTGATCAGGGACTCTGGGATAGCACTCAGGGACCTTGCCTAGTGACTAAGAGACTCAGGTGAAGCAGTGAAGTATATACCTGCCCACACCAGTTTTTTCTCACGAATTTATGCAGGTTGGGGTATTAAGCAAGGCCTGCATGAGGGAAGGGAAAGAGCTGGTATAAGTGAGTTTCTTTGTCACCTATTGTGAGTCCATGCATCTTTCTAATTAGGCCATATCCTACAAAAATTTACTATTCTACACAGCCTTCTCAGGCATTCACACAATGAGGGGAAGAAATGGAAAAATAATCCATTTTATTTCAGGATAAATATCTCTCCTGGAGGAATATTCAATTTAGTAAATAGCAACATATAAGAAAACCAAGCATAAGTCACTTGCAGGATAAATGTTTGTAATTTTTTTTTTTTTTTTTTTGAGACAGAGTCTCACTCTATTGCCTGGCTGAGCTCATAGCAACCTCAAGCTCCTGGGCTCAAGCAATCTTTCTGCCTCAGCATCCCGAGTAGCTGGGACTGAAGGCATGCACCACCATGCCCGGCTAATTTTTTCTATATATTTTTAGTTGTCCGGCTAATTTCTATTTTTAGTAGAGACGGGGTCTCGCTCTTGCTCAGGCTGGTCTTGAACTCCTGACCTCAAGCAATCCTCCCGCCTTGGCCTCCTAGAGTGCTAGGATTACAGGCATGAGCCACCTTGCCTGGCCAAATGTTTGTATATATTGTTCCTTATATTAACTTCGGTTAATTTTCTTACAGATGGATTAACTCCTAACAAATTATCCATGTGAGGTTTACATTTCTATTGCCAACAGTAATTATTTCCTTTTAAATGTGGCATTCTCAATTTATACAGCTCTCATTCATTTTGACATTTAATTATACTATGTATTATATTATTTAAATTTCTTGTGTGATTATAAACTGTCTCTTTAATTAGATTAAGGAGGTGAGCTATAAGGTGCTTGAGAAGGTAGGAGTATAACTTATTCTTCATTTGCACCAGTACAATCTGGCAAAGTAACAACACTTAAATTATTAATAAATTACTACCAAAAATCAACATATGACGTGAATAAACTTAATTACTGTTAAATGCACATATTTACTTGGGAGGCATAGGAAGGAGAAGGTGTAATGCTTGACTAAATCATCTTAGCAGATGCAATGAGAGAATAGGCGAGAAAGTTGAAGGTTCTAATAAAATGATGTGTCATGAAGTTTAAGGCTGATAATGGAAGGAAAAGCAGTATTTTCTTGGCTCCTTCCAAATTTTTCTCATGTGGACATAGGAACACTGGGAGAACACACGACACCAATGATTCATAACTAGACGTGCTGTGAATAAGAAAGCTGGGAAATATTGGGCATCCGAGTTTAACCACTTTGGTACTGTGCTCACCGGCTGCGAAACCTTGCCCACAGCCGGCACTTATAGTCTGCACGATAGTTTGTGCTGTGCATGGACAACGAATCCGTTTTGCTCTTGTGTGATGAGGAAAGCTTTAAAGCACTGAAAGCTTGTTTTACTTTACAGGCAGCTTTAGGAAAATAACTACAATAACTCCTACTAAGGACTTGTTAAAAGGTCACAGATTCGTAGTAACTTATTAGCTGAACGTACACACTGCAACTGCAGAGATAAAAGTAAAAGCTTTTGGCTGTCAGCTAAAGTTGATGCTTGCGTTCATCTGTGGCTGTCGACTACAGTCGACGCTGGGCTGTGCGCGTTCATCTGTGGCTGACTACTATAGTCAATGCTGGTACCGAAGTGGTTAACAAGTCTCTTTACTAATAGACTAACCAGAGCCTTTTCTACATAGCACTTTGCAGTGTGAAATCTCTAGGAAGGATTCAGAATAAATAATGTTGGTCATGACACCTTTAATTACTATATCCTTTCTCAAGAGTGTTTCATGAAACAGGTTGGGAGATTCTAAGCTTGTGAAAAATTCTGAGATTCTTTTAGGATATTTGGGCCAGAGTCACTGTAGAGATTTATCATGAGATGAGAATCATATTATTAATACATATCACCTTTTCATCCTTCCTGATCTTTGTATGTACCTAGTTATAGATCATTTCTGAAACTTAGAAATGGACAAAATAGGGAAACCTAAGACGACTCTGGAGAAGGAAGGCTCACCCAGCTAAGGCGCCACTTTGCTGTCAAAGGCACTTCCTACTACACATGGAACTAAATTTCTTCATCCATGCACGTAAGTAGGCTCTCGTCTCTCTCTACTGACCTAGGGCTGCTGCTTCCCACAGAAGAAATCCTAACAAAACGATGTGGGTTTTGCCACTATTTGCATAATTGTTTACATTATATAGCGTTATCTCTTTTTAAAACAAGATTAAGATACAACATAAATTAAATGTTAATTAAAGTAATACTTTAAGTTTCACAAGGGTGTACTTTTTTGCATATGTGAGTGAGTCCAAGTGTTATAAATATTTTTGGGATAAATTAGAAGTTTGTATAAAGTTATTAGGTTAAAAATTATAGCAACTAGTTTTTTAACCATTAGTGACAAAAGGTGTAGCATATGATTGGCATTAAAATTTAAAATTTACCTCTTTCACTGGCATCATCTACTAGAACAATTTCTTCTATCATGTGTCTTGGAGAGCGATTAATGACACTATGGACAGTTCGCAGAAGTGTGCTCCAAGCCTCATTGTGGAAAACAATCACCACACTTGTTGTAGGAAGATTATCTGGATACACCTTTGTTTTACACCTAGAGACAAAGCAAATGCCTTTATAAAAAGTGACTGTTAAGATTGCATAATAAATGAATCCGGACTAGAAGGGGGCGACAGAACAATAAAAGCAGTTAGCTCTAGTGGTGGGACTCTCAGTACTTTTTCAAATATTTAAGTTTTGGTTAATGTTACATGTTTAATAAATAGTATCTATTTAAAGTTACATATTTAGATTAAAATTATTTTGAAGATGTCATTTATATTCTTAAAATGAGGCACCTGTTCCTGATGAATGTTTTCAGTTGATTTACTTTAACAGAGAATGAACTAAGGCTATATTACCAATACCAAACTGAATGTATTTCAAGAATCCAATTAGACAAAAAATCAGAACCACTGGAGTTTACTCAGTGTAATAACCTAAACGAGGAAGAGAAATAATATTTACTGAGTATCTATTGGGTATCAGGCTCTTAATCTTCCTAGTCATTTGCTAAGGCAGATACTTGGAGCCACATGTCACAGAGGAGAAACTGAGCATAGAGACAGCAAGGAGGCAGCAGGGCTGGAATGAGGACTCCACAGCCCACATGCTGCTGACTGGACTCTTGCTGCTGCTGCCTCCATCAGGAAGTATCAACGTGCATCTCACTTAGTAAGGCCTATTTACGCCTGAACGTGCAATCATCAGGAAGACCAAACACACCCCAAATCAATGTATTAGTTGTAGGTTTCTAGCACTTTGTTAGGCAACATGGTCTCTTCTTTCAACCTTGTTAGCTAGATGAAACTCCTAGACAACAGACAATTAGAGAACGGTAACAGCAGTAAGCAACCAGATCGGGGAATGTGTTTTACAACATAAGCCCCCTAAAGAAGTGCATACATAACTCTCTTGGGTATCCCCACTGTAAAAGCTGCTCCAGCCTCCACTTTCTTCCCTTTCCTACTCTCTCTCAAGCTCCCAAACCCTGTGCTCTCCAGGCTCACTGTAATCACCTGTCCATAGGAGAGTACACCTACTATTGACAGGTACCAACAAATACCAACAAAACCCTTCTTTGGACACTGCTAAAACAACCCTTGTTACTGAACACTCTACCCGAGGGCTGCTGGTTGGCAGTTGAAAAAAAAGGAAAAGGGAAAGAAAAAAGATGATAAGGTAAAGGGGTCAAAAGAGGGAGAAATGGAAGGAGAGGTCACTGTAGCCCTTGTCCCTTCTCTCTCCCAGGAAAAAAGGTTAAACACACAGCTTCCATTGTCCTTCCTTATATCCCATTGCAGCCCTCCCAGCCTCTCTACCACTCCCAAGACCCCCTTTCACAGCAGAGTCTCCATTTCCCATTACCAGTAACCTCACCATCTATCCACTGATCCACAAGACCACAGCTTCATTACCACCTCATGGTCCACTCCCCTCTCACCCTATGCTTGCTCCAAGAACCACAAGAAGGCCTGTACAGCCTGCCTCCCTCTCTGCAGCTCCCTCCCTCCGAGTCTGAGTGTCTCAGCTAAAGAGGTGGGACCCAAAAGACTAGTTAGTTGCCTAGGCTACAGGAAAACAAAAATGTGACCTTAATCATTCCTAATATTTCTGAAAATAGTTTCCCACCAAAACTGTTATAAATGTTATAAGTAGTGGCTACATTATTTATCTATATAATTAGTGGTAAGCTTCAGGTACATCCTAGATGAGCAAGCCAAGACACTGTTTTTACAGGAGGATGCATCCTGAATGCCTGACTCACAGATTACTGGAACCAGACTCTGAAGTCAGGAATGGCCTGTGTATGGGTAAAAGGGGGACAAAAAAGAGCTTCTTATATCATTTAGTTGAATCATATTATGTTATATACAATCTCTTTTTCCAAGTTAATCCTAGTTATTATTATAGCAGAATTGGGAAGCAGAAAACAGCCAGGGTGACTGTGTAGCTGCTAGCTTACTAAAACAACAAAAACAATAAAATCAAGTGAGACAGAGAAAAGGATTAGGCAAAATTTACACTGTATGAACAGTACTGATAGCCATGCCCGTGGCCAGGAAGCAGCAAGGAAGACAGAAAAATCTGGAGACAGCAGGTCCTGCAGAAAAGAAGTGATAAACCAGATTCTTGGATGATATATTGAAGAATTAAATTCTAAAACTGTATGAAAAGGAAGACAGACCATAAGAACACTAGAAATAAATGGGAAGGAAAATCAGAGAAGCAAATATTAGGATCCAGATGAATAGATGACAAAAAGGAAATTCCTAAATCAAACAGTTAATCATTCAGAGAATGTAACAAATTCATAAAGGATAATAGTCTCTCAGAGCAAATCAGAAAATATAGAGAAAATATGGAAAAATCATAACTAAGCTCAAAACACATACGAAAACACACACACACACAGCCCTACCCAGAAGAGTCATGAAGCACTTGAGAAGAACCAAAGAGCCTTTCAGCATTCCAGCTAAGATTTTCCAGTCATGAGGGTTAGGTAGGGGTCTATAGGACACAGAGCTGAGGATGAGCAGAAAGGCCACAGCCAATGTTTTAGGACGCAGCTTTCTTCCACCTGTCCCAACTGAGTCTTTTATCTTCAGTTATGAAAACTAGCCAGTGGATGTTTATGCTAAGTGAAAAAAGTTACATACAGGTTTAACAGCAAGCTTTGGCTTAGGAAGAGAGGGCAGTCTTAACCTTTTTATTGAAATATTTACATACAAAAAGTTGACGAATTGTAAGCATACAACTGAATGAACTTCCATGAAATAAATGCATCAAATTGTCAGCACCCAGATGAAGAGTATTCCCAACACCCCAGGGGCTCCTTTGTGCCCCCTCTCAAAGTAACCACGCTATTAGACTTCTAGCAGTACAGATGGGTTTTGCCTGTTTGGGGAACTTTATTTAAAGAGAATAATGTAAAGCAGTAGTTCTCAAACTTTTTGACTTATAACTTCCTTTAGTGGACCCCAAAGATCTTTTGTGGGTTATAGCTATTGATGTTTACTACTTGAGGTCAGGAGTTTGAGACTAGTCTGAGCAAGAGCAAGACCTTGTCTCTACTAAAAATAGAAAAATTAGCCATGCTTGTAGTCCCGCCTACTCGGGAGGCTGAGGCAGGAGGATGGCTTGAGCCCAGGAGTTTGAGGCTGCAGTGAGCTATGACGATGCCACTGCACTCTAGCCTGGGCGACAGAGCAAGATTCTGTCCCCCAAATCAATTAAACAAACAAAAACCCCCAAGAATTTTAAAAACACAGGAATTCACAAACATGTATTATATCAGTTATCAGAAGTGACTCATCACTGTCATGTAGTGTGCCCATTATCAACTTATTGCCTCTTAGCTCCAAATATACCTTTCATTACCTGCTTTGTGAAAATGGAGCTGGCCCCTATTCAGCATTTCTCCTTTGCAGCAGGCATGATGCATACATAAGGTTTGCCAGTAGGGGGTGCTGGAGGGACACTGCAGGAGGAAGAAACTTCTCTTCCTGGTTCTGGTGTGTTTCCATTTGTTTTCTTTTCCCTCCTACTATGTGGCTGCCAGTGGAGTGTGGAATACACCCAGAGCATTTACCCACTGAATTTCAACAGCATCCCCACAGGTAGATTCTTAGCAAGTCTCCCAGGTACCCCAGCAGTTGGCTACCCAGGTTTGGCTACCTGCACCATGGAAAAATGGTTCCTGTTTGCCAATTCTGGCTCTGATTTCTCGCCCAAATGCAAACCAAAGTGTATTTCCTGCTTGTTAGGCCTGCCTACCAGTCCGTACTCTGAAAGGTACTGTGCACCAACTCTGGCCAGGGGTAACCAGCATACTTTTCCACCATCCATCCAGTAAGCTGCAAATCAGACCCTCTCCAATGAGGTCTGAATCCCAATCCTAGGGAAAAGGCTCCCTTCCAAGGTTTTTCCTTCCATTAGCCAGGCCATGCTCAAAAGTAACCCACAAAATGGAAGTGTACACTGGATGCACAAAGGCAGAGCCCTAAGAAAAGCCCTCTCTTCAGATCTGAAGAATGAGAAAGGGGTATTCTAAAGGTCAGAAAGAGTAAACTTCTTCCCCCTCACACCCCATTTCCCTCATCTCCTACCCTAGCAAGTTTGAAAAGCATTAGATGGGAACAGTGAGCCTCATGGGGGTGGGATGTGTGTAGAGAGGTCAGAGTTACCAGAGCAATTTTTTATATCTTTAGTTTTCAGTTTGATCAAAGTTATACATGTACATAGCTTCAAGAATCAAACAACTCTCTAAAGCTTGTTTTTAAAAAAACTCAGCTGTCCCCTCATTTCTCTGCCAATTTTCCCTTCCCATAAAGCAACCTACTTTCAATTCTTTCACCTGTTTCCTTTGGTATTTACCCATCATAATTCTAAGTCCTATGTTTGTATATTTACTTCCTGATTTTTTTTCTATTTCTAGGTATCACATATTGACTTCCTACTAGAGAATATGAACATTTCTCTCTCTCCTACCCCATCCCAACACATACACTTTCTAGTCCTCAGTCTCCCAACGCAGTTACATACTATTTGGTCACATCATTATTTAATGTTTCTATTAGGACTATGTAAAATGCTGTTCATAGCGGAGTTGTATATCATAAATTTCCTTTTCTGCACAACATTGCCCCTCCACTTCACCCTGAGTTGTTTATTCTTTTTCTTAGTTTCCTATGTATTTGCCACAAATTTCAAACCCAGAGAGCACATCCTGAGAAAGGATGAGTGGAGATGAACAGGTTTTTCAAACTATACTATCACTACCATAGTGACCTGGAGTTGATGAAAATCCCTGGTTTGTAAACAATGAATGAAAATACAAGTGGTTTCATTTATGTCCCCATGTACAACACTAAGTAAAAGATAGCCTACATATTAGACACTCCTTATAAGTGACTTAAAGGATTACTGAATAAATTCTGATTCAGGAAATGCACTATGTAGTCTGAGAGTTAGCTTGAATTGAGTGCCTGCCTTCATGCACAGTTTATAGTAGGGTTCCCGTTCCTATGGGAATCTAATGCTGGCTGCTGATCTGACAAGAAGCAGAGTTTATGTGGTAATGCCAGCGATGGAGAGGGGCTGTAAATACAGATGAAGCTTCAAAGCTTCACTTGCTTGCCTTGCTGCTCACCTCCTGTAGTGTGGCCTGGTTCCTAACCGGCCACGGACCAATACTACACCATCTGTGGCCAGGGGATTGGGGACTGCAGATCTACTTCATTCCCAGTTCCAAAAGGGTGGCACAGAGGCAAGCTGACTTCACCCCCTAGCACAGAAAACCAAAAACAAATATACAGCACTGAGATCCACCATCAATCGTGCTAAACACTTACACTAGCTAAGTGATAAAACACGCAAGGCCATCTATACCTAGAAGTTTGTGTTTATGTGTGTAAAAGGTTTTAAATCATTAATTTTATTTACTCAATGGTTATAGTACTATTATATTTTCCACTTTTCTCTGGTGTCAGTTTTACTAAGGTATATTTTTCTAGGAACTGGTAATTTCAATCTACATTTTTAAATTAACTGAGATGTCATTTATAATATTCACTTATTTTTAATTTTTTTTTTTAAGGCTGGTCAAGTGAAGCTGTAATTTTTATTTTATTGTGGTAAGAACACTTAACATGAGGTCTATCCTTTTAATAGGCTTTTATGTGCAGAATGCAGTACTGTTATCTATGGGCACAAAGTCATACAGCAGATCTCTAGATCTTACGTAACTGAAACTTCAGGCCCACTGAGATTCACAGCTCCCCTTTTGTCCTCTGCCCCTAGATCCTGGCAATGCTCTTTTACTCTGTGCCTCTGAGTTTGACTATTTTAGATACCTGATATAATCTACTTATATTCTTTAAAATGTCTGCAAGATGTGTAGAAATGCCCTGTTTTTCGCTTCTGCTATTTAGGAAAGCATTTTTTAATTTTGCTAACTCTTTCCAAAGAAATTTCAGCTTTGCTGAGCCTCTATATTCTACGTTTGTATTCTATTAATTTCTCCTCTTTGCAATACATTATCTTTTAAGGCCTGGATCTGTAGTGATATTACCTTTTTCATTCCTATATGGATCTGTGACTCTTGTATTTTCTTGATTGGTCAATTTTATCAGTTTTTTTCAATGAACCAACTTTTGGCTTTGCTCTTCCTCTACTGTTAATTATTATTTCCTAAGCTTCCGATCTTTATTTAAGTTTCCACTCTTACATTTGTTCTCTTTAATTTGCTGTTCTTTTTCTAATTTCTTAAGATAGTTCACTGATTTTCTATTTTCTTTTTTATAAAGTTATATGCATTTAAAGCTATATGTTTTCATTAAGCATGGAATTAGCTATATCCCACAAGTTTTGATGTGCAGTATTTGTATTATCAACTACAATAAAATATTTTCTTTCTCAATGCACTTAATGCCTGGTTAATGGGAATTACAAAAAGAGAAAACAGACAAATGAGACATATAATGAACCTGTCCAATCATGAATCACACTATGGGCCAGATTTTCTACCTTTACTACCAAAAATACACAATTTATTTGACTTTAAGGATATTGGCACAAGATTCCTTTAGGTCTAACTACCAATCCACAAGAAAGAGAGGGAACTGAGGAACACATTCAAATGATACCACAGCAATGCAGTCAACAAAATGCAGGCCGGGAAAGACAGAAGACACTCTACCTGGATTCTTCAAATAATAAACTGTAAGGAAAAAAGAAGATGGAGAAGGAACCTACCGAGTAAGAGACATATCCACCGGCTGCAATGTATAGGCCTTAATTGATATCTACACTATAAAAAAAGAAATATGTAACAAGGGAAGTATGAATACTAACTCAGTATTTCATGGTATTAAGGGATCACTGTTTATATTTTTTAGGTGTAAAAATGGTATAATTTTTCTCTTTCTTTTTTTTATGAGTTTTTATCTTCCAGAGATACATACTGAAATATTTAGAAATGTTATGTCTTTGCCTGGGGCTAAAGAATCTGCTTCTAATCTTACTTACCTGGTTGTTCACAAAAGGCCACAAACCTTGTAGGCTTCTCCATAGTGCTGTTCCTATTGTGTCAGCTGCCTTACCCCAGAGCAAATGATCCCAGTCAGAGTAAAAGACCAAAGTGTAAGCTACAGCCTAATCTTGAAAGTGAAACTCTTATCACTTGTACCGTGTTCTACTGCTCAAACAGACCAACCCTCATGCAACACGGAAAGAGACTATACAGAGGTGTGAATACTAGAAGGCAGAGACTGGTGGGGGACGTCATAGAGGGTGAGTGACTGCATTAAAACAAAACTGTCAGGAATTATTGAAGCTAGGTGGTGAATACATGACGATTCATTATATTATAATCTCTATTTTTATATACATTTGAAATTTTCCATAATAAGAAGTCTTTCAAAAGTTTTTTTTTCTTAACACCTTAAGGACCGCTCACGAGTTTTCTCCTGTTTCCCGACACTTTTTGCCTTGGCTGGTTGCCTCTGTGCCTATACGATTCTCAGTCAGGGACTCCCTTCACCATCCTCTGGCGATTCTCGCCACCTCTCACACACGTTGGCTCTCCTGTTTTCTATATTCTATGTCCTTCTTGCCCTGGGTTTATTTAAATCCTCATTTGATGGAACACAATCTCTAGTAAATTCCACAGGATGGATATTTGGTAGGTCAGTGTTTTGAGATCTTGTGTGTCCAAAAACATCCTTATTAAACCTAGGCACTTGATTGTGAGTTTGGCTAGATACAGCATTTTAGATTGAAAATTATTTTCCCTTAAATTTTGCTTCTTTGTTTCTAGAGTTGCTGTTGAGAAGTTTGAAGACATTCTGATTAATAATCCTTTGATTGTGACCCGCTTTTCCCTCTTAAGAAACCTGAGGGTTGGGATCCCCAGTGTTCTGAAATTCACAATGCCTTTGGGTGCACTCTATTTTCATCTACTGTTCTAAGAAGTTGATGGGCTCTTTCAATCTGAAAACTTGTGCAGTCTAGTTATAGAAAATTTTGTGGGTAAATTCTCTCTTCTCCTTTATATATATTTTTTGAGACTCATATTATTAAAATATTAGACTCCTGATTGTCATTTCAATTTTCATGTAATTTTACTATAGTCCATCTCTTTGGTCTATTTTTTATGAAAGATTTCCTCCCAACCTGCATTTTTTGCTTTTTTTTTTTTTTTTTTTTTTTTTTTTTTTTTTTTTTTTTTTTCAATTTCCAAAAGCTCTTTCTGGTTCTCTCAAGTGTATCTTCGAATAGTATCCTATTCCTGTTTTGTGGCTGTAATATATTTTCTATTTGCTGAGGTTATTAGTTACTTCTCTTTAAGTTTTCTTTTTCCTTAATAGTCGTTGCTTCCTCCAAGTTGCTTTCCTCTCTGTTTTGGACTTTACTGTTTATGTTTGATGATTTCCTGTGGCGTCTAGTATTCCTTGTTTATCTGTTTGTTATTAAGAGTGGAAGACTAAACGGCTGAATACAAACTCTGAATACATGAGTGGGGCTTACTAAGAGTTTCTATGAGGGTGCTCAGGTTGTGCCATTAAGTTGGAAACTTTACAAATCAGTGCCTGTAGGTATTTTTTTCTCTAAGGCTAGTCCAATTCTGCTGAGAAAGATCCTCCAATCTCTTGCCTGGAGGAGGTAAGCCTAGCTGCCAGCATTAATGGGAGCCATACGGGGCAAGGTGGCTAGGGGTTCCAGCAGCATAAGGTACGTGTCCACTTAATCCACCTGTTTCCTGTATAGTTCCCTTGCTTTTAACTGGGCCTGTTGTACTCTAGTCTGGACACTTGTATTACCTTCTTCTTATGGAGCAACTAGACCTCTTACATTGCTGATAGGAGTGTAAACTAGCGTAAACATTTTGGGAAAATGTTTGGCAGCACATGCTAAAGCTATATAAATGTATAACCTACCCTAATACATACAAAACAGAAATGGTACCACCTTAAATCCTCCAAAAGACATATACAAGAATGTCACAACAGCTTTATTGATAACAGTAAAAAAGTAGAAACAACCCAACTGTCTATCAATATATAAATAAACTATAATATATTCATATAACAAAGCACTGTACTGCAATGGAAAAGAATGAACTTCTGCTATATGCAACAATATAAATTTCAAAGACACAAAAGAACATATATTGTATAGAACCACTTAAAAAAGTTCAAAAAAGACAAAACTAATCTAAGTTTAGAGAAGTCAAAACAATGGTTGCCTCTGGGAGTGGGAGTACTGACTGGAAAGGAACGTAGGGAACTTTTGGGGTGATAGAAATGTTCTGTCTTGATTTGGATGATGGTCACATAGGTATATACACATGTATGAATTCAGTAAGCCAAGGAATGTGTACTTCACTGTTTCAAGGTACACACGACTTGAATCTTTTTGTAAAAATTTGAGTGGGTAAATATTGTGGTAATAAAGAAATTTAAAAGTCCCCACTAATCCATTAAAACAGATGATTATGTTGCAATGCCTAAAATACATAGTTCTAATGATCAGTAGTAGCTTGAGGTATTATTTTTATCAGCATTTAATTATTTTCTAAGCTGGGTAAGTAGTGACTTAGTGATACAACATTCACCTCAAGAACATTCAGCACCAAAGTGCAATTTACTGGGAATTCAGAACAGACTTTTCATTCAAACACTATGAAGACCATACTGGGTACTTACCCTTCTAACCTAACATCTGGCAAAGATCTGTTGAGGGCAATCATCTCACTCGCCATTAAATTGAACTGATTGATTTTAAACATCTCTTTCATCTTTTCTTGATCTTCTTTAGGAATGACGACTGGTTTCCCCATTTCTCCAGGACCTTCATGAGGCTTTTGTACTGGCTCTAGAACTAAGAATAAGGAGGAAGCTTAACTAATATTAATTTCATAGCAATTGATTCATGTTTCTGTTTAATAGCATTTGCATTTAAATTGTGTCTTCAACAACCAGAACCATTTCTGAGCCCATCCTCTGCAGGTCTGTTAACACCTCTGAGGAGTTTGCCCTGTCCTCCACCTCCACGCCAGTGCCCCGACTCAAGACCTTCTCACCTCGCCCACTCACCTGAGTCACTGCATAGTGTTGGTGCTCCCAGTTCAACTACTACTGCCACATTAACCTCCCTAAAGCACAGCCTTCATTCCTACTCCCATGGTCTCCTAGAGTCCAACCTCTTTTTTTTCTTGCTCCGTTGCACAGCCTAGAGTGCAGTGGCATCTTCATAGCTCACTGCAACCTCAAACTCCTGGGCTCAGGTGATCCTCCTGCCTCAGCCTCCCATGTAGCTGGGACTATAGTCTATTTTTCTATCTATAGTAGAGATGGGGTCTCACTCTTGCTCAGGCTGGTCTCAAACTCCTGACCTCAAGTGATCCTCCTCTGGCCGTGGCTTCCCAGAATGCTAGGATTACAGGTGTGAGCCACTGCACTGGGCCTGAGGTTGACTCCAACCTCTGTAATTGGAATTTAACCTAGCCTCCCCAACCTGTCACTTGCTGGGCTTTCCTCCCCACCCAGGGTACTTCAGCCTTCAGTCAAACAGCCACTCCCTATATCCCTTCCCAACCTGGCTCACCTTCTCTGGCTTCCCTGCCTCTGCTGACACAGTGCCCCCTTGACATCCCCTTCCCACTCCTATCCTGGCAACACCAAACCCCATTATGCTGTCTTTCCAGGCCAATGAAAATGGCTTCTATTGCCCACAGCTTTTTTCAATCTCTCTATAATGATCATTTACTACTCTTAAGTATAATGAGTTAAGAGTTAAGGAGTAATGCCTCTAATCCATTACTATCTCTTATTATGATGATTGCTAAACCTGTCTATGTACCTCCTTTCCCCCACTAGATTACAATCTCTTTTTGCTCAGGATGTGTGTGATTCATTCAAACTTCTGTGGAGTTTAGTACAGTGTCTTATGGGAGCTTTATAACTATACACTGAATTAACATGTGAGTAAAAATGCTATTCAAGATAAGCCACAATGAAAATCCTAGACTTAATAATAGTCCTTATAATAAGCTTTATGTAATAGTAGACATTATAATAAGCTTCATGATTTACTATAGCGTCAAGAAAGATAATTCTAATCTAAAGTAACATTATGTCTTGATATATACATAAAAACAGTAACATGTCAGATCAGCACTTCCCAAACCTTGTTCCTTACTAAATGCTTTTGAGATGTTAGTAACTGTTCTAAGAAAAACAGTTTCTGGGGTATTTGGAAAATGCTGTTGAACTTCTCACCTAAAAAGGATGGATAGAGAATGAGGTGAGGCCAAGAATGGAAAGAAAATGTTTTGTACTTTGTTTATTTTGAAAGCTGAAAGTTTTATTCTCCTGTAGATTGTCTCTTAGGCATCCTCAAAATGTTTCTGCAAAAACGATGGCAGCAAGGCAGCAGAAAAGCCATCTCCTTTCAGTCAAGTGTCATCTGCCCAAGTACAGCACTGGCTGGTACAGCTGACCTATAGGGTGACTGTTTCAGATGATGGTCCAAAGGAACCTACCAATATCAAAGCTGCAGACTATGAAATCATTCACTGTGTCCTGAACAATTCTGCCCAGAACATAAAAATCTATTTCAGAGAGCTATGAAGAAAAAAATAGTGTACAGTGAATTTCCCCTGTTCTCAGAACAATCTGTGATTTTTAGGAGGGACATTAAAATAATAGAAAATAACTTTTAAAATTATAGAAAATTCAAGTAACATAGTTTTTAAAAACAAATTCTGCTTAATGTTTGCCAAGTAGGTAAGCTTTTTAGACAAAAGGGTTGGCAGAATTTTTAAAGAATTCTCAAATGACAAAAATTCTCAACAAGTGTAATAAGAGCTATAATACAAGTACAAAAGTATAATGGCTCATAAAATAAGCTTTTAAAGCTTTAAAAATCATAAATTATAAAACTCTTAAGAGTCATTGATACTTACTTACTTGTCTCTGAAAGTAAAGAACAATAATCAATAGGTTTTGGGATTGGTACTTTCAGGGGTCAATAGGAAACACCACAGTTCTGAAGGTGACAATGATCTTTTGCGGATGGCACAGATAATAATGAGTAGGTGGGAGACATCTAATGGCCCTGATTATAAATATCCTTCTGTTACCTGTGCCCTATTTTAGTATAAGAAGATGATGCTTTATAGAAAAGTTAAAATAGGAAAATTCTCATGCTGCACAGTTTTAAAATGAAGTGTACCGAGTTATACATGTATCATCTATAATGGGTTTTTGTGGGGGATTGAGGGGGTAAGATCCTGAATCCAATTAAGCTTCTGGACCTAATTACCAACTCACAGGAAATACAGGGGATGGAGGGACACAACGAACACCATTAATGGGGTACAAATCTTGACTGTGAGAAACTGGAAAAGAGAAATAACCCAATTTCTTCTTCAAAAACAACAACCAAAACAGGTGGGTGGGAGACAAAGAGAAAGAGGTGTCCATGCCACACAAGTAGCCATGAGTTGACAACTCTTAAAGCCAGAAGATGGGTATATGGGAGTTTAATTTTCTATTCTTTCTACTTTTGTTTATGTTCCAAATTTTCCATTGGGGAGGACAGGCTTAAAGGAGGACTCATGAAATTATTACTCTAAGTACTACAAAGTATAAACTTGATTGCTTATTGCATAAGAAACTATATGATCAGAAACTTAAAAGTTGAGATCTTAAGGATCAGGCAAAAATGGACAACATATACAATCCTGTTGATAGAACATTTTACAAATTTCATCATTTGATATTTATTAATAAAATCTGAAAATCTAGTATAGTGCCCACACTATATACTCTAACTTAATGGTACATATGAAATTTCAGAGCCACTTTTAAAATTGCCATTAATCAAACGTTAAATAAGAAATTATACTATCCTAAAGAATTAAATGGGCTAGTAAACTTATTTTCCTTGGTAAAGACACCTGGATGAAATGCATACGGTTAGTGAATATGTTTTTACTACCAATGCACTTACAGTATTAGAAAACAACCAACAAAAAAGATGGTAAGCATTAGCTTCCATATATACTCTATGTACCAGTCTTTTATGTAAATTGAAAGTGAGTTCAGTGAAATTTTTGTTTGAAGGCAACTCAAATGGGTCTCTATGACATTTCGTGAACTGAAAAAAAATGTCTTCACATAAAATTTTACATGCAGTGGCCGGGCACGGGGTGGTGGCCCATGCCAGTAATCCTAGCACTCTGGGAGGCCGAGGTGGGAGGGTTGCTTGAGCGCAAGAGTTCGAGACCAGCCTGAGCAAGAGCAAAGACTCTGCCTCTACTAAAAATAGAAACAAATTAGCTGGGCAACTAAAAATAGAAAAAATTAGCTGGGCGTGGTAGTGTGCACCTGTAGTCCCAGCTACTTGGGAGGCTGAGGCAAAGAGGATTACTTGAGTCCAGGAGTTTGAGGTTGCTGTGAGCTAGGCTGACACCACAGTACTCTAGCCTGGGCAATAGAGTGACACTTTGTCTCAAAAAACAAAAAATTTTACATGCAGATCATTTGTAAGAATCAAACCAACTTTGAAAAAGGAGAAAGGTGTTGTTCCAAAGCATTATGTGAGAACAAACCTATTTTATTATATACTTCAGTTAAGCTTCATTTACATGATAATGTAGACAAGTATAATGTTTTAGAATACCTATTTACCAAGACAACTACAGGTTCACTTTTAAAGCCTCCAAATAAAATTAACAAACAAAACAACACAGAATACCTTGAGTATACTTTAAGACATCTTTCAAACTTCTAATTTGTATTTCTCTCATGGAAGTAGAATAAAGAGAAGTAAAGTTATATGACTCCACTGTGGGGAAAAAATACTAATAAAAGGCTAAAATTTTTTCTCGCAAACTATTTTCTAATCTTACTATACAATACTATCTTTACTGTCTTTATACTATATTATACTATATTTCACTATTCTAAAATACTTCTTACCACATTTTAACAACTCAAGTTGGGATGTGGCTTACAATACTTGGAATGTTTATGCTTTCATAGTTAGTGGTATATAAAGTAAGCGTTCTATGAACAATAGAAAGCATGTAAGATGCAATGAAATGCAGCATATTACCTGAATTTTTAAACATCAAAATATTATCTAGTCCAGTTGGCTTCTGAGAGATCAGATGTGGCCCATGGACATGAACTGTACATAGTAAAATGGAACTTCCAGATCATAAACAATGGAAGAAGGAACACCGCTGGAAACTGTCTGAGCGAAGCGGGCTGCATGAGGGCTAAGGGATCCATGGGGCACATAAGATGAATTAAGTAATTTAGATAGAATTTATCCCTAGAGTACAGTGTCCATGTTCTTTTTCAATGTATTCTCCTTAAAGAACCATGAAAAATGCTTTTTACATTAAAGTTTTAAAATTAAAAAAAAAAACCAAACTATTGTCTATAACTTAATTCACCGGTAACTATCTGCTTCTTCAACATCCTTGTCAGTTTTAATCCTTGTTCCAATTTCATGTTCAATTTATTCATATTGTGTTCCACATATAAAATTCAACACTTAAAAAATTATAGCAGCTTTCTGAAAGCCTTTACTAGTAATATTTTTAAGTTGTTATTCATTGGAAGCTTTTTCTATAAACTATATTTTTCTAAGGCTTCCTAAATTTTGACAGTTGAAATAATTCCAGCATAAGTACATGAAAAGTTGAATCATCAACATTTTAATGATCTGAAAATCAAATACAGTGCTGGCATGAAGGATTAATTCCTTCTTGACATTGCATCTGCAAAAATACTGAATATTCTATACAACATCCAAATCTATAAATTGAATAAATGAGCTAATTCTGGAAAGCAGAAGAGTAGTAAAAATATTTCCAGGCCATAGCCCACACCACGCTTGTTTTTCCAAGGGAGACCAATCTGACTCTAGCAACAGAAGAATTCTGCTATTTTCAGACAGTCTGGGGTATAAAAATATAAGTATAAAACTATAAATATAGAACTACTCAGGAAAACAAAACAAACCCCTCTGCAATCACCAAAGTCTGACCCACTATTACTTGAAGCAGGCAAGTAACAAGTAAACAGAAGAATCCTAGAAAACTGTTAAATATCAACAACAGTCCTATAAGTGGTCTTTAGCATTATCTTAAGGATAATCAATCCATTCTACTTAAATCTAGGACACCTTTATTCACAACATAAAGACCGGAATTTGGTAAATTTCACCAAATCTGTCTGTGAAGTACAATGTTCAGAAATAAGTTCCTCGCCATACTGAAACAATTACTCTGGAGTGTTATCATACATGCTCATCGCTTTTTTGCTCTTTGGTTTTCAAATACCATAGAAAACGAAGATCCTGGATGTCCTATGTGTTCTAGCAAGAGACATTTCTAGGTCACGAAATGTACATGCGAATTCCACTATTTAGTCTACATCCTTGGTGCCATCCTCCCTCCTCAGCCACGTTAGTAAAAGCTCTCTTCAAAGGCTCTGATGCAACTCGGGACCTCTTAGCAACCACTGTACCAAAACTTCACATCAGAATAGATCTTTCAAATGGTTCTTGCTTATTAGCATCAACTGTCCCTTCTCTTCTAGTCATTTCTCCCCTCTCCCTGCAACCCTGGAAGGCTACAGGAGTATTTGAAAAAGGCTGCTCTAAAGCCCCTCCTCAGCTCATCTCCCCTTAGCTATGGGCTCCCCCTCTGGCTTCTGGCTCAGCCCTTGTCTCACTCTCCCACCACAGACTCCTCAGTCTGTCCCGCTGGAAGCCCCGACACCCTCAGGCTACTGTAAAGCCTCTTCCTCGCCTGGTCTCACAACACACAGGCCCCGAGTACAGATTTAACTCAAATCCAGCCCTCCTCCAGAGCCCACTAACCTCAATCTTTTCTGGGAAAATTGTTCTTTCCCCTTTTCTCCAGAGGCAGTGATGCTATCTCGCACCTCCACACTGTTACTTTCAGACCATTTCTCTTTTACTCTGTACTTTTGTACTTTGTACAAAACCTACTCCCTTTCTTTGAAACTCATGCCACCAGTGGTTTTCAAAACTGTATAGCCTTAGAATCCTCTTTGAGGATAATCCTTTTCTAGTGGTTTTGATACCATATCATCTCCTCTGCCAAGAATTTGTTCTTTCAAGTATTCCCCCTTTCCCCTATATGTTAAACCTCTTCCTCAGCATACATAAATAATACATACACAGAAAATCAACTCCTGCTCCATTTCTTTTTTTTTTTTTCTCAGACAGAGTCTCACTCTCTTGCCTGGGCTAGAGTGCTGTGGCATCAGCCTAGTTCACAGCAACCTCAAACTCCTGGGCTCAAGTGATCTTCCTGCCTCAGCCTCCTGAGTAGCTAGGACTACAGGCATGTGCCACCATGCCCGGCTAATTTTTTCTAGATTTTTAGTTGTCCAGCTAATTTCTTTCTATTTATAGTAGAGATGGGGGTTTTGCTCTTGCTCAGGCTGGTCTCGAACTCCTGAGCTCAAGCAATCCTCCCGCCTTGGCTTCCCAGAGTGCTAGGATTACAGGCGTGAGCCACCGCACCCAGCCCTGCTCCATTTCTTTAACTGTTGTGGAACCCACTTCCCTTCATGCAGAAGCTTCCTAAAGAATAAGCCACATCTCTATTAATTTACCAGGACATGGAGCCCACTGGCCTCCATGGTTACCAATCCCTGAAATGGCACTTGCCAGGGTCATCATCCCATCACCAAACATATCAGAAACACTTCATTTTAGGTAAAAATCTCTGAACAAACATCACTCTTGGGCTTCAGTGACCCACTCCCTCTGTCTTCTCCTTCTACCTTTGACTTCCCGAGAAGCTTTCTCTTCCTTTAGTGACCCTCCAGGATGGCCTCTCTACTACTGAGTCTGTCTCTTCCAACTCCACACATGCTCCCTGTACAGCCTCATATATAGACAAGGCTTTAACTCCCATCTCTGTCCTCCAGCTTGACCATGCTCTATCACAGAACATCTCTACCAGCACCTCACAGTTAAATATTCTAAACCCAACTCCATCCACCCACCTTTCCATCAAGGCTGCTCCTCCTCTGGGGGCTACTATTTTGTATCAGCCTTTCCAACCAGGGAGACCTGAGAAGATACTGTGAGAAAGTCTGCTGCAGTCGAGTATCAGCTTGAGCAGGTTTTTGTTAGTTTGATAAGGGAGGTGAAGACCTTCTAGGCAAAGGAAAGAAGCATGTGCAAGATAAGCAGGTGAGAGAACAGAGTTTGATGGGTGGGACAACGTGAGGCCGCCTGAGGTTTTTCCCTTACTCCCTATATTCAGTGGCTCCCCAGGTTATGGAAACTCCACTACCTAAATAGTTTTCATATATATATTCATTCCTTCTCCACCTCTAGTGTCATTTCAGTGTAGGCCCGAGTACTTTTACAAACTTTCACAACAGCCTCAAACTCTCTGCTACCTGCCTCTTTCTTTTTCGGTCCATCAGCCACATGACCACCAAAGCTTTCTTCTTAAAGTCCAGGTCCGATAGGGCCTTCCTCCCTCCTTTAAAGTCCTTCAGTGTCTCACCACTGCCTACAGGATGAAGTCTGCAATCCTTAGCATGCCATAAAAGGCCTTCTGTGACATGGCCTCTGCCAGCCTCCTAAGCCTCATTCCAAGCTCCTGTCTCATGTTCTCCCATCTATCAACTCTGTTCTCTCACCTGCTTATCTTGCACATGCTTCTTTCCTTTGCCTGGAAGGTCTTCCCCTCCCTTATCAAACCTAACAAAAACCTGCTCAAGCTGATACTCTACTGCAGCAGACTTCCTCACAGTATCTTCTCAGACACCCCAAGGCACCCCCTCCTTTCTGCTCTTGTGCACATCTCTAGAGTGGTATTTATTACATTGGTATTTACTAATATTCTTTCTCTTCCATTAGATTATGAGTTTCCTGAAGGGAGGAATTCTGCCTTATTTTTCTGTTCAACTGTGTATCACCAGCACCTGGTACACTGCCCAGCATGTATCAGAGTTAAGAAGCACTCACCAAGTGAATCTTCACATGCTACAGTTCCTATTCATTCTTACTTTCAAGCTTTTGCATTTAAGGTGGAACACCATGGGCTTATTATACATGGCAATGGATTAAAGTAGGGTGAAGGGAAAGTTAATCCATTCTATTTGGTAAAAGAATACCCAAGTTTCTGAGTGGTGATTGGTCATACTTATTCTTTGATTTAAATTTAGACAGTGAATACAGCTCTAGTAACAGTTAAGGAGGCAGTGTTTTGTTACCTAACAAAGTTAAAAAGGCAGTGTTTTGTTACCTAACAAAGTTAAAAAACAGCAGAACCGTAAAGTAAATATTATGCAAATTAATATGCTGATTTTGGATAAAAATGTATTTTATTAAAACTTATGGGAAAAGTGAAAATTTAAAAGTTATGAGTTAGCCTAGGTATTACTAGAATCTAGTGCTAGCAAATAAGCCTAATTTTAGGCAAATTTCCCAAGAAGAAATAAACAGAACCAGTTATATAAGCCCACATGTAAAAATTACAGTTAAGTAGGCACAGTTACCTATACAAATCAATAATTTGTTATTGTAAATTTTGGGGGACCAAGTGTCTTTCTCATTATAAAAGTGCAAAAAATTTAAATGTGGCTGTATACTTTTTAAAATTTATGTTGAAAGAGTAATTATTTGTATATAATTCCCAAAAATCATGGAATTGCTATACAGCCATGTATTCTATAACTAATCACAGAGTTCAGAGCCCAGAACAGCTGGATTACTGACTCATGTAATGCAGTTATTTTCATTATAGTTAAAAAATAATAATTATTAAAAAGGCAGCATTTGATGAACGAGAGCAGCTTAAACCTGCATTTTCCAATGTCCCTTGCCAAAAATATCAGTACTACCTAACTAGGTCCTTTATATTTGTATGTTTTTTTTTCTTTCTTTTTTTTGAGACAGAGTCTTGCTCTGTCACCTCAGGTAGAGTGCAATGGCATGATCCTAGCTCACTGCAACCTCAAACTCCTGGGCTCAAGTGATCCTGCTACCTCAGCCTCCTGAGTACTGGGACTACAGGCATGCGCCATCACACTTGGCTGATTTTTTCTATTTTTGGTAGAGATGGGGTCTCACTCTTGTTCAGGCTGGTCTCAAACTCTGACTTCAAACAATCCTCCTGCCTTGGACTCTCAGCTAGGATTACACGTATGAGCCACTGCACTCAGCCAGTGTTTTCTTTCTTTTTCATGCCAGACATTGCAATGATCTCACTGCAGCCCCTATTCTAGCCCAATCTTTTCAGAAGCTCCCCCTAAAGCATTAACTGGAGCTACGTACAGCATTAACAAAAAGAACTCTCCAGATCACATTTATCTATAAAGACTTCTTCCCCTTAGGACTGAGATGGGAAAGCAGGAACAATCTCTTTTGGTACCTTATAATGCAATATTAATGTTCCACTCAGCATTACAGCATTAGACTAATCTTTTGTACAATTTTGATTATTTCCAACTATGAGAATCCCACATTATTTGTTAACATGTAGAAAATTAACTACATTTAACAATGAATGCAAAAGTTGAATTTAGCAATCTATACATGATACTTTAATACTTTTACCTGTTCAAGAACCCACTGGAGAACTGTATATATAATTATCATATATATAATAGGAAGCCAGTAATTACTATTAATCTAAAAAAGTTAAAATTTTATATTATCCAAATTAATTAGTAAAAACCAGTGATATTTTATCAAATATTATATTATACAAACAAATATTATAAAATATCACTCACCATCCCCAGCAGGAAGTCCTCTCTCCTTTTTTTCATCACATTTGTTGCATTCACTGAAGTAAAGCAGCAGGAACATATCCAAGAGTACCCAAATCAAGGAGGTGGCTAGGACCACCTTGCAATATGCAAATTTTCTCATGGCACTTTAAGTCAAACGCAAAATTTTAAAATATATACATATAAATATACAAAGATCATGAAAATTATTCCAATCCAGTTTCATCAAAAATCACGTTCATACCCTATAGAGAAAAAAAGAAAAAAGATCAACTTAAAACTTCAGAACTTAGAAAGTGAATTATAAGATTAATATTATGAATATTAAATAACATAAATTATTAATTATCACTAATAAGAAATTTGACCATGAAGACTAAGTTTGAAAATCAGACTTGGAAAAATTATTGTAAAATATATAAAAAGTTATAATAGCAAGAATATACACCCCCTAGTCTATACCAAGTAATAAATAAAGAAAACGAAAGAAAAATACTTACATACAAATAACACCTACAAATCAATATAAAATAATCCAACAGGAAAACAAGTAAAGGATGTAAACAGGCACTTTGCAGAAAGGAAGCCTAAATAACCAACAAATATGTAGAAAAGTGTTCTATTCCCTATAATTAGGACATGCAAATTAAAACAACAATGAAGCTACTATTTCATACCCATCAAACACATGGGTCTTACTGACCTTTCTATTCAATTGCTATATTAAGTGCTAAGGCAAGAATGAAGCTATTATTGCCAGGGGCATTTAAGCAACCAGTGATTCCTGATGCATTTCAACTATCAACATTCAGGTCCCAGGCCCAAGAATTAAAATGAGTCGTCTTTGCAGCCTGTACTACAGCAGCTTATTGGGCTAACTCTTGTCCTTCTTTCCCACTGAATCCATTCTAAAAATGCCAAGTCACCAATTATCCAGCAAACAGTCTCATGGAAAGTATAACAGAAAAGAAAAGGGTATATCATAAGATCTGAGGCCTAGTCTTGGCTCTGACAATAATTTTATAGACTTCCCTGATTTTTGGTTTCTATTTCCTACCCTCTTATCTCCCTTTATTTCTGTTGAGAAAATTACTGGAGGAACTGCCACCAAATTTGGAAAATCATTTGGGATAGTCTGATTTAATAGGTTTCTGGAATAGAAGGAGTTCATCTTGGAGCACGCTGGAGCAGTCGGGGGGACCCCAGAGAGGCAGAGAATTGCCCACTGAGCAGCTGACTCTGAGGCTCAAAGTTCTGTGTCACTTCATGATCAGGAGAGATACAAGCCCAAAGTGCACTCTGGTGCAGTGGACTAAGGAAACACACTCTGCACGTGTGCCCACACTGAAAGGCACGTAAGCAGATACTCTGAAGGATTGCCACGATGAGTGACGTGGCAGCTTCTTACAAGTGCAACTTTGTGTGATGTGTTCCGTGGTGGCCAGAAGAGGTGTATTTTCCTGAACAATTCAGGGCAGGCCAGTGGGTTTATCTATGACATAGATTTAGTAGTTCTTGCCAACTTCACAAGGTTGCTGGAGAGCAACCTGAAAAAATACTAAGTGATACTAATAAATACAAAGTATTGTTGTTTATGTTCATTTCTCTGGGGACTTTGTCTCTTGACTATCTTCCTCCTTTCACCAAACCAACACTCCCTGGCTGCAAGGTGAGAACAAAGATGCTACTGTCATATTCTTACCTCAAAATCATGCTATTCAATACCCGATACAGTGTCACCTACAGTGAGCAACTACTGATAACTACAGTAGTTATCAGTAGGGGTGAGGGGAGAACCTAAAGCATTATAGTGCACAATGTCATGGAACAACAGTTCTCATGAGATGCTAGATATATAAATTTATATTTTGAGCTACTTCATGTGAAAAGCTACCTCTTTTGGTCCTTGGCAAACAAAGCAAACAGTCTGACTGCTAGTGCAATAACTGGGTTTCAAATGTGGCTTTATGGTCTCTAAAATCTGATTCTCCCACCCCCCAAAAATGCCTACAGTGCAGAATACATAAATATAAATCTTTATAACTTTGCATGCATTCCTATTTAATTTTTGTAAGGAAGCCATAATTAGATTTTGAAATTGAAGGTGAAATGCAGAGGGAGGCGTGTCTGGGAGAGGAGGGCTGTGTGGCACACCCTACCAGTGTAAGGGGAGGTGAAAAATGACCCTCAGACTTAAGCCCCAGGTGACTAGATGGATGATGGTAAAGCAACAAAGAAAGGAAAGAGACTAAATCATGAGTTTGATTCAACTCACACTGAATGTAAGGGGCCGGATATCAAGGTGTCCACAAGGAGTCAGGTGGGTAACTGGGTCTGATGTGAAAAGACAGACTTGTCAGGCACACAAGAAGTAGCTGGGGTCACCAGAGGAGACAAGATGGCACAGGAAGAAGGCAGAGAGGAAAATGGGAGATAGAACCCCGGGAAACCCACAACCTTCCATAAATCACAGAAGACAGACCCTTCTGAGAAAAGCACAGGAGAAGTCAGGGGAGCGAGGTTAGTGGAAGGAGACGGGATGAATGTAAGACCCTCTATGAGGTTGAGAAAGACAACAAAGAAAGACCAAATGTCCATAGTGTTTGGCTCTAAGGACAAGATCACTGATAATTTGGGGTTTCTATTACTGTTCCCCTGCAAGGGAATGAGCTCGTGGAAGGCTTGCTCATCTCTATAGCTTCAGAGTAAACCCTCAGAAAATGTTTTCCAAATGAAGGAAAGAAAAGAATGGAATGGCACAAGAGATACTATTTTAACCTGTCTTCTCATTTGTCAAATGTACCTGCATTTTGTCCTTTGAAGCCTGGAAGCCAGGCATTGACTTCTCTGTAGCTATGAAAGTCCCAGTATCTAGGACCTACATGGTATCTTCTTCCAATAGAAGGCTGTTTCATCTACGGTGAAAATCTGTTAAGTGTAGCCATCTTCATCAATGATCTCGGCTAGATCATCTGGATAACCTGTTGTACCTTCTACATTAGCTCTTGCTGCTTCACCTTTTACGTGATAGAGACAGCTTCTTTCCTTAAACCTTATGAACCAACCTCTTGTATCTTCAAACTTTTCTTCTACAGTTTCCTCACCTCTCTCAGTCTTCAAAGAATTGGAAACAGTTAGGACCTTGCTCTGGATGAGGCTTTTGCTGAAGGGAATGTTGTGGCTGGTTTGACCTTCTCTCTAAACCACCCAAACTTTCTCCATATCAGCAATAAAGCTGTTTTCCTTTCTTATCATTCATGAGTTCACTGGAGTAGCTAGCAATTTTAATTTCCTTTAAGACCTTTTCCTTGCCATTCATAACTTTACAAACCATTTGGCACAAAAAGCCTGGCTTTTGGACTATCTTGGCTTCCTACATGTGTTCCTCACTAATCTTAATCTTTTCTAGCTTTTGATTTAAAGTGAGAGAAATAATTACAGTAGTAACATTTAAGATCACAGATCACTATAACAGATATAATAATCATGAAAAATTTTAAAATACTGCAAGAATTACCAAAATGTGACACAGAGAAATGAAATGAACACATGCTGCTAGAAAAATGGTGCTTGAGAGACTTGCTCAATGCAGGGTTACCACAAACCTTCAATTTGTAAAAGAGAAAAAGAAAAAAAAAACCCAATCTGGGAAGTACAATAAAATGAGATACACCTGTATTTTTGAGTCACAGTTCATCTCAAGCTCTCTGGATATTTACTGAGTTTTGGCCAAAGATGTTCTTGATACTGTGTCAGGTACTGTAGACGGCACAAGCACCAAGGCAGTAACCCACACCTAATCACATTATTAAACACCAGTAAGAGGCCATTCACATTACAAAAGAGAAACACCAGCTCAGGAAACCTGACAGGAAAAGAAACATCCAGATGGAAAGGTTCTAAACAGGTTTTATCAGAAGGCAGCAGAAGGTACAAGATTTTGTTTAAAGTAAGTATTTTCTACAGTTGTTTTGTTTCTGTCTCTCCCTTACCTAAAACCCTTTACTGGCTTCCCACTGTCCTTAAGATGGTCTTTCCCACAGGCCCGTTTTGTCCTAAAGACCACTGATACCGCAGTACCCACACCTGAGAGTCCTCACTAAAATCCCATGGTCAGGTAAGTCAGGGAGATGTTTTATACTCTACTTGCCCTGGGAGATTCACATTGCATATTGTGGTACTAAAGAGTCTGTGAAGTTCTGTAATAAGCAAAAATAGGAAACTTGTTTAATTATGTTAACTCAGAACTTCCCATTTTCAGGCATGAAACTTTCCCTATCCACTTTGTCTTTTTTGTATAACGTAAAGCAGGTTTCAAATAGCAATACACTAGTCAAGATTGGTCCTATATTCTGGAATCAGGCAATTTTTAAAATACACTATGGGTTATTTGCTTTCTGCAAAACTGATATTTCTGTGAATCTGCAAATTCTGTAAAAAGGAATCCCATTGTGTTCAAAAGCCAATCACAAGAAAGACTTTCACAAAGTGAAGGTTAATTTTGTTATATCTTAACTGTTTTAAGTTAATATTTCTGTATTGGTCTTTAACATAACATATATCTGTATATAATACAAATACTTGTGCCCCATAATATTCTGAAATTAAAAAAAATAGTTATGGACAAAAATGGGAAATCCAAAAGTTGCCATTATATAAATCCCTAAAAGTACAGAATTTATAAACTTCTCAGAGAAATGAAGCTTGCCAACGATTTTACTTTCAATTATTTTTTTCTGAGTTTAGAATATCATACTCTAAAAACTATAGCTAGCATTAAATATCACCTTCAGCAAATGCAACATTATTTCATGTAGGATACCACAAGAAGAGTTAACATAGCAGGTCTGTTGTACTTAGTTCTTGCTAATCTTGTCCAGGGGATGCCTGGAGCCATGGCAATGACCCCAGCCAAACTCTGAGAACTAAATTCATGGAGTGTTCACAGTCACTGTTATTGATCTTTCTGTGTATGCTACAGGCAGTGAGTCAGGATGTACCAGGCTGTCACCACTGCCTTACTTCATCAAGATTTGTGACATGACCTGGTATCTGGTGTAGGCTCCCACATTTCTGTTACCAGAGCTGGTCATATGACAAGAATGTGCCCATCTGACCGGCTTCCTATAAGAACTCGGGACTGGAACACTTGTGTGCTTCTCCAGCTAGCGACATCTTATATGTGTCTCTATTATCCATAGCTGGAGAGAAATGCATGTCCATATGATTCTCACAGAGAGGAGACTTGGAAGATGATGCCTGACCTCCCTACTATTCATCCTCTTCCTGCTGTCCCTGCATTGTATCCTTTGCTGTAATAAACCTTAGCCATGAGTACAACTTGATGTTGAGTTGCCTGAGTCCTTCCAGCAAATCAGTGGTGACTGGGACCCTCCCCCAAAACAGATACCATTAAGGAATTTGGTTTGTCATAATACCTACTTCTTTCGTTATGTGTCAGAAGCTAATGATCATAATCCCAATCTCTCCAAATTGATAAATCAGTATACAAGAAAAAAGTTAACATCCCAGGCCTGAGATTGCTATCCTTAGAAAGGCAGCTTGGAAGCCAAGGTTGGCCTTTGGCTGGCATCTGGAACTTGAATGGTAACTTTCCCTAAATGATAAGTCTGACTCACTGTGCCCAAACTGTACATACAAACAACACAGTTTATGTTAAACACCTGCTCTCCTTCTGGAAATTTGGAGTTTTGGTCTGTGCTAGGCAGAGGGTCCCTAAGTGACCAGCCTCAGTAAAAACCTTGGGCATGAAGTCTCTAATGAGTTTCCCACATTTCACACATGTTGTCACAGTTCATTGCTGGAGGAATTAAGCATATCCTGTGTGACTCCACAGGGAGAGAACTCTTGGTTTCCTCCAGACTTTACCCCATGCACTTTTTCTCTTTGCTGTAATAAATCTTAGCTAAAATCTTGTGTGTTCTGCCAGCCAATCACTGAACTTGGGGGTGGTCTTAGGAACTCCCAACATAATCATATTAAAATAAAAGTGAGTATCTATTAGGCCAAATACTAAAATTCAAATTTGGGTTCAAATTTCAATACCAACGCATAGTAATTATGTGACCCTAGCAATGTTACTTTATTTGCAAAATCTGAGCCTCTTCATTCCTTTAAATGAGAAAAACATACCCACCTTACAGTCCCATTGCACTAAATTAAATAAGGGAATGAACAACACACTCACATACCATACACACTCAAGTAGATTTTAAATGGTATTTCTTGAAGCACTTTCTTAGATGAAACAAATCATCAGGAACCTTTCATATGTGTATTGCTGCAATAAGATTCAAGTGGCCATTAGGAGCACTCCAAAGAGAAGCTCAGAGATAAACTTTCATCCTATATCTTCCACTCTGAGCTCTGTGAATGATTTCCAGATCACATGACAGGATTACTGAGTAAGCTCAAGCAGGTTAAATCCTATATAATAAATACCTTTTGATTTCTGAACCTGGTCTTTATTTTGCATTCAAATTGACCTCCCTAATGAGAAGTGAATGTATTAATAATAATCAATTATACTGGGACTATCCTTTATGGTTATATTTCCCAAATTACTAAACTGGAATTGTAGCATAAGCTATTCTCTTGTGTGTATACGAGGCATAAAGTCCAATCAACATAAATTTTGAAACCCACAGAGCTATAACATTAAATCCCAATGTAAAGCGAAGTAGAACCCTGAAGTCATTCACTTCCAACTATCAACTTACCCCAAAGTGGTTTTTCAAATGAATTCATATCCCAAATCCACATGTCCCACATCTCCTGTTGAAAAATAAATTTCCTAAAATCAGTTTATTTCAGAGTAATTCTATCCTCCCCCCTTATCTCAGCCACCTTGTTCCACTGGACTATAGGCCAGTTGCCGCCTGAGTACAAGGACCATGAATCATCCAGATACTCCCCCAGTGCTGTCACAGTACCCGGCCAAAATACATCTTCAGTTACTGTCTGTTACATGAATGAGAGAGTCAAGGAATAAAGTATTACTGAGATTCAACACCACACTCAGTGGAAATACTATAAAATTATCTTTCTTTCTTTTAACTTCCCAGGTGGGAAGACCAAAGACACACACAGCACCTGTGACAGATACTGTTTGTTCCTTATCCTACTCCCACATTTGTCACTGCACTGGACCCCTGACTGAAGTCAAGTGATCATGCTTGGCCATCTATTCCCAATTAGTCCAAGACAACCATGGCCTTTCTATTCCTCTAGCCAGTACCAGTGACCAAATTCTGATTAATGAGACCCGAGGAGAAGTCTCTAGGGAAGCAATCGGGAAAAGTTATGCCCCTTCATAGAGATGCTGAAGGAGAAACTGTATTTTTCCATCTTCGGACACTGTACAGCACACTTGGAAATGCTTTAGTCATCTTGTGTCCATGAGGGAAACCGTCATCAATGTGGACAGCACCATCAATGTGCTGAGGATGACAGAGTGAAAACATGGACAGCACGCTGGACCCTGACAGGACCCAAACTTCCTGTTATGTGAGATGATAGAGTCCTCACTGATTAACGAGGTATTCTGCTTCTACAGACCAAAACATCCTGATACACCACTCTGCAACCTACAACTATTAATTTAGATAGGTATGTATATTGTGAAGAACAGATGAAGATATAAATCAGTGGAGGATCTAAATTAAGGAGCTTACTTTTATAGGAGACCACATGGAAGTAGAATTTCAATATAAATTAACGGCTACAATTAGAACCTGGTGTATGACACGTCCATCTTAGACACAGCATTATTTAATCTATCACAGAATTACACATCCGCAATTCAATCAAACTTTGTCAAAGTATGGGCAAGACACTATGCTAAGTGGTCTGATGCACATAAACATGAGAAAGGTTCAGTCTCTATCCTCAAGAAGCTTGCAATATTGAAGGAGAGAGAGGAAGGTGAGTTTGTACGGCATTTCACTATTTACAAAATGCTTTTATATTTTTGCAAAAGTGACAAAAAGTTGTTAAGGGGCTACAGTGCCCAAAGAAGAGAAACTGGGAGGAGAGAATGACTGGGGAATTGGTATGACTTAGGAAAAGGCTAAAGAATATTTCAAGGAGGCAAAACAGTGTGAGCTAAAAGAGGGAGGCAGGAAAATGCAGGGACCATCTGGGGAATAGCAAACAGAAGAAATGGGAGATATGCTTGAAGAGGTGTGTACAGAACAGAGGAAACCTTGACTATCATGCTTAAGGACTTTGAAGGGCAATGGCCAGATAAGTCATTGATTTCTTCCCGTGTTTTTATTTTTATCTCTAATGACAAATACCAAATCATTACAATAGAACACACTATGTTGAGATTTCAGAAAATATGTTTTTCCCTTCCCCTCAACCGTGAACTTAGACACTAGGAAATACACTGTCCACGTAGAACCGTGTGAAACACAAAAATACAAAGTCTTAAATGGAAAATTCACTTGATGGGATTAACAGATCATAGACAAAAGAATATAAAGTCAGTCAATTTAAAGACAGATCAAAAGAACCATAGTACAACAATGTACTAGAGATCCTATCCAGCACAGTAAAACAAGAAGAAAAAAAAAGATTTAAGAATTACAAGGAAGAAAATAAAAAAAGAAATGATAGAAAATCCAAGAAAATAAAGACAATTAGAACTAGTTAGAACCTTTAGCAAAGATGCTGGATACAAGACAAACATACAAAATTCAACTGAATTCTTTTGCACCAATAACAACTAGAAATTTGCTTAGAAAGATCTAAAGAATATTAAGAGACACCACGCTCGTGTGTGGAAGGTTTACTACAGTAAAGAAATAAATTCTTTTGATATTCATCTATCTACTTAATATAATTCCAATCAAAATCTCAACATAGTTTTTTCTAGACCTTTAAAAGTAGATCCTGGCTGGGCACAGTAACCCTAGCACTCTGAGAGCAGAGGCGGAAGAATCACTTGAGGTCGGGAGTTCGAGACCGGCCTGAGCAAGAGCAAGACCCAGTCTCTACTAACAAATAGAAAAAAATTAGCCAGGCAACTAAAAATAGAAAAAATTAGCTAGGTGTGGTGGCATGCGCCTGTAGTCCCAGC
>VBSM01003157.1:22384259-22411019 GCA_008086735.1 Cheirogaleus medius | reverse complement strand
AATAAATAAAAAAAAAAAAATAGACCTTAAAATCGCATGGAAGGGCAAGGCCAAGAAAGCCATTACAATTTTGAACAACAAGGTGGGAGAACTCTATCATATATCAAACTATGGTAATAAGTCAGTGTGATACATGAAGCAGAGAAAGAGTAAAAGACCAATGAAACAAAATAGAGCCCAGAATTAGACCCACATGAGTACGCAAACTTGATGTATGACAGAGATGTCACTACAAATCAGTGTGAAAGGATAGTCTATTCATTAAGTGTTCATCCATATACAGAAATAAAACAAAATTCCTACCTCATACTTTACAAAAAAATCATTAATCCTTTAAAGATGTAAATCTCTAAAACTCTAAAATATAGGCAAATATCTTCATGTCATTGGGTAGGGAAGAATTCCTTAATACTCGAAAAGCACAAATCATGAAAGAAAATAATTTCTACTACATAAAAATTAATTTTTAATACAACCAAAGAAATCATAGAAAGTTAAAAGATAAGCCAATGTCTACAACACAAATATGTCAATGTCTACACAATGTCCACACAATGTCTACACAAAATATCTACAACACAAATGATGAAGAAAAGATTAGTATCAGAATGTATAGTATTAAAAACGTCTCCATATCAAAACAAACAAAACACACACAATTGAAAAATGGTCAAAAGATATGAATGAGCAAATCAAAGACAAGGAACCATAAACAATCAATGGACATGTAAAAATATGCTCAACCTCAGTAGTACTCAGGAAAATGAATTTGATCTCATCATATTGGCAAAAACACAACTATTAGGAATAAGGAAATGAGACCCTCACACACTATTGTTCCAAGTGTAATTTGGCACAGCCACTTTGGAGAGCAATCTGGCAATATAAAGCAAAGCTGAAGAAAGCACTAACTACCCTATCACCCAGTAATCCCACTGCTAGGGACATACCCTGGAGAAACATGCACAAGTCTATAAGGAGACATGATTCCAGCATTGTTTATAATGCACCTTTTCCCCACCCCAGCAAAGTAACAACCTAAATGTACATCAAAACAAAAATGGATAAATGAACTGTATAATAAAATATTATATAGCACATAAAATGAATAAATGAGAACTATGTGCACCAGTGTGAATAAGCAATGTTGAATGAGATAAAAGCAATGTGCAAAATATGTACAGTATTCTATTAATACATAGTTTTAAAACATGTTAAAATAAGACATATTGCTTATGGACACAAACATATATTGTAAAGACAGAATAATATGGATGAAAATAATAGACCAAATTCATATTAGTGATTATTTCTGAGGGAGGAGGGAAAGTCTTTAACTATATTAGAACTTTTTTTTATATAAAAAGCTCTAAATTGTAGCAGACAATAGTTGCTGAACTCAATGTCTATTTTCCTCTTCTTCCTCTTCTTACTGCTGTATTACTGTAATAAAAGTGGCAATCTCCTGGACTGCCTTGCAGATTAGAGTGGCCAATAAAATAAAATCAGAAATCACTGGGTGGGGCTGTGGGGAAGATTTTTAAAGGGACTGACTTCAGCTGGGAGATGGGCCCTTTTGCCCTTACCGCTTCCTTGATCCTGCTGTCTGGAATGTGAACACAATGGTTGGGGCTGCAAGTACCTTCTTTGCAACTAAGAGAGAACCTTGAGAAGGAGAGTTGCAAGTTAAGGATTGCAATGCAGAAAGATAAAAGGAGCTGGGTCCTTAGTGACCACACAGCTGCCATATCCTGCAAGGAAAAACCCCCTCTATGTTGTTTAAAGCACTTTGGTGGGGGGGCGGGGAGAATGCAGGGATCTTTTAGCCTAATCTAATGCTGACACAGAAAGAAACAGGGCAGACTGTCAAGACAAGACATAGGGGAAAGGTGGGTTCATGACTTGTTCCTTATCTTCTGCTAACTGTACTTCTCTATACCTTTTAAATTTTTTATTTAAAAAAAATCTCTTATTTTTTAGATTTTAAACAGAGATTCTCAAATGTTACCTACAAACAACTGCTGGCCAACAAGTCAAGAGGGAATGCAAAGGCAACATGTATACTCTATGAGTTGGCTAACCAGAGTGGATAAAGAATTCACTAGAAACTTGCCAACCACACTCTTGAGAGCACAGACACTATCCTATTGTCACCAGTACTACCACTGCCAGCTTGGATAACAAACAAGACTGCAAGATCCCGCAGTCTCTTGGCGCTCAGACTAGGGATGAGAAAGACCAAAAACAATTTGCAAACTAAACGGAAATCTCTGTTGTCACTCCCTTTCCCCTATTTTTCCGTCTCTGTGCATTTCCATACTTCTGCAAGCTCAGTGCCGTACTTTTCCTCCTCCAAAACTGGATTATCTGAGAGAAAAGAAGAAACGAAAAATATCAAAGTACTCTAGGATGAAATTTTGGTTGCCTTCTACATTTGCAAACATGAAGGTTCTTTTGAGAATTACTTCTCTTAAAACACTGTCTGATGTTACTTAGATATTTACTTAAGTAACTTTTTGGGATCTAAATAGTTTTCAAATTTGCTCAATAGACCAAATAAAACCCAAAACTTGGGGTGGGAATAGATTTCAGATTTTTGCCCAAAGAACAACTGGAAATATTTAGTTACCACTGAAAAACTAAACAAAACAGAAAAACCTGTTCATTTACTAGCATGTTACAGAAAGACAGTGTTCAGTTAGTCATAGATTTATCACTGGTACCACACACTGCAAAACTCACATATTCTCCCTTTTCTTTCATTAACTAGTCAGTAATTTGGTACATCAGTTTTTGTGTTGTTTTCCTAATTTGGTTTCTGTCTTAGTTTCTCCCTAATGTCATTTAATTTCTTTTAGTTTGTAACCTTTATGGTTGTTCTGCATTCTCTCCTGCTAATTTTTCTGTGAATAGCTATTCTCTGCCTCATTTCCTCAATTTGGTCTTCCCTATAGTCTCAAACTGCTTCTGCACTGATACTAGTTAAGATCCACTCTAAGGGATGACATCTCAAGTGACTTTTGAAATTTTTTTCAGAGCTTTGGGAGGCTGATTATAAGATTTGCTTCCTGTTCTCAGAACCCTCCCCTCCAAAAAAGTGCAATTAAGCTGTCATTTACTTAACAATGTAATAGAAAGTTAACAAGTAAACTGTTGAAAAAAATCCCTGAAATAATCCCGTTATTTAATTCACACCAATAACTCAAAACATCACGTCTGCATCATTTTTTTAAATTCCATCTAATTCTCAAAATTGCATTCTACTAAAACCTCTAAACACTAGGGTTACCTCTTTTCCTTCTTAAATACACTAAACAGTTGCATATGTTTGCCTTTATTACTAATAAAAATGTGACTATTAATAAAAGATAATTTTTTGCAGATGACATTTCTCCACTTGAGCTTTAGAGAATTTAAGAATTAAGTTCTTCATCCATGAGCAATCTTTTCCAAACACACATTACAGCCTAGTCTCAAGCTTCCTTCTTACAACCATAAATTCACGAGGAATAAAACTTTTTAAAGATATATTTAAACATTATCAAAGAGTGTATACTTTTTAATGAATACAAAATCATTTTTTTTGTGAACAAAAATCAAGGCATATAGACATTTGTTCACTCAGTTTGAATTTAGTAAGTACCTATTTACTATAATGCCAAGCACTTTACCAGATCACAGGAGAACAAAGATGAGTTAGACAATGTCACTGTCCTTAGGGAGGAGAAAGTCATCATGAATACTTATAATAAAGGATTTTTGGTGGTCTGAGAAGGGCATAGAGAATAGTAGCCCCAGACAGAAAAAAGAAAGGAAGCTGTCTGAGTGCCTGCAACGTGCCACATGCACTACATTCATCCATCACCTCTGCTCAACCGGGAGAGGAACTACTCCAGACGTTTTGTTTGTTTTCATACCAGACCCCACCCCCAGCATAAATGAGTCATAATCTATGAGTATGGGGCCCCTCTTTGGATGAGTATACATAAGAGAGAGAATTTTATCCTAACACCCCTTTCAAGTGGGTTTTATTTTCATTTTCAGCTGAGGAAGCTGAAGAGTCAGAAGTGTTAGGGGTGGGCAGATCATCAACATTAGAGGACTGGAAGGTCTGCAAGGTCACAGAAGAATCTGAAGAGTGGCGTCATACAAAGGAGGGCACAGAGCTCTGAGAAAGGAGTTATGGACAATGCTAAATGCTACAGAAAACAGTTAAGTGACACAGGAAGCTGTTTCTGCCAAGTATTCAGCAAGCTACAGTGAGTTTGCAGATTTAAACATGACACTAAAACATCAGAGGGTTTTACAAACTTTAAATTTGTTTGTAAATTGTGCTAAGTAAAAGAAATCAAATATTACTCAAGACTTCAGCTTGAGGATATCTCAAGCCTTAGTCCTAGCCACATTAGCCATATGCAATGCACACTGGATTAAAAAAATACCTAGAATTCCCAAAAGAATAAAGGCTATCTTTCTTTTAATAGGGATATAAGTTAAAGGAGGAGAATAAAAGCATAGCAACAATTACTGAACACTTACTGTGTGCTAAGCATTCTTACAGGCACTATATAACATAATCTTTCCAACAACCCAACAAGCAGGTACAATTATGCTCATCATCTTACAGGTAAGAAAACCAACACTTTAAAAAGTTAGGGAATTTGGCCAAAGTCCCACAGATTATAAATGTCAAATGCCAGAATTCAAAATGAGTCAAGTTCCAGTAATCATGGTAAAACCCACAAATCTGTACCCTTTATATTGTCCACCTCTGGAGTTTACACAAATGGAGTCATACTATAATGTATTTTCCTGCTACTATTTTTTTTTCTTTTGAATCAAGTGGTCACTCTGTTGCTCAGGCTAGAGCTCACTGGTACGACCACAGCTCACTGTAAACTTGAGATGACCATAGCTCACTGTAAATTTGAGACTAGTCTTTATACTCTCCTTTTATGTAAATAAAAACTAAAAGATCTTAATTTTAATGATATGGTTTTCTACCTTTAAATTGCTTGTGTGGATAATTATATTAATAGACTTTCTAATGCAGAATCAAGCTTGTCTTCCTGGAATAAACCCTTTGTTCAATATGTAGTATTTCCTTTATACATTGCTGAATTTAGCTTGCCTAATTATTTTTGATAGTCTCTTACTCTTTAGCCATATTTTTATTACTTGCTAAATGTATTAAATATTTATTTTATATTCTATATTTGACAACTAGAATATCTGGATTGTTTGAATGCCTGAGTACATGGTCTCCTTTGCTCTGCTGATTAACTCACTGTGGTTTATTTGTAGTGTTTTTGATTTTTTTTAATCGTGAGATCATGTTCCTAGAAACTTCACCTGTAACAATTTTCTGAGGCCTGTGTTCCTATATCCCTCCAGTGAAGATTTGGTTTGATACTCAGTCCTAACAACATGAAACCACTTTTCACTAAATTCTAGGCTCAGGTTTTTGTTTTTTATTTTTGAAGGTAGTATGAACTCCAACCCCAAATTCAGTTAGAGTGGACTTATAGTTATGATTTCTTAGGGAAGATTATTTTAATCTTCTAACGAAAAACAAGCTGTGACAGGCAACCCTCTTTACCCCATTCCTACCCTCCCCATCCCACACTTTTCCAACTCCTGCACTGTGGGATAGGTTTTTTATTTTGTCCTAATTTACCCACTGACACCTTTCAGGGAATTTTAGCTTTATACAAAAGCCACTGGATCTTACTTCTCACCCCGCCTGCTCCCTAGACTCTGTCCAGTACCCCATGGTCACCCTGCAAACGCCAAAGCTCCAGCCTGCCAGGGACATACACATACCAGAAGCCTCAGCAAAGCAGCCAGTATCACTACTAGCTTACCTTTCCTTCCTGGATTCAAGATTTCTTGTCTTGGGCCTCTGAGCAATTTCTTTACTTGCTTGTCAGCTCAAACATGTATTTAAAAAATACTGTGAATATTCAGTTCGGTATTTTTAATGTTTCATTATGTGGGACTTTTTTTTTTTTTTTTTAATTTCTAATCTGCCACCATGACAGAAACAGAAGCCTCTAAAATTCTGAATAGTCTGCTCACTGAATTTTTCCCCAAAAGAAAGGTACCTCTACTTCTAAAAGCCAAAGGAAAAATGATTCATTCAATTAATCAATGTGTGCCAAACACAGTTGCAGACACTTAGCACATATCAATAAACTAAACAAAGATTAATGCATTCAAAGGGCCTATGTGGGAGGAGAGGAAGAGATGGCAAACAATAAACAAAAGTAAACTGGATTATAGCACAGAAGGTAGTAAGAGCAATGGAAAGAAAGAAGAAATCACGTAGTCAGGTAGGTAGGAAGGCTCGGGAGTGGCCTGCAGCGAGGGGTTTGCGATCGTAAACAAGATAGCCAATACTAAAACATTTCTTACTTTCTCTTAACGCACTACCAATTAATTTTTATTAAACATAAAATAAGAAACTATGAGTATTTTCCTCTTCTCTTGGTGTGAAGTAGGATGGAGGACAGCCTACAGATAGGTTAATACTACAGGACTCCATCTACCTCATAGAAATTAGACACATTTTAACAATAATTAGAGATGCTCAAAAATTTATAATGCTACTTATTCAAAAAATTAAAGTAAAAATTTAAAACAAGCATGATAGGATCAGAGTAGGTACTTAATGTTTACTAATAGAATGGTTAAATGAGCAGAATTATCTTTCACATTTCTCAAGATAATTAGAATTTAATTAGTATCACTATTAAGCAGTTATTTTGCTCTTTAAACCTAATCCAGAAGGCAACTTATCCAATTATATTTCCTTCTATCTTTTACGGAGATGTGCCCTATTTACAACTCTTTAAAACAGGTTTTTTCTCTTCTCACAAGAATCATGAAGTTGATCAAGAAGCATGAAGTTGAGATATTAAATCACAACTTAAAAATACTTAAATTCAAATCCGAGACAGTTATTTTGCAGCCTATTTTCATTACTTTTCTCTTCACGTCTCAATTTTTCCTTCCATCTCTTAAAAAGTAGATAATAAAGCTCACATTTTATATAAATATTGTGCTAAAACTTTTGTTGGGATCCCTTTTTCAAGACAAAAAAGAAATTACAAAAGTTTTCACATACAAACAAATAGACTGGCTGGGCATGGTGCCTCACACCTGTAATTCTAACACTCTGGGAGGCCGAAGCAGGAGGATCGCTTCAGGTCAAGAGTTCGAGATCAGCCTGAGCAAGAGCGAGACTCCATTTCTACTAAAAATAGAAAAAAAATTAGCTGGGCATGGTGGCGCGCACCGTAGTCCCAGCTACTCAAGAGGCTGAGGCAGGAGGATCACTTGAGCCCGGAGTTTGAGGTTGCTGTGAGCGAGGCTGACACCACGGCACTCTAGCCCAGACAACAGAGTGAGACTCTGTTTAAAAAAAAACACAAAATACAGTTGAAAATGTTTCCTGAGGTAGTCAAATACATTTTAATTTTAACACAGTAACATGAGCTAGTGGTGGTAAAGCTACCTTGTTAACACAACATCCAAGTTCTAGTCTGGCTGTGGCCAACTGCTACTCTCCTCCACTTTCCAGATCATGAGAATTCCTCCTCTATTTAGCAAGTAGAATTAGACACCCAATTCCCAAAATTTAACTTCCTCTACCTCCTGACTTTTGCCTATGTGTTGGGCCTTGATTGAATTTTATTTTACATACCCTCAGATGTGCAAAAAGAACAAATTGCCTTTTAAAAACCTGAGTCAGACAATAGTTAATGATGTAAATATTTCTACAAGTTGCTGCAAATGACAGTAAATTTTCTTATTTATACAAAACTGGAAGAATAAAGCCGAGGAACAAAATAAGATCTCTGATTACAATTAAATATATTTTTGTGAAAGCAAACCAATGATCATGTACTTAAAGGAAAATAGACTTGATAAAATATTAATACTTATATTTCAATCCTTAAAATGTTAGTAGTAAGCTATGATATATTTAAAAACTATTAAATAAAATACTGAAAGTTAAACTGCGGTGCAGAGTGGAAAATCTCCACAGTACGTTCATCTGCCTCACTTGTGCTCACAAAATATTCCCACCTGGGAGGTATTAATCCCTTGGCTAATTTAGTAGCTTAGCCAAAGAATGAGAAAGAAAGGGAAAGCATGGTTCCAGGACCTCCCCTTCTCTCCACTCCCCAACACACATGCACTCTAACCCAAACAGCTCCACCTTTATCTATTCTGTACACTGGAGCTTGTGAGAAGATATCATTTGAAAATGTACTCCTGCTACTAAAAAATTTGAAAACCATCCACCTATAGCAGTAATTCTTCAAATGTAGTACAGGACCCTCCCTGCCCCTAGTCCAGGGGTCATCAAAACCCTTTTCAGGGATATGCAAGGTCACAACTATTTTCTTTTTAATTTTTTAGACAGGGTTCTCACTCTGTTGTCCAGGCTGGAGTGCAGTGGTGTAATCACAGCTCACACTCCCAGGCTCAATTGATCCTCCTGCCGTATTCTCCCCAGTAGCTAGGACTACAGGTCCCCGCTACCACACCTGGCGAACCTTTTTTTATTTTTTGCAGAGGCAGAGTCTTGTAATGTTGCCCAGGCTGGTCTCGAACTCCTGGCTTCAAGTGATCCTCCCCACTCAGTCCCCCAAAGTGCTAAGATTTCAGGAGTGAGCCACCAAGTCTGTATAAGTCTGTAAACTATTTTTATACTATGCCAAGTCATCATTTACCTTTTTACTCTCATTTCCTCCTAAGTATGTGGCTGAGATCCAGAGGCTACATGATATGCAATATCAATAGACTGAATAGAAAAGAAGGTGTAAGAATACAGCAGTGAGAAGTTAGACAGTAATGACATTTGCACAAAATATAAAACAATGTTACACTTCTCATTAATTTTTTTGGTTTATAAAACAGTTATTTATCATAAAAATACATTTATATTAATATATATGTAATGGGTTTATTATTATTTTAAATGAATTAATAATTTTTAAATTTCTAGGTTATCTTTTTTCTAAACTAATCCCATGACAGATAATGGTTTTTATCTTTAAAGTGGTAAATGTCAACACATATAATCCACAAAATAAGTTCTTTGGGGTCTTCGATAATTTTTAAAAGTATAAACGGATCTATAGAACTATAAGATTTGGAACCACTGATCTAAAGAATAAAATTCAAAATCCATAGTAAAAAGAAATCCATGCTTATATTCATTCCACAAACATTTACTAAATACCAGTTTTATGCTGGGTTCTAGGTCTACAGCAATAAACGGGACAATGTTCCTGCTTTCATAGAACTGTAGTCAAGTGTTGGGATATAGACAATAAGCAAAAAGTGACAGGTAGTAAAGAGCACTCAAAAAGAAATAAAAAGAGGAGATGGCATATTCGCAAGTTACTGGGTGGCTACTTTACACTGGGTGATCAGGAAAGGCTTCTCTGAGTCTCCGCTGAGGAGACTGGAAGAGCGAAGCGCCAGCCACAGGAAGCTCCCACGGGAGAGCCTTCTAGGCAAAGGCCTTTGGGACTCTGCCCGTCACAGCCATGCCCACGCCCTGCTCAAGTCGCATCCAACCACTCCTAGTTGCCCAATTTTGCCACACTTTTTCTGGTTTCCATGTCCACACAGGAGGTGTCTCCTTTGTCTGAAATGGGCTCTGAAATGGCCTCACGAATTATACCGCTGGTCCTATTCCTTGAAATGTGAACACAAAACATACTGTTGATTCCATAAAAGTATACCTACATGGTTCCAGGCACAATGGAGATTAAGAAAACAACAAATAGAAGTGATCTATACTCCATTAATTCCAGAAAAATGACTTTCAGAACTATGTTGTAACTCTATCAAAAAGAATCAAATGTACCTTGAAGAGAAATCCTGGATATCAATTTCATTTTTAAATATAAAAAACAATTATTATTTGGTATGTCATTGTTACAATGTATGTCTTCAATGTAGAGAGATAATCTAAGGGGATTAATACTAAGTGAAGAGTGCGTGGTTGATTATAATCAATATAAAAAAATTCATTTTGCCTTCCACTTACCACTTTCCATGCTTCTCATGATAAGTTGTTTCCATTTTCCATTTTTAAAAATAATTCTCTTATAGGAAAATTGTTTTTGGACAGTCTCAAAAATATCTATGATACCAAGACAGTAAAGAATTAAAACATAAAATTTAGAGCTACAATTTAAGTGAACTATTATGTATAGCAATGCTTTCAACTCATACATTTAACACATAATCTGAAAGCAAACAGAGATTGTCAATGGTACCAATGGGCTTCAGGTAAAATTATCCAAGAGAAAACATTCCAAGGAAGAGGTCTGAAAAAACAAAGCTATTTCTACATCCCAGGAGGAGATAGACTGCAGGAACAATGCTCTATTAATCTCATGTTATCCCATATATCCTGCATAAACTGACAACACTCTGACCTGAATTTTTCTTGGATAAAAATTCAATGTCACCCTAAGCTTATTGTGTAGATATCCTCTAAAGGCCACTAATAGCAATCAAAAATCAACTTTATAAAGATAAATGCAGAAAAAAGTAAATGAGATAATATTTAAAGTAAAACAAAACACCAGTGGCAAGTATGTCAATGAACAAATACTGCCATGTAAAAAAGCTAAAATAAATATTAGTTTTGATAAAACTAGGTAGCTGGATTTCTGGAAAACTGTGGTTTGTAAGAACAATTTTATATGACATAAAGCATTACACATGTTACTGCTCTATACTGTGGTAGGTTTAGGGATTTTAGAAAGCTTTGACTCTTGTTCACTGATAAGGAAGAACTGCGAAGATCTTTTAAGAAGGAATATCTGGCATTTGGACTGACAGTGCCCCTATGATACCTGGTGCTTAGTTATTTCTTATGTCTTGAAGAAAGGTATCCAATACTTACAGATTAGATGATTTAATATTGTTAATATTTAATTCTCCCAAACCTGCTATATAGATTCAAAGTAATTCTGCCAAAATCTCTATAGATTTTTAAATAAAAATTGACAAAGTCATCCTAAATTTATATCAAAATTTTAAAAAAAGACACATGAAACACATTATAAGACGTCCCCCAATATTCACATCTCCTTCTGCAGTTACAGAACCCCCAATTTTTGCTAGCACATGGACCATTAGAATAAAGATACATTTCCCTCTCCTTTGCAGTGAGCTTCTAGTTGATATAAGAGGAAGTCTTGCATGTAACTTCATACAGGTGTGTGTCTAAGAAGGACTGAAGCATGCCCTTTCTTCCACTCTTCCTCCATTCTGCATGGAACATGAATGTGATGGCTCAGATTTCACTTTAGATCACAAGGATGAAAACCAGACCCTGGGTCAGCAGATAAGTAAGTTGAACAACTCAGATCCCGGGAAGCCACAAAGCTAACATATCAGCCATGAGCTGTCTAGGCCCAGACTTAGACATGAGAGAGAAACACCTCTTCCCTGCTTCAGCTGCTCTTACTCTGTGTCTCTGCAAGAACTACTAATACCCAATCCAATCCTATAGCATGCAAGGAACCCAGGTATGCCAAGCAGAGCAGAAATGCCATGGAGCTCGGCCTCAAAGAGGGAAGCAGAAACACAAAGGCTCTGCAGGACACAAGGCCACACCAAGGACCCCAGCAGCAGGAATGAGCATGTCCCTCAAGGATGCCATGAAGACAGCCGCACTCCAGGAGCCTCTCTTCTTTCTCTTTTCATCCCCAGTCAACTCTGCTCTGTCCCTTTTCTCTCCATCCTCACTTCCTCAGACTTCCTCAAATTGTCTACCGGTGATTGTGGCTTTTTCACTCTCTCATGGCACCATGCTGGACTTGGGGCCTCTGTCTTAGTCTTGAAAGTTAAATTCTCAGGAAGATAGTGGAGTGGCCGACTCCACTTATTATTTCAAGCTGGTCAGGCTGCCTTGGGTATGGTGCACACTTCGGAGGGGTACAAAATATGACCAACCGAGAACACCTCTGAGCGGGGACTATGGGGGTCAGAGAGTTTCCTCTGGAAGGTGATATAAATATGGTCGGTGCTATGACTGGTCTGTGTCACACAGGATGGTCAGAATCTATCTGTTTAAATTCCAGCCTCCAAATGGAAAAGACAGAAACAAAAGGATCTCATCTAGAATCCCAAACCCCATTTGAAACATTCCAAGGGTCTGACCTGGGATTTTACACATGTCAGAATTCAAATGCAAAATGCTACTTTTAAAAGGAAGAGTGAAAGGAAAGGAGAAGGTCTATTTTTAATGAGAAGTAAAGAAGATACAATTATTTTGCCCTTTCTCTGGTATGATGCATCACCTGAGAGAAGGGAAAACTCTGTATTTTCCAGAAAGAATTAGAAATTGGTATTTCCTCTCTTGAAGGCTTTTTCTAATTAACTGCTCTAAAAGTGGCTTTTAAAATAAACAAGAGCTAAGAAAATAATGAGAGTAATTTTAATACCATTCCCTACACATGTTCCATGAGGGTAAAGAAGTCTTGAAGCTTTAGTTGTTGGAAGTTGGAAGACAGATGAGGTTTTATATTCCATACAATACTGTGATAGTCATTAGTCCTAGGCACCAAATATTTCTCATTCTCTCCACAGACACATGGAAGCTTTGCAATTTTCCGCCCCCTAGAAATATAGGTTAGCCCTGTGACTTGTTTTCACCAATGAGATGCAAACAGAAATGTAATGTCTCACTTCCATGCAGATGCTTTAAGAGATGGTGTACAATTTACCCTGCTCTCTTTCTCTCTACAATAGAGCTGGCAACATTTTAGACAGTCACTGCTCCCTCAGCTTGGGTCCCAGAGGGACGATAAGGCAAAACAGAGTCCCCAGCCAATCAGTCACAAAGCCAACAAGCTTTGCTGTTTTAAGCCACTGAGATTTGGGGACTGTTTGTTAGCATAGCATATCTCTTCCTACTCTGGTATGTACAAATGTGAATGCCTAAATATTCATAATTGTTTTATCATCACTGCTAATATAAAGACTAGTTTTCCTGGTGTGTACCTTCTTACTATGCTAAAAATAACAGCACTTAAAAAAAATGCAGGCAACTGAAACCTTGAAGCAAGAGATGTCTTGTTTAGCTCCAAAGTTTAGCTGGGAAATAAAATCCCTGTTTAGAAGAGCCAAATGTAAGCAATAGTTTTAAATTAATAAAAATGTTGATAATTACTGAGGTGAGATAATGAGTATATGACGATTCATTACACTATTCTCTATAATTCTACACATGTTAGACATTTTCAACAATAAAAAGGAAAGAAAGTGAAAAAAAAAGAAAGAGATCTGAAAGGTCTTAAAGAACTTTTTTAAAAGTGCTACTGATTTTAAGCCCTCTGAAAGAAAAATAATTTCCAAAACACTTTTGGAAAAGTTAAAAGACTTTACCAATGTTATTTATAGACAAATTGTAGAAATGGAATGTCTTGGAGTTGCTAGATTATGAAACCATAATAAATAAACCATTATAAATTTATTTATAAACCATAAAAATATGAAATGCCTCATTTTTAAAAAACCTCTCCTTAATTCCTAAAATCAAGTTTAACCAGATATTTTTCATGGGTTCCAAAATTAGAAAATATGTGAGATGAAAAGTATACTATCGCTTATTCAGGGCAACCTCTTTGTTATTACTTATCAGGAAATTTAGGTCTAGTGATGTAAGTAATCAGTGGTAAAGTAGAATCTAAAAGCTAGGTCCTGAGTCCTAATTTATGTAGTTTCTAACTCATTAGGTTGGGGGACTAGCCTATAAGACAGTATCCTGGTGTTCTACTTGCGAGCATCTAGCAAAAGGATCTGGTTATCTCTTTCCATGGCAGTTTTGCATTACGACACCTGTTGGGATGCCTTCAGCCATAAGTGAATAGAAGTTCTACCTCAAACTGCTTAAACATAAGGAAACTTACTGGCTCACGTAACTGCTAGTCCAGGGAGAGGGTGGAGTTCAGAGTTGGCTTAACCTAGCAGCTCCAGCTTCTCAGCTCTGACCTTCTTGAGCTGATTTTTTTTTTTTTTTAAGTTTGATACCAATACTCCTGCAGCAGCTCAGAGCCTCACATTCGCATACAATGATGTCTATGCAAGGAGAAGTGGCCTCTTCCCATGCTTCTGACAAGGAAAAAAGTCTTTCCCAGAAGCTTCTGCAAACTTTCCTCAACCTAAAATGGTAACATGTCTATTTCTGAATCAATCCCCAGCAAGGGGAATGGGGTGAGCACGACTGCCACAGATCACTCAGGGTCCAGCTCTGCCACACAGACAGAAGACAGGCCATGATGAGGAACAACCACACGCCACTATGAGGACAGACAGAGGTTCCTAATCTATAACCCAAGGAGCCTTGGAAAGGTAAGGAGTTGCCTCATTAAGTCTTTCCAAATAAATTATATAATTAACGTATGTACATGTGTGTGTCAAAGATACATGATACTACCATTTAAAAATATGTACAAAGGAAGTGATGTCACCAAAATGGCAGGGTAGAAGCAATCTGGCTTCACCCTCTGCCATGGAAAACCAAAAACAAATATTCAGCTCCAACATTATTACCAGCAATATCCCAGAACCCAAATCTGACACTGAGATGATCTCCAGGGCCAAAGAGAAGTGAAAACCTTTGAGCAAACATTAAGAGGAACAGACTTCTCTATCCACAATACCTCTCTCCCAGTCTACCAGGCACTGCACACTTCCTTCCAGTCTCATAGTTTCCACATTGGAAAAAGATCAAGGTGAACAGCCAGCTTCCCCACCATCTTGGGTTCCCTTGCAAGAAAACTCAACCCAGGGGAAGCAGCACAAATGCCTGTATGGAGAAAAAGCCCTGGGAGCTATAGACTAAGAGGGGAGGAGGGACTAGAAATCCTACTTTACAAAAAATGCTAAAGGGATTTCTTTAATTTGAAAGAACAAGATACTAACACGCAAAAGGAAAACACTTGTAGGTATAAAGCTCACTAATAAAAGTACATCAATTCAGAATACTCTAATACTATAACTGTGGGATGTGATCCACTAATATCTTTAGTATGAAGACTAAAAGAGAAATCTATCAAAAATAATAAATACAGTATCCTGTGAAGAGACAATATAAAGAGATGTAAATTTAGATGAGAAAAAGTCATAATGGAGGGGGGTAAAGTGTAGAGTTTATTAGATTTTCCTCTTGTTTCTTTTCTTTTCTTTGTAATCAAAGTTATACTGCCATCTGTTACATTTATGGTTTTTATAAGCTTCATGGTAATCACAAAGCAAAAATCTATAACAGATAAAGCTGGGCACGATGGCTCACGCCTACACCTAGCACTCTGGGAGGCCTAGGTAGGAGGATTGCTTGAGGTCAGGAGTTCAAGACCAGCCTGAGCAAGACTGAGACCTCATCTCTACAAAAAAAATAGAAAAGTTAGCCAGGTCGAGGGAGTGAGTGCCTCTAGTCCCAGCTACTCAGGAGGCTGAGGCAGCAGGGTATCTTGAGCCCAGGAGTTTGAGATTGCAGTGAGCTATGATGGCACCACTGCACTCTAGCCTGGGGCAACAGAGCAAGATTCTGTCTCAAAAAAAAATAAAATAAAATAAAAAATAATAAAAAGCTTCTGCATAGCAAAAAACCCCAACAAAGTGAAGAGAAAACATACAGAATGGGGGAAAATATTTGCAAACTATCCTTCCAACAAGAAATTAATAACCAGAAAATATCAGGAACTCAGAGCAAAAAAATTTTTTTTATTAAAACATGGGCAAAAGATCTGAATAAACATTTCTCAAAAGAAGACATACAAGTGGCTAAAAGGAATATGAAAAAATGTTCAACATCACTAATCATCAGAGAAATGCAAATCAAAACCACAATGAGATATCATCTCACTCCAGTTAAAATGGCTTTTATCAGAAAGGCAAAAAAATAACAGATGTTGGTGAGGATACAGAGAGAGGGGAACACTTGTACTCTGTTGGTGGGAATGTAGGTTAGTATAGCCACTATGGAGAACAGTATGGAAGTTCCTCAAAAACTAAAAATAGAACTGCCATAAGATCCAGCAGTCTCATTGCTGGGTATATAGCCAAAAGAAAGGAAATCAGTATATCAAAGAGATATCTACACTCCTATGTTTATTGCATAGCCAATATTCACAATAGCCAAGATATGGAATTATTCACAATAGCCAAGATATAGAATCACCCTAAGTGTCCATGAACAGATAAATTGATTTAAAAATGATACATATACATTATGGAATATAATTCAGCTATAAAAAAGAATGAAATCCTGTCATTTGCAGCAACATGGATGAAACTAGAATTCATTATGTTAAATGAAATAACCCAGGCACAGAAAGATAAATACTACATGTTCTTACCCATGCGGGAGCTAAAAAAGTGGATGTCATGGAGGTAGAAAAAACAATGAGGGTTACCAGAGGCTGGGAAGGGTAGAGAGGAAAGGGTGAGATGAACAAAGATTGATTAATGGGCACAAAAATACAATTAGATAGAAGGAATAAGATCTAATGTTTGACAGTACAGTATGATGGTTATACTTAACGACAATGTACTGTATAGTTCAAAATAGCTAGAAGAGAAGAATTGGAATGTTCCCAACATAAAGAAGAGATAAATGTTTGAGGTGATGGATATTCCAAATATCCTGATTTGATCATTACACATTGTATGCAAGTATCAAAATACTGCATGTACCCCCAAAATATGTACAATTTTATGTCAATAAAAAAATTAATCTTAGAATATTACTTAAAATATCAGTTGTGAACTGTTTTATAACAGTGAATTTAACTGTTTAAAATCTGTGAACTCTGTATTAAAGTGTTTAAACAAGTTTCTTTAAAAACTTTTCTTACCACTGCATTTACAATTTTATTGCAAGGAATTTACATATACATATTGAAAAGATTAATCTTATAATGTTACTTAAAAGATGAGGTATGAAATGTTTTATTACAGTGAAATGAACTCTTTATTAAACTCTGAACTCTGTAATGAAGTCTTCATACGTGTTTTTTAAAGATTTCTTAGGATTGCCATTAAGGCCCTCTTACGAATAGTTTACACATATATGCCAAAAGATTAATCTTAGAATGTTACTTAAAAGATGAGCTGTCAACTGTTTAATTGCAGTGAATTTAACTTTCTACCAAAAAGTGAACAATTCTGTAATGAAATGTTTAAACCTGCTTCTTTAAAGACATTTCTTAACACTGCATTTAATGCCTGACTGCAAGTAGTTTACATATATGTTGAAAAGATTAACTTAAATTGTTACTGAAAATATTTAAACTATTCTATTATAGGGAATTTGACTATTTACTGTGTTTCACCGAAAATAAGACAGGGTCTTATATTTATTTTTCCTCAAGAAGACACCCTAGGACTTATTTTCAGGGGATGTGTTATTTTCCCCTCAAAGTCTCAGCTTGCAGCACGCACAGGATGGCCGGGACCTGACGGGGGAGCCAACCTTGTTGGTGGGGCTGCCCGCACCTTTCTGGTCACTTCTGTGATAGTAGCTGTCACGATGGGGCAGATGGGAAGGGCTGCTGGTCTTCTTTACCGCTTCACGACGAAATGCATGGGTTGTGCAGATACGCTGCGTGTAGCCACGCCCATCACTAGGTCTTATTTTCAGGGTAGGTCTTATTTTCGGGGAAACACGGTATTTTAAAAAAATATACAGATACTCTAAAAACTAATAAATCCAAATTCATTTAAAAGTATTAACTAATCCACGTTAGTATTTTAAACAGCATACAAGCAATGTAGCCCCAGACTACCTGGGTTTGCATCCTGGCTCTGACACCTACTATCAAGTCAGTTCACACAAGTTGTCTACATCACAAGACTGTTGTGATGATTAAAGGAGCAGTGTGTAAAGGGTCGAGATCAGACACAGTATAAGCTGTACTGAGCAAAGCACTAAATAAATTCTAGCTATTATTGGTCTCATACAAGTAAACTATTAATATTATGATATGATGAGTAATGAAATTATTTAACGCTGAAAAGGGGCCTGGAGGAGGTATTTCGTTTTAGCTGCCCAGCATTTCCCCTTTCTAATTTCCTTTTGGAGAATCACCTGTCCCCCACCTTGTACAATCTTGGTGAGAATGTAAATCTATATGTCTCCCCTCCCATTATGGAAGCCAAAGGGACTCCTGGAGATTCCTGCAAATATTGTAAATAACTATTCTCACTGGTACACCCAGCATGACCTAGGTTCAGCCAATCAGATGCGCTCTCCAGGAGTCTTAAAATTTTGGGTAAATAACGTGCAAAAATGAAAGGATATACAGAGTTCAATCATCCCAGTGGTAACATCCTGATCAGATCATTCCTGTAATTCTGCTTCCCAGCATCCCAGAGCTGCCTTAGTTTCTGTTTCTAAGCTTGATTTTCTACCATTCCATCAGTTCTATAAAAGCTTCTAATTCCTTTCCTTACCTCCTGTTTGAGTGAGGTAGAGCTGGATTCCACTGCCTGTAACTGGAAAACCCAACTGAGACGTGGACTAAGATCACTGGAGTATAGCTTGAAGGTACCATGCTGGGACTCAGACTGGAATGGGGGCTCTGCTCAGGACAGGAACCGTAAGTCCTGGAAAGGTGTTTTAGGAAGTGCAGTGAGAAGCTAGAGGCTGAGACACAATGAGCAACAGAGTAAGGTATGGGGTCTGTCCCAGAGATGTGGGGAACTGCAGTGTAAAGAGTTGGGATGCATGGGAAGAAGGGAGTCCACCTAGTTCTCAATGAAACTTTCTGCCTGGTGAAATTTTAGGGCAAGTATTTTTATGATGTCCCTTTCAAAGAGTTGTGTGACAAAAAAGTTCTCAACCTCAGCTTCACTGGTGCTCTTCAAGGATACAAAGGGGGAAACCTTTCATAAAGAAGCAAGTCTCTGTGACCCTCTTCTTTCTCTGGTGTAAATCCTTTTTCCCTAGTCCAACACACTTTAGCACAGAGAAGGTTCACATTCATAATGAAACTCTATTATAGTTCGATAGTATTTAAAGGCAGAGAATATTCAGAATGGAGAGAACAGTATTAAAGCTCCCCAGCTGGCCTGCTTCAGGTTTAAAGTCCTCAGCAATTTTTTCCAAGAATTCTATTTTTACTACTCTAGTCTGTATCACTAGATTCCAGTCTACTTTGACTTGTCTACCTACTTCTACCTTCCTTCCCAACCTGAATCAAGTTACAGTTACAGATCCCATTTGGGGTCTCTGGAGAAAAATTTTTCCAGTTCCTGGCTCAGACAATCCCCTGCAAACTGACTGTGAAAGCTTCATGCTTCTCTCTTCTGACATGATATACCCTAACCTCTACATTTAAGCTCCAAGTTCTCCCAAAACTCTGTTTTCCCTGGTCTTCATAGTGCCCTCTCTCCAAAATAAGCATTTCCTATCCTTTCATTTCTCAAAATATACCCCAAATCTAATTTTTAAAAAACGTCTACCAGCAAGCCATACCCAATTGTTGATTTCTTTCCCTTCTAGCTTAGTTTTCACATCCTTTCATAATATTCTAATTCTCAAAAAAAAAAGAGAGAGAGAGGCAACTCTCATCTGGCCCAGAAATATCCATAACTTCCATTTACAATGTTAAGAAAAAATGACTGGGGTGGAACAATTACTTTTCACTGCATACTTTTTGGGACTATCAGTACATTTTACCACGTGAACGTGTTACTTTTCCTATTTTAGCAAAAGACAAAAGATTTATATGATCTGAAGAGAAACCAGAGTATACTTTTCCTATTTTAAAAAAATGCTGCCATTTAATAATGTAAAATATATATATACACATGTGTGTGTGTATCATTGTCTTATTCTCTCAATGGTATTTTTACGTAGAAATGTGCTAACATCAGATAGGGAGAAGAGAGCATCCCTAAATTCATAATCGTTTCTGTTCAGTTTTGTTTGGAGGGTGGCACACAGACAGACAGCAGCTGGCTGCCACAGGCTTACAGTCTGGTTACTAAACAAACCAATGCTCTTCTACTGCTGAACGTTTAAGAGAAATCTGAAGACATTTTTCAAGTCTCTGACCTCTTGAAACGCTGGTACTGCAAGTACTTTTAGGCTCCCAAGTGATGGCATGACTGCATTAGCCATTGCCACTCTCCACACAAGTCTGGGAGTTGCTGGTAAACTGGAGAGATCTGGCCAGAGTTGGCAACCAAGCATCTCTGTGGGTGTGAGTAAAGTGAATCCCTGGCAGACCCCACCCCTTTGCCCTAAGCAAATTGGATCAGTCCAAATCATTTTATATACTATTTTATTATTCTTTTGTTATATTTGAGAGTATTTTACATAGGGTATTTTCCATGCTTTTGCAATAGTTAAATTTGAATTATGGATTAGTCAAAATCTGCTACTACATTTAGGTGCCACACCCCAAAGATTTACTTTTATATTGAGAAAGATCTTTAAGGCACCATCCAACCTTCCCCAATGAGTTGATTTCAGCACTAGATATACCATCCTCCTCCCCATTTCCAACCCCACCTCAATCCTCTGTTGGCAGCAACATCTAAGCTCACCACCTTCTTTTTTTTTTTTTTAAGAGACAAGATCTTGCTTTATATCACCCAGTCTGGAGTGAGAGCAGTGGTGTCATCATAGCTCACTCTAACCTAGAACTCCTGGGCTGAAGCAATCCTTCTGCCTCCATCTTCCAGGCAGCTGGGACTACAGGCATGTGCCACCATGCCCAGGTAATTTTTTAAAATTTTTTTGTAAAGATGGGGTCTCACTATGTTGCCCAGGCTGGTCTCAAACTCTTGGACTCAAGCGATCCTTCTCCACCTCCCAAAGCACTAGGATTACAGGCATGAACCACCTTACCCAGCCCGAAACTTGCCTTCTAACAGTATCATCCTCAGCAGCCTCAATCCTGGTGACTTGTCTTCTGTCTCATGGCCCAACACCAACCTACCTATCTATACCTTAAACTTACCCTTCAGCCAAAACCAAACCCAGACATGAACTATCTCCACCTCGGTCTCCTGATCATTTGAGGCTTAGATTCCCTCACCCCTGCCAAACCTGATCTTCTCCATCTGCTTCCAAGTCACCTCCTATTCTCTTACTTAGCCAGGCTTCTAGTTTCATGTGCTCAGTTTCTAACACAGAAGTCATACAACCTTTGTAGTCATGTAATCTTTGACACACAAAAAGTCCCCCACCTCACTGGGACCTTTGAGCCTTACAATCTAACCCTAGACAAGTCCCTCTGTTCACTTTTTCTACTTCAACTTCCAGGATATTGACACTGCACAGAAAGTTCAGAAATGACACTGGCTGAGTCCACTGTAAATCCATGCTGACCAGCCAGACTCAGCTAGACTATTCTTTACACCTGTGGTTCCTCCCCACCCCTTGTCCGTGGAAAAATTGCCTTCCACGAAACTTGGGGGAGGGTGCACAGCAGGAGGTGAACGGTGCATAAGCCAGTGAAGCTTCATCTATATTTACAGCCGTTCCCCATCGCTCGCATCACCACCGGAGCACTGTCTCCCTCCCCACCACCACCTGGTCGGCGGCAAAATTGTCTTCCATGAAACTGGTGCCTGGTGCTAAAAAGGTTGGGGACTGCTGCTTTACACCATCTCCCCTGTACTCCCTCCCTGACCCTCTGCCTTCTCCTGTGCCTGCACACCTCACAGACCATCCAACGATGCCTGCCTGACTCGACAGGGCCATCCCACCACATCAGACTCAAGTTCCCTCCACCCCACTGTTACCTCACACTCCCTCTGCTCCTCTCTAGAGTCCTTCCTCCTTCCCAAGGGTAATACTCTTGACCTGTACACTTAATTACATCCCTTTCCACAGCCTTGAAAGCCTTGTTGCACAAACTACTCCTCTCCTGTCTCTCACACTCATCAGCCACCTTCACCATCCTTTCTCCTGAGGTAACTTTCAGGCCAAACTAAGCCAGAGAGGAGGGTTTTGTCACCCCCTCTCCTCCAAAAGATTAAAAAAAATGGAATTGTCAACATTTAAAAATCAGGACATTTCACTTGAAAACTCAAGACTTCTGGCTCCTCTGGTAAAACAAAATCCTCACCACCATTAACTGCACATACTCAAACAGCAACATCCTAGGAGCTGACTATGGTGGCCCCTGCAATGGGTGTCGCCACTTCCAGTCACGACAGTCAACCTTCCCAGTACCAGGTTACCCCACCCTGACTCTCACCCACGTTACCTCCCTGGCCTGCCATACTCTACTGCCTATAAAAAGTTCTGCTCCTTGCCACCCTAAAAAACATTTCCCTCACCCACCCCTAACCCAAGCTACAACCTTCTTCTTTCTCCTCTCCAAAACACTTCCTCCAGGAACAGTCTACATTTGCTGCCACCATGCATTCACCTTCTACCACCCCCTTATAACATGATTTATGCTCTTCCTTCACTGCTACAACCACGGAGAGCATAGAAAGAGCAAGACATATTTTCATATCGCTGCCTGTTCAACAGCATTGGACATTGGTGACTGTCTTCTTTATAAGGTCTCCACTATTGGCTTTCCTCACCTTGCCCCTTCTAATTCTCCTGGGGAGGAAATCATGTAGACCTCCCAAATGGTTAGATGCCTGAAAATGACTCTAAATGCCATAAAGACCCCTTCTCACAGACCTCAAACACTCAGCACACTTCCTTCTCCCCTGTAACACTGCCAACAGGTCTTAGAATTTCTCTTGAGGAAAAAAACAACAGAAAAAAAAAACAAACTCAGTCTGAAGGTAAGTATATTGATTTATTCAACATATACTAATCATTCCTCAGGTGGTAGGCACTAATACTTAAGAGACCAGTAAGAAAAGATCCCTACCCTGACTTAAAGAATTCACAGTCTAGAAGTGATACAGATGGATAAGCTGACAGTGGCAACATGACATATAACATGATATGATAAAGAAAAAACAGAGGCACTAAGAGGAATGCCCATTACCACCATTTGAGTCTGGGCCTCCTGCAAGAGTCTCCCAACTGGCCACCACACATCCTTCTTCCCTGTCCTACTCTCTCACTCAAATATATTCTTCATGTTGCAGCAGGGGTGATCTCCTTAAAACCTGAAGCACGGCTCTCTCCTGCTCAAAACCTTAATACCACTGAGAACAAGGTATCAGCTGTCCCATGCCAAGTTTTCTACTTTTACTTCATCCCCCTTCCCTTGCACCAATGGCCTGTCAGCCACAATGATCTTTCAGTTCCTTAAACAGAATGAGTCCTCTTCTGCTTCATGGCCTCTGTACATACCATTCTTTTTAGTGAAATTCTCTTGCCCCTATTCTTTGTATTATCAAAATCCTTTGATCTCTGGGTCAGCTAAAATGTCATTTGCCCCATTATTTACTTAATTGTCTCTATTTTTGTCTGCCTTATTAGACTGTTTGATCAACGAAGACAGGAATCATGTCTGTTTAGTTCACTTTGTATCCACAGTAGCTGGCACGCCCCAGATACTCAATAAAGATTGGCTTACAGAGGCTTTCCTCCTACAGATCCCTGACTGTAAGCATGCCCTCAGGCTTATTCCTCAAGCTCTCCACCACTCCCTGTCTTCATCATCTCAACCTGAAGACGCTCATCTGCACCTCCAGACCAGACCTCTCCCGCAAGATCCAGTCCTTCAAATGTGATGCCTGCAGGATAGCTCCAACTGGAGCCCTCTCTGGCCCCTGCAACCAGACATGCCCCCAAGACACGCTCATCAACTATCCTTAAACTCTCTTTTTTTCCATTTCCTTTAATGGTGGCATCCTCTTAGAAGTTGAGTGATTGACTTGTTTTTCCTTCATCCATTGACAGGAACATTTATTCCATCTCTAAAAATGCACCTGTGTGTTCCTGTACACAAAGTCATGTGGATTAATGCATCAGCATCATGTCCTACATCTAGTCTTCTGAAATAACAATCACCCACCTACATGTACATTAAAGCTTAAGTCTGATGATGTCAATCAATATCCTCATCAAAATCCTTCAATAGCTCCTTCTGGTCTTCCAAATAACATTCATACTCTTTTGCTTGGTATTCAAAGCCCTTCTCAATCTTGCACAAACTATTCTAGCAAGGTAGTCTAGTTTGGTAGCTGTAGTTAAGACCATAATCTCTGGAGGCAGACTGCCACGCTAAATGCACAGACATGAGACAGGTACAGATCCCAGCTGCATCACTTAACCTCTCCATGCCATCTATTTGTTATAAAGAGCAAGTGAATGAATACAAGCAGAGCACTTAGAATAGTGCTTGGTATGTGGCCAGAGCTACCTACATTGTGTTTTATTTGTGTTTTGCAACCTAATCTCCAGTTATCAATAGCCTACATTTCAGTCTGTCTGAACCAATTCACAGTTCCCCTAATACTCCTAAAACTTTCCCATCTGAGGTGAGAGCCCACCACAGCCAAACACCAGCTGACAAGCTGCTGGTGTACATTCCCTCCTGTAACTCTAAAGCATTTCTAGTCAAAGCTTCTGCCACAAAGGTCCTTTCTGTCCAGGAGTGTCTATACTCTCATGCACATGAAATGCCCCAAACGCTGCTCATCAAAGAATTTCCAGCCCTGTCCAAAGATTCTCAGTCTACAATTAGCCACCCTCTTCTTGCCTCTACTTTCTCATTCCTCTCCCAATTTTCTGATCAGACCATCCTACTCCCATTTTCCATCCTCAGTGGCAGAGCTGTTTCAGTTACCTTTTGCCCCTAATCTAGGTAAAAGTTGGAACTATCATAAAACAAACACAAGACAACTCTGAGTGTGGAGAGAGGGAGGCACACTGGCTAGAGATCTCAGGCCCCAAGGAACAACACAACGGTGAGTTCCCCGGGATTTATTTTTGTCTCATATATTCCTCATATATCTCAGATTTGGAGCTGAAAATATATCTGCACCTCCGTCCCAACGGTGATAAAATACTTATACAGAAAATAAGTAAAGATATAGAACTCCACCGCATCATCTACCAACAGAATCTAATCGACACTTATAGAACATTCCACCCAACAACAACAGAAAACATATTTTATTCAGGAGCCCACAGAACAATTACCAAGACAGACCATATCCGGGCCATAAAACAAACTTCAATAAATTTAAAAGAACTGAAATCATCACACAGAGTGTGTTCTCCAATCACAATGGAATCAAACGGGAAGCCAAAAACAGAAAGGTAACAGGAAAATCTTCAAACACTTGAAATATAGATAGCACACTTCAGAATAATCCATGGGTTAAAGTGGAATTCTCAACAGAAATAAAAATACACACTGAATTTAATAAAACTATAACACATCAAAATTTGTGGGACACAGCTAAAATAGTGCTGAGAGGGAAACTTATAGTGCTATATTTCCTTACGAATATAAATGTAAAATTCTCAACAAAATATCAGTAAATAAAATTCAGCAATGTATGTACCAAAAAAATTATACACTATGACCAAGTAAGGCTTATTCCATGGATGTAAGGCTGGCTCAATATTTAAAAATCAGTAAAAACAAAACAAACAAAAAAAAAACAATCAGCATAATCCACCATAACAATAGGCTAAAGAAGAAAAATCACATGATCAAATCAACTGATGCACAAAAAACACTTGACAAAATTCAATATCCACTCATGATAAAAACTCTCAGAAAGATAGGAACAGAGGGGAACTTCTCCAACTTGATAAAGAGCATCTGCAAAAACCCTACAGTTAACATTATACTTAATGGTTAAAGACTGAGATCCCCTAAGATCAAGAACAAGGTAAAGATATCCTTTGTCACCACTCTTATTCAACATAGTACTGGTGTTTTACCCAGTGCAATAAGGCAAGAAAAGGAAATTAAAAGTATGTAGATTAAAAAGGAAGAAATTAAAGTGTCCGTATTTGCAGGCGACATGGTTGTTTGTCTATATAAAAATCCCAAGGACTCTACAGAAAAACTTCCATAACTAACAAGTGGGTTCAGTAAGATTGTAGAATGCAAGATCAACATATGAAAGTTAATTATATTTCTCATACTAACAATGAACATGTGGGCACCAAAAGTAAAAATACAATTCCATTTACAATTGCTAAAAAAAAAAAGGAAATATTTCCGTACAAATCTAATGAAACAAATCTAATAAAATCAAACAAAACATATACACAGGACCTGTATGATAAAATTACACAATGCTGATGAAAAAAACCAAAGATCTAAATAAATGGAGAGACAAATTGTGTGCATAGATTGAAAAATGCAACATATATAGTAAAGAGGTCAATTATCCCCAATTGATACAGATCTAATTCAATTCTATCAAAATTCCAGCAATATTTTTTGTAGGTATAAACAAGATTATTCTACAATTTCTATGGAGAGGCAAAGAAACTAGAATAGCTAAAATAACTTTGGGGAAAAAAGAACATGGAAGGAATCAGCCTACCCCATTTTAAGATTTATCATACAGCTACAGTAACCAAGACTGTGTGATACTAACAGAGGGACAGACACGTACATCAGTGGAACAGAATCAGAGAACCCAGAAACAGACTCATACAAATAAGATAGCCTTTTCAACAAATGACTCTGAAACAACATCCACAGGCAAGAAAACAAAACAAAACAAAAAACCACTGATGCGAATCTCATACAAAAAGTAACTCAAAATGAATCATGTAAAACTATAAAATCTTCAGGGGAAAAAAAAAAAAGCCTA
>VBSM01003157.1:22274667-22381742 GCA_008086735.1 Cheirogaleus medius | reverse complement strand
AAAAAAAAAAAGACAGGGCATGCAAGTGAGCCAGAAGCAAAACTCCGGTCAGGGTAGCTTGAGCTTCCAGCTGAAAAGCTACAAGTAGATCTATTTTCATTTTGCTTCTGGTACCATGCTCTCACCTGATGCCATGAGAATTACCTTACCAGTAACTGCTTGGGATTAACAACCAGTTTTAACTATTCTAACATACTCGTTTGTTTACCCAACAAGCATTTACTGAGTGCCAACTGCTTACTAGGTACTGTAAAATCTCTAGGGATACATGGCTTGAAAAGGAAGCCACAATTTCTGTTCATATAAAGCTTAACTCTATTGAGAAAGCTAGGCATTTAACAAGTATTTGCATAAATGGTGAGTGCTCCCAGGAGTTTTGCAGCCCACTGCTTAAAGAGGCACCAAACAAACTATAAGAACATTCATTAAACCCAGTTATCATTGGCATTCTGAATAAAGGCTTCCAGACTTTAAAGTGCACACAAATAATGTGAAATCTTGTTAAAGCAGATGCTGATTCAGTTGATGTGAGTTGAGGCCTGAGATTCTGCATTTCTTTTAGACTCCGAGGTGATAGAGAGGTTGCTGGTACAAGAACCACATGTGGAATAGCAAGGCTCTGAAGTACCATGGAAACAACCTCAAACTCTCATGTAAGATGCAAGCTCCATAAAAACAAGGGCATTTTGTCTTTCTTATTCACCACAGTACCCAGAACTTAAAACTGTGCCTCACAGACAGATGGCACTCAATAAATATTTATTTATGGGATAAATAGATGAATGTATGGTCTAGATCAGCACTGTTCAATTGTAGCCACTTACCACATTCAGCTATGGAACACTCAAAATGTGGCTAGTGTGACTAAAGATCTGAATTTTTTAAAATTTAAATTTCAACAGCCACATATTAGTGGCTACTACACTGGACAATCCAGGTCTAGACATAGATGTGATGTAAAGAGGTTTGAATCCCAACTCTGCCCTTAGCTTGTGACCTGGAAAGTTACAACTTCTTAGGGCCTTAACTTCTTCATCTGTTGAAATAAACACAAGACCTCCTAACTCTCAGGGTTCTTGACGTGAATTATTATAAAGCAATGCATTAAACATAAGATATAACTGCGGTGACATTCTCTGCCCTCCAGAAACAGTTCACAAAGACTACTTTGCCTATTGCCCACGCTTGCCAAAAAATGCCAAGAGAGTTTGGTTGACGGGTTGGTTAGCTCAGTGGCTTTGAGAATCAGGACAAGGTCATAAATTTGGAGTGGGGGTGAAACCCTCACTTAGCAAAGTTGACCAGGTAAGAGAGGCAATGACAATGCAAATCATCACAATTCCTGGTAAATCTTTAAATGAGCATTGTATTGATCATGGGTGAGTAAATGACATTTCATTCATTCATTCTTCCAGGAAAGGATGCCACATTACCTAAAGCCCGCTACTTCCCAACCACAGACTTTGCTAATTCAGGGCCGAGTCCTCTTCAGGGGCAGCGGGTCGGGAAGCCCCCAGCCCCCGCTGCCGGCGCGTCCTCCCCTCCCCCGTCGCGCCGGTCCGGCGAGGGTCAGGCTGGCACCGCGGCTCCAAGTACCACACGGCCGAACCCAGAAGCCATGTTTAGCTATATTCTTGTCAATAAAACAAACTTCCGTCTTCTAAAGAAAAACGGTTTTAACTCAATGTCAAACTAGGACGGAAACTCGCTGCTCGTCGCAGCTGCCACCCAGAGATGCCGCGTGTCTAGCGGCCCCGGAGTCCCCGACCCGAACCCGCGCCGAGCCCGCCCGCGCCCCGGCCCACGACAGCGCCGGCCACAAAGGGACCGGGACGCGGACGCGGTCGGGCCTCCTCCGCCTCCTCCGGCCCCGCGCAGGCGGCCCCGGCTCCCGGACGGCCCGGGCGCGGGCGGACACTCACCTCGCTCCGCGCGCGGCGGCGGCGGCGGCTGGCGCTCCTCGGGGCCGGCCCGGGCGGTCGCGGCGCGGTCCCGCGGGCCGCAGCGCGGGCGCTACTCTCGGGCCGCCGTCCGCCGCGCCGCCTCCTCGGCCACTGCCGGCGGCTCCCCCGGCGGGCGGGCGGGCCCGGCTCGGGCCCCGCCTCCGCCGCGCCCGCCCCCGCCTCCGCGCCGGGCCTCGCGGGCTCGGCGCGCTATTCGGGGCGGCCCCGCATGCTGCCGCCGCTGCCGCTCGCTCGGGGCTGCCTCCGCGCCGCGGGCCGGGGCCGCAGGGCCGCCCGCAGGCCGCTCGGGCGCGGTCCTGGCTGCGCGCGGCGTGCCAGGCGGCGGCGGCGGCCCGTGCGGCTGCGCGGGGGAGGCGGGGGCGCCGCGCGCTCACCCGGATGCGCCGCCCCCCTGCGGCGAGCCCGCCTCGGGGCCACGGGCTGCCCTCGGGCCCGGGAGGTCCCGGCGTCTGGCGGTGGCGTCCCCTCCCCGAGCCACCCGCGGGTGAAGCGCGGCGCCGGGGGGCCACGGCCCGGGCGGGGGCGCTCCGTCTGCGCTGGGCTCGGCCGGGCCGTCCCAGTGGCGGCCCCGAACCTGGGTACGGACAAAGAGGCTGCCGCAGCAAGTAAAATGAAACTCGGGCTGTTTCACGTCGAGCAGGTCACCGGGTGAGAGAGAATGAAGGTGTCCTCACCGCGCCGAGGAAGCCCTCGGATCGATCCCCGGCTGAGCACAAGGCCGCCCCGACCCGGTGGGGCCGTCCGCGGCGGCCGAGGAGGTCGGGGTCGAAGGACTGTCCGGCCCCGCCGAGCCCAGCGCCTGGCGAGCGGGATGCAGAAGGTCCAGACCGAGAGTGGGCGAGGAGAGGGGAGGCCACCGGCCCGCACTGCCGGAAGAGGCAGCCAGGCCCTGGGGGCAAAGACGCCCGGGCCCCCTGCAGAACGGGGACTGTTCGGGGGAGTGTTTCTTGCGCCTTGCCCTGAGAGGGGCCCTTGCACTGTGGCCCCTTGGGAAACACTTGCTACAAATTCTAATACTCACCCGTACCCTACCCTGAAGAGAATACAAAACCTTGGCTCGCTGTCACTCCCACAAGGCATAACCAACCCCAACAATTATTTTAATAAATTAATATTTTGCTTAAATCATTCAGAGGTTTGTGTCTTGTTGCTTGCCATCCAAGAGCTGGAATAAGAGACCACTCAATTGTTTTTAATATTATTTAAATGGCCCCATCTTAAACTTTGTACGTTGTATAGGTTCATATAACCAAAAGGCTATAAGCAAAAAAAAAAAAAAATTTAAGATTATCTCTGGAATTTTACTATCCTGTTTTGTGCTTATCTATATCTTCCAAGTATCCTAAAATAAAAGTAAAAAGTTACTATTTTTAAAGTGCTTACATAATATTTTGAAACAAAGTCAATCGTGGTTAGCCTGTTCCACAAGGAAACTTCACTTTGAAATAAAGTTGTAGTCTTTAAAAAATACTGTACCAAAAAAAAAAGTACTCTATCTTGAGAGGAAAGATCTGCAAATCATCTGATAAAGGACTCGTATCCAGAATATGTAAAGAACTCTTACAACTCACTAATAAGACTAACAAGCCAATTTTAAATGGGCAAAAGAATTGAATAGACATTTTACCAAAGATGATAGTGAAGTGATCAACAGTTACATAAAAGGACATTCGACATCATTAGTCACTAGGGAAATGCAAACTGAAAGCACAATCAGAATGCTCTTGACACCCACTACAATGACTGTAATAAAAAAAGATAATAACAAGTGCTGATAAGGTAAAATTAGAACCCTCTTACATTGCAGCCACATTGAAAAACAATTTTCCAGGTTTTTAAGGAGTTATATGAATACATAAAAGTATCATATGACCCAACAATTCCATTCCTAGGTATATACATGAGAGAATTGAAAATATATTCATGCGAAAACTTGCACATAAATATTAATAACAGTCTTAATTCACAATAACCAAAAAATAGAAACAATCCAAATGTCTAGAAACAGCTGAGTGGGTATACAAAATGTGGTTTATCCATACAGTTGAGAACTATTCAGTAAAAAGGAATGCTTTCCATGAGTACCTACACATAGAAGATACAACGTAGAGGAACCTCAAAAACAGTAAGCTACGTGGGAAAGCCAGGTGCAAAAGAGCCCATATTGTATGATTCTATTTATAGCCATATATTTATAGCCATATAGCCATGCCCTGAATAATGATGTTTTGGTCATTGATAGACCACTTATATGACAGTGGAGCTATATTATAATGGAGCTGAAAAATTCCTATCACCAAGTGATGTTCTAGCCTTCATAAGGTAGTAGTGCAACACATTACATTTTCTATATTTAAATGTGTTTAAGATATACAAATACTTACCATTGTGTTACAATCGTCTGTCATATTCAGTACAGTAACAAGCTGTACAGGTCTGTAATCTATACCACATCACCACATACCTAGGTGTGTAGTAGGCTATACCATCTAGGTTGGTGTAAGTACACTCTTTCATGTTCACACAAGGGGGAAATTGCCTAATGATTCATTTCTCAGAACATATCCCTGTTGTTAAACGACACGTGACTATATATGAAATGTCTAGAATAGGCAAATCTATACGAGCAGTTGATTAGTGATTGCCTAGAGCTGGGTGTAGAATGGGCAGTGACTGCAAAGGGACACAAGAGATCTTTGCAGTGATAGAAACGTTCTAAAATTGGATTGAAGTAATGGTTGTACAATTCTGTCAACTTACTAAAAACTGGATTGTGCACTTGAAATGTGAATTTTATGGTACATACTATTACCTTAATAAAGCAATTTTAAAATAGTTATCTGTATACCATTAAGTAGCCCAAGATGATAGTACCTTTTAAAATCTGGTTACAACAAGTTCTTTGCAAGAAAAAATACCTTTAAAACAGATGGAAAATTGTGTGCTGTTTGCACACAATTGTGCCATGTAATAAAATGCACTTTTGGAAACTGGTCGTATATCCAAGCACAATTACCCTTCAACACCCCCATTCTATTCACTCCTATTCATTCAAAAATGTATCTTCCCCTTTACCCAGTAAAAGAACAGGAAATGGGGTAGAAAAAGGGTAAGCATGTTTGAGAGCAGGAGAGAATTGGATGTCTTACAAGAGAGTCAAGATTTGCCAAGAAGGAAGGAGTGAAAGAGCATAGATGAGGAAAATCAAAGTAAGGACATGGACATACTCCTTCCCACTGTTAGTCTTGTTTCCATCTGGCTCTGCCCTAGGACTTTCTGGTTTTCTCCAGTTATACAGATGTGTGCCTTAGGGGGAGCACTGCCTTTGGACTGGATAATGGTTACAATTCAGGATTTTTTTCATGATTTTATGGATTTTTAAAGGATTTCTCATGTTTTCTATGATTTTACCATAGAAGAAATTAATCCCTAGATTAATTAGTGGAGACACATTGAAATCGAACAATCCTATATGAAGTAGCCCTGACTTTCCCTCGCCACTGCCTCCCACCCCCAAGCCAGGAAGCCCACTGGCGGAGCTGCTCCTTTGAGAGAGTTATTAACTTAGGACGTTGTTCCTATAAGGCCCTCCTTAAAGTCGTTGTTATCGGAGTGATGCCAATGTTCCTTCAAATTATGAATAAGGCCTAGTTATTTGTTCCCATTTATCTGGAAAGGAAAGGAATGGCACCTAAGATGGATTCAGGTTTTTTTATGTCGAGATGTGGGAAAATGCCTGAAGCACGAGAAACTGCCCGAGAATAATTGACCCATGTGGTGGGAGGGGAGAAGAGAAGAGACCAGGTTGGTTATGAAGAATTGTGCATCGAGCACCCATAGGTGCAGAAGAACAGAAGGCGGTGATGGCTCAAAGAGGGACAGGCAAAGACAAGTCCACAGGAGAGTCAAATGACGTGAAGTACATAGAATCATGTAGAATGCATAAACACTATAATTTTATGATTTTTTTACTCTGTTTTTACTCTTGCCAAACAAAGGCCTGGTGGCCTTGCTTTGTGGCTGCAGCCTTAGGAATGTGGTTGCCCTTCCCCCTCTCCTAGCTCCCTGCCCATAGCACATTATACACTGCTCGGAGGCCCAGGAACCAGAGGGGGCAGATTGGGTAGAAGCAAGAGCCATGGTCCATTTTTCCACTGGGTGGGGATAGGGTCATGTCAGCATGGTGAAGACAGTGCTGGGCAGAGGAAGGTGGCATCACAATCACTCAGGAAGCTGCCAAAGCCTTGGATCTGGTGATCAGAGCAGTACATTTTAGGCATTTGAGGGAGGCAGGGCAGGCAACCCTGACTAATAGTTGGAATATTGTACTAGATGGCTGTATCCCCATCTCCCAAATCCTGGTGGCTTAGAACAACACAAATTCCTTTTTGGCCCACAGTCCACATCCTGTGAGGGTCAGTCAGGGCTCTACACATCACCATGAGTCCGTGTTGAAGGACAACCTGTAGCAGCATATGGCTCCTCATGGGGAGACATTAGGAGGGCACGTGGAAAATTGTGCACAGTGTCTTAATGCTTCCTCCCCAAGTGTCTCTGTTCTTCATGCATTTCAGTGGTCAACCAAATCTCGAAATGGAATCAATCCCAGCATGCCTCCAGAAAACAGAGAGCTGGGGATATTTGGATTGCAATATTAATGATTGTCAAAAGTATCAACATCATACGATAACTTCTTTTAAGTTTTTACTTTGAAATAATTATAGATTCACAGGAAGTTTTAAAAATTGATCAGAAGGCCGGGCGCGGTGGCTCACGCCTGTAATCCTAGCTCTCTGGGAGGCCGAGGCGGGCGGATCGCTCAAGGTCAGGAGTTCGAAACCAGCCTGAGCAAGAGCGAGACCCCGTCTCTACTATAAATAGAAAGCAATTAATTGGCCAACTAAAAATATATAGAAAAAATGAGCCGGGCATGGTGGCACGTGCCTGTAGTCTCAGCTACTCGGGAGGCTGAGGCAGGAGGATTGCTCGAGCCCAGGAGTTTGAGGTTGCTGTGAGCGAGGCTGATGCCACGGCACTCACTCTAGCCCGGGCAACAGAGTGAGACTCTGTCTCAAAAAAAAAAAAAAAAAATTGATCAGAGAGGTCTTTTGTACCTTTTATCAAGTTTCCCCCACTGGTTATGTCTTACCTAACTGCAGTATAATCTCAAAACCAGGAAATTGACTTTGGTACAATGTGTGTGTAGAGCTCTGTACCATTTTAGCACATGTGCTGATTCCTGTAACTACCACCATCAAGATACAGAGCTGTCATATTAAGTTCACATGGCCTAGGTGTGCTAACTCTGACCAAAGCCAAGAGGTTTCACAATGATTCAATAGCCAATTATATATATGTTCCAATTCACGTTTTATTACGAGGCCTTCACATACCATTAATTAGGTAATTAATTTTTAACACACAGGCAGTAATCAAAGGGGGGTAATGAACCACAGTCATGGGTAAGGTCTTCTGAAAGATGAGTCAAATGGGTCCAGAAGTCCTTCTGACACTGATCATGGGTGGTGGGTGGGGGGGTGGCTGTTTCTCTCCTGCAGAGCCTCTGGCAACAGTCGCCAAGTCTGGAGAAGACCTCAGAGCTCTCACAGGCAGAGCCCTCAAAGGCGGCTCAGACAAGGCCAGGTCCTTGTTGCTTTTATAGTCTTCTCAGATGTGTCCATTTGCACTATCTCAGCCACCTTCCACTTTCTGTTGGTTCATTTCAGGTCTCAGGTGGTCCCGGGTAATAGCAGGTCCACCTGAGTCACTCAGTCACTTTTAAGGGTTAACAACTTCACTGTGGGATCAACTCTACTTGACATGAATGACTCCATTTTGAGACATCAAGCTCACAAATCATTATGATATATCAAGACCTAATCCATCCTCACAAAGATCTTCCTATGCTACCCCTTTATAGTCACACCCTTCCCCACCCCCCACTATCTCCAACCCCTGGTAACCACTCATCTCTTCCCTGTCTCTATAATTTTGCTATTTCTAGAAGTTATATAAATGGAATCATACAGCATGTGGCCTTTTGAAATTGTTTTATTCTACTCAGCATATTGCCCTTGCATGTAGTCAAGTCACGGTTTTTGTTTGTTTATTTATATGCTATCTACTCCGTCAGTGGGGCAGAGATGAAAGTGCTGGTTCTCCACTTGGTCTTCTCAGACACTAGCCCAGCAGGAGAATGGGGTTATGAGGGGTGCCTTGTTACAACAGGGTGAAGGTGGGAGTCTAGGCTCCCTATCCACCCTTTGCAGACTGGGATAGGAGTGAGATCACATATTTTTTCTTCAGTGTTTGGCTGGAATAGGGTTGTTATCATCTAAAAGTTTTATATCTTGCTAGGTTGCCCCTTTCCCGCTCTTTTGGCTAAAGAGAACAGGCATTTATTGGGTTTTAAAAAAGTTTTACTCTGTGGTGTTCTTGGGTTGCCCACTTCTGCAGCACTCGGTCCAGAATACACAAGGCAAGAAGAAAACTGAGGGAACTCATTGCCCTGTCATTCCTTGGATCCCAAGATCAATTACCTATGTAACCCTACAGATCCCTAGTCAATTGCCTTCTTCTCTTCACCTTTCAGAGTCTTCTTATGTTTGTTTGATATATAATGCTCAGGGTTTTTTAGCTATTCTTAATAGGAAGTATACTCCATCCACGATTCCACCTTGTTCTGGAGCTAGAAGTTGAGAATAACATTTTAAAACAGAAATTAGATTGCAGATTATTCCCATAAAAAGTCACTTCCAGTTTCTTGCAACCCAATCAGCTTTCTTGAGTCAGAGAGGAAAAGGAAAATTTACTGTTGGTCTATTGGAAATTCCACATATACATGTTGGGCATTTATATAGGCTGTAATGTTTACTGTAGTGGAAAAATGCTAAGAAATGCCAGATCAGAGACCCAGTGGGACCCTGAAGTCAGCAAGTATGGAAGGGTGGAACAGTGGAGACAGCCAATGAGAAGAGCAAGCCCGAAACACTGCAGGTGGGACAGGGCTTGCATCGATAAGGCCCAACGGACATACCAATGGAACACAAGGTCAATGAAGGTGAAGAAGGTGGTGTGCAAAAATGAACCTAAGAAACTGAAAATAACAAAAGTCAGACAAGTCATCAATATGCATTTTTTTTAATTTTAAGGAAAGCAGGCATCAAGATAGAAGGAAAACCTAAAACAGGTTCAAAAATCTTCAAGGACAATCGAAGCAAGTCTAAGGAGGCAGTGGATTTGGGTAACAATTATTTGAAAAGAAATCAAACAGCATAAAACTTCAAATGAGAAAGGAAAGAGGTGATGAGCTCCAGGTTCAAAAGAAATACTGTAGAGTGAGATGACCCAAATTTTAGCTGTGAATGCATATGAATTCATGGTATCGTTAGATGGTATTAAATACTTAGAAAGACTCAATGAAAAAACCCACGTCAAGTAGCACAGAGTAGCAGAGATAACTGCAGGTCTTTTAGAGTTAGAAGTGGCTTTCAAAGGTTTATAAAATACATTTTCTTGGCCTCTTCTTTCATCAAGTCATATCTTTCTAGTTCTGCAGGGCAACCGAACGGTCTATCTGAATAATGATCTACATATTTCCAGCATAGGAGTGAGACACTCCTTTTTGTAAATGGAGGCCGAGAGGATGCAGTAACAAAAGCTACATGACTAGCAATACCTTGACATATGCCATATCACTTGCCTAAACACCCTTACAATAATTTCCACCTCTGAGGACTCTGTTTTTACTCTGCAGTCCATCCTACACAGCCCTGCAATACCTGCCTTCCTAAAATACCTAGTTTGTGAAACTACTCTCTGTCTGCACGTGGCAGTCAAGCATTCCTGACCCTTCACAGCTGGTTTCCTCCCAGCTATCCCAGACCTCTTGCCGCAGCTTGTCCATAAGCGTTCTTTGTCCAGCCCCTCTACCCACCTCCTCCTTCCCCACTCACCACATGTATTATTATGCTATCTGTTTCTTCCTTGCCTACTTTTTTCCACCTTTTTTCCACCCTAAAGATTCCATTGCAGTGCAATTTTCTCTACCTTCTACAACCTCTTCAGTTAGGTCAGCCCACAGGCCAGGCAGCCCAGGCACAATAGGATTTGGAAAGTGACCTAGAGTAACCTAAGGCTAATTATCATGTCCTTAACTGTCCATCAAAGTGGTTCAGTGGTGATGTCTGAACTATGAGGCGGGCCTAATCCAGACACTATAAAACAAGACCCCAGACCACTAACAGAGTCCTTTTGTTATGGTAGGGGGCTGTTCCTCTTCTGTGGTGAATGTATCCTGCTCTTGCTCTGTGAACCCATATCTTGCTCTTGCTCTGTAGACCTATCTTGCCCTTCCTCAATAAATTTCATTTCACACTTGCCTTACTTCTGGCGTGTCTGGTCATTCTTTGGCCAAGAGGACACTAAGAACCAAGAACAGGCAACTATTACCTGACAATTTCTGTTTGGTGGTTGCCACTCTTACCTCTTCTGGTAGATACCTCCCTAACTCTGTGATTTCAATTCTTGATTTATCATCTTTAGAGAGTGTGTTTGTCAATTTCTGCTGCCATATAAACAATACCCAAATTGTGGCTTATAACAACAAACAGTTATTTCCAGCTCATGAGACATCGTCTGCAGCAATGCTGGACTTGGTCAGACTTGGCCCCATGTGTCTTCCCATTTGGGGACTTAGGCTAAAGGAGTGGCCATTATTTGGGGCATGTTCTTCCCATGGCAGAAGGCCACAGCTCCAGAGGAGCAACAGAAACATATGATATTTCTGGAAGCCAGCCTGTGTTTAGAATTGGCCACTGTCAGTTCCACGTACATTCCATTGTTGAAAATAATTAACATGGCCAAAGCTAGAGTTTATGGACTAGGGAGGGCACTGTCTGTGCTCTATGAGGAGTCATGCCAAGAATCACATGACAAAGAGTGTGGATGTATAATCTATTACAGGAGAAAGCAGAGTTGGGAACAATGACCCGATCTACCATACACAAGTATCTATGAGTCCCACTTATCAAAGACAAGGAATTGAGCTCATTAATACCACTCGTCTCCATCCTCTTCTCAAAGTTTCTTAGCTGTGTAATTCATAGTTCTTCTATTGGCTTACTTTATAACTTTGAATTATATAGATAAAGTGCTTTCTTGATCATTCAACTTTAGATAGTATTTCTCAAGGCTTTATTGTAAAGAATAAGGATATGTACACCCTTATATTTTTATATGCCCTCTTCCCTTTCTAGCTCACAACTCTTACATCATGAAGGTTTGTAACACTTCTATTGTGTGTTTTAGAAGTATAAGTCTTTTATGACTTGTATAGAAGTTGCTTTTAAAAGCTAAAATCAAATAAAGGGCACTTACAATACTATCATTGTGTACCTATTATTCTCCACAGAACCAAGAAATATCATTGGACTCGTAGCGAAGGAAATGGAATCTTTCTCCTAAATATGTGTAGCTACAAAATGAATATTTCAAAAACCAGGATCAAATGGTTTATCATTCATCACACTCCATATGCTATTCAGAATCATGCTACATTTAATTTGTTTTTTATAGACTGTGATCTGGGAGTAGAGCTATTTATTTTTAAAGGTGTTTCTGTTTGTCTTTTTTCTTGTTAACAGAAGAAACATTCACCTCTACTCTATCACTAAGTTCATACAACTTCTTAAATCATACTTATTTGCTGACATGAATCCATTTTCTTATCAAATACATTTGTCTCCAAGACTTTTATGTGTTTAACTCTAAATAATTGCCTTTATACCTGCTGCCCACGCAATAGCCTAGGAGTTCTTTTTATTGCTATTCTGAGTTGCGACCATTCTTTCTTTGATTCCGTATCTTCATATTTTTCGATTTACATTTTCATTTTCCTAGAGCATATGCTCAAATGTTTTTTTTTTTCCCAGAGAGGGAATTAAATGTTGAGTCTTTTCAGTATTTCTTGCAGACTGATAAATTGGCTGGGCATAGAATTCCATGGCCCAAGCCACTTTCTCTTAGCACTTTTAAGGCATTGTTTCATTGGATTTCAGCCTAATGCTGGAAAATCTGAAAACTGATAAGATTCTCATCCCTCTGCAAATGAGTTGTTTTTGCTCTCAGGAAGATTTTAAGAGTTTTCTCTTTAACTTAGTGCATTAATTTATAAAGATGAGTGCGTCCGGTGGCTCACGCCTGTAATCCTAGCACTCTGGGAGGCCGAGGCAGGTGGATAGCTCAAGGTCAGGAGTTCGAAACCAGCCTGACCAAGAGCGAGACCCCGTCTCTAAAAAAAAAAAAAAAAAAAAAGATGAGTGAGTCCTTTTTTTTTTCCTTTTTTGAGACAAAGTCTTGCTCTGTCACCTGGGCTAGAGTGCAGTGGCATCTAGCTCACTGCAACCTCAAACTCCTTCGCTCAAGAGATTCTCCTGCCTCAGCTGGGGCTACAGGCGTGTGCCACCACACCTGCCTAATTTTTCTGTTTTTTGTAAAGTCTAGGTCTCACTCTTGCTCAGGCTAGTCTCAAACTCCTGACCTCAAGCTATCCTCCCGCCTCAGCCTCCCAGGGTGCTAGGATTACAGGTGTGAGCCACCTCACCTGGCCAAAAAGCAGGAATTTTTATGTCCTATTACATGGTCAGCAGTGTTGAAAATGTGGAGAATATACAAGAGGAACACAATTATTTCTCAGAGCATTTTAATCTATAGGAGGACATTTGCAGTCTAGCTAAAGAATGAATTATTAAGTAGCTCTTATATAATGAATTCTTAATAAGTCAAATTGAGTTCAGTTATTTACTTTGTGTCTGATGAGATTGTGTATAGTAGAGGCTATTTATTTTTGTACCTTCTGGTAAAAATATTAAATTTTGTAACTTTGTGGGGAGGGAACAAAGTCAGCCATTTCTTTGCTCTATTGTCTCTTTTTGCTAAAATGTAAAGTTAAGTTTTCTACTAATTCTACTCAATTGCTGTCATTGAAAAATAATTTTAAAATAAATATTTCAAATTATATTACAATAGGCCATTCAGTCAGTAAATGACTAGGAATTAATTATTTTCATTTCCTCTTTTTGGCTTGTATTAATAACTTGACTACATTTACAAAAAGTTTCTTGCTGGCTTGGTTTGTCTTCTGTAGACTATTGCTGTATTCTCCTCTATGATCACAGAAATCCCATCCCCTAACCTTGACCACTTTTGTCTTTTCCTTGTGGCTACAATCCTAGAAGTGGTCTAAAGCCAGATTGCTGCCATCACAGTGAATATAATGACATGATCTCTTTTCAAAGGAGATGAGAATAAATGAGATGTGATTGAAATTATAGACTCAAGATGGTTTCCAAAAAAAATGAATAAAGTGAGAATACCACCTCTAAAGTCTTTATAGTGTCTGTGTCTCCAATAAAAGAAAACAATCAAGGACTATTCTAGAGAAATTGATTTGGAAAAAGAGCTTACTTCTTTTACACTAAAGCCTTGAGATCTCTTAAAATCATGTTTCTCAATCCTTAGTGTGATTCAGAATTCCCTAAAGATGCTAGTTAAAAATACAGCTCTCTGGACCCCACCCTTGGAGTATATTGGAGCAGGTAGAGCTGGCTCTATCACCTCCCAGTCCTGGAGACCTTCCAAGAAAGTCTTTGTGGTTTTTGATAAATCTTGATCCAGAAGTTAAAAACCTAAGGATCTGAATTGGAAAAGAACAACTCAACGTAATTGCCAAACAGTTGCCACCCACCCCACCCTCACAAGGTGTTGTCATGTTCAGAAGGATTTACAACATTTATATTTCTTTGGATATCTGTTGGTAACTCAGACAACTAACAGTTGTTGATTAAGTGAGATGATAGGACATTAAAAATTTCCCTTTGGGAGTTTTCTCAATGCACCTTCTCAGACAAATGATTGGAAGATAAATCTTAAAGCAGAGGAACTTGAAATCCTAACAATGGATGTATGTGTGTGCATATACGCACATACACTCTAGCACACACATAATCACATTCTTACATATACACAAATGTGTACCAGACTTTTTACTGGGGAGATGAATGTTTGTAATCAGAAGGAAATGTCAGATCTTTCCTTCTGATACCTTGCTGGTCAGAAAAGCCATGAAAGAATAAAATAATCTGAAAGAGAATGGAAAAATCAGGTGACACATTAGGAATTTCAGGATAGGGAGAAACAGTAAGGTTATGTAAATCCCATCCTTTCTGTGATGTGATACTCTCCCTGACACCCCCACCAAGTGGTTATCACACCAGGCTGGAACTTCTCAAGGGATGGGCAAGTCAGTGATTCCAGAGCTTACTCATTTCACTTTTGTTACAATGCTCTTAGAGAGTTCTTCCTTACATTGACAAGAAATCTGTACCTTTTATTTTTGCCTTAACATTTATTTTGTCTGACTTAAAACAGTTATACTACCTATTTTTCTATTTTGCTATTTTTTCCTATGCTTTCATTTTCAACTCTCTGTGCCTTATGTTTTAGGTATATCTCTTGAAAATGGCATATAATAGCTTTTTAAAAATCTGCACCACAGGTCAAGCATGGTGTCTCATGCCTGTAATCCTAGCACTCTGTAAGGCCGAGGAGTGAGGATTGTTTGAGCTCAGGAGTTCGAGACCAGCCTGAGCAAGAGCCAGACCCCATCTCTACTAAAAAAATAGAAAGAAATTAGCTGGACAACTAAAAAATACACATATACACAAAAAAAATAGCCGGGCATGGTGGCACATGCCTATAGTCCCAGCTACTTGGGAGGCTGAGGCAGGAGGATCACTCGAGCACAGGGGTTTGAGGTTGCTGTGAGCTAGACTGATGCCACAGCACTCTAGCCTTGGCAACAGAGTGAGATTCTCTCTCAAAAAAATAAATAAATAAAAGAAATAAGAAAAAAAATCATTCTGCTTTTTCCCCTTCACTTTATTTTTACACATCTAGTAGTTTGGAAATGATATGCTCCATTTCTATGTTTTCTAGAAAGTTTAACAATATTTAGATTTACTGATAATTTTATTGACTTAATTACTTACCATTTCTTCTTGTATCTCAGACCATCTCTCTGAGCTCTTTTGCTACAGTCTTAAGCACAACTTTTAATAGTAGCATTAGAGAGGGGCTATTGATATTAATATTAAACTATTTCTGTTTGTCAAAATGTATCTTTATTTCATCTTGCTTCTTGAAAGAGTTTCCATGGGAATGCAATCCTATATTAATAGTCTCAACATATTGAAGATACTATCCCACTGTTTTTTTGGCTTCCATTGTCACTGTTGAGAAATCAGCTTTCAGACAAATTTTTGCTTATTAATAAGTAGTCTATCTTTTGTTCCTGGCTGTTAAAAACTTTTCATTTTGAAATAATTACAGATTCACAAGAAGCTATAAAAGTAGTAAAGAGAGGCCGTTTGTATACTTCCCCAGTTTTCCCTAATGTTTACATCTTACATAACTATAATACAATAAATAGCAAGGCTGGTCCGAGTGCAGTGGTGTTTACAACTAATTGATCACAACCAGTTACAGATTCCTTTGTTGCTTTTCCACTCCCACTGATTCACATGACTAGCCTTAAAAAAAATACAATAGCAAAACAAGGAAGTTGATAATGGTACAATGTGTATGTGTAGTTCTATGCCATTTTATCACGTGTAGATTCCTGTAAGCATGATTCACTAGTTTCAAGATACAGAACTATTCCATCATGACAAATATCTCCCTCCTGTTACTCCCTGTAGTCACACCCAGAACTCCCACCAGCCCTAACTCCTGGCGACTGCTAATCTGCTGTCCATCTCTATAATTTTATATTTTTGAAAATGTTAAAGTGGAATCGTACTGTATGCTATGAACTGAATTCTGTCCCTCCTCTCCCCATTCAAATAATGAAGCTTTAATCCACAATGTAACCATATTGGAAAATAGGGCCTTTTAAATTAAGGTTAAACAAAGAGACATGAGGGAGCTCCTCTCTCTCTCTGTCATGTGAGGACACAGCAAGAAAGTGGCCTTCTGCAAGCCAGGAAGAGAGCCCTCACCAGAAACCAACACTGCTGGATCTTGATCTGGGACTTCTAGCCTCCAGACTATGAGAAAATAAATTTCTGTTGTTCAGGACACTCAGGCAACAGTATTTTGTTATGGCAGCCAGAGTAGTCTAATGAATTGCATGTGATTTTTTGAGATTGTTTTTTTTTCCCCACTACATATAATACTCTTGAAATCCATTGTAGTTGTTGAGTGTATCAAAAGTTTATTCCTTTTTATTGCTGACTAAAATTCCACCTGGCTTCTTTTAAGAGCTTCAATTTGTCATTGGTGTTCTGCAGATTAGCTATGATTGTGTCATTAATTGATGTCATTAATTCTGGAAGATACTCAGCTATTATCTCTTCTGATATGACCTCTGTCCCATTCTCTCTTTCTTTTTCCTTCTGGAACTCTGATTAGACATACATTAGATGTTCTCACTCTATCCTTTATATCTCTTAACTTTTCTTGTATATTTTACATCTCTCAGCATCTCTATATTGTATTCTGGGTCATGTCTTCAGATTTATATTCCAGTTCACTTATTCTGTCCAGCAGTTTAATCCATCTATTTGAGTTTTTAATATCAATTATTATTTTTATAACAACTTATCATAATACAATTCACATACCAAAAAGTTAATCCTTTTAAAGTACAGAAATTTAGTGTTTTTTAGTTTATTTGTGGAGTTGTGCATCTACCTCCACTATCAACACCCAGGACATTCTCATCAACCCAAAAAGAAACTCTGTACTTAACAGCCATTACTTCCCATTCCCCTCTCTCTTCTTAACTCCTAGAAACTACTAATCTACCTTCTGTCTCTATAGGTTTGCCTATTCTTGACATTTCATATAAAATGGAATCCTACAATATGTAACCTTTTGTGAGTGGGTTTTTAAATTCACCATGATGTTTTCAAGGTTATCCACGTAGTACAAGTACTTCATTTCATTTTATTGTAAGATAATATTCCATTGTACATACCAAATTCCATATCACCTTTTGTTAACCATTCTTCAGTTGATAGACATTTAGGTTGTTTCTACTTTGTGGCTATTATAAATAATGCTGCTATGAACATTCATGTACAAGTTTTTGTTTAGATATATGTTTTTAGTTCTCTTGGTTATATACATAGGAGTAGAAATGCTGGGTTTTGTCATAACTCTATGTTTAATCAGTTGAGGAACTGCCAAATTATTTTCCAAAGTGGTTGCATTATTTGACATTCCTACCAGAACATGTAAGGGCTCCAATTTTCCTACATCCTGGCCAATACTTATTATTTCCATCTTTTTTTATTACAATCATTCTAGCTAGTGTGAGGTGAGAGTATTTCATTGTGGTTCTGATTAGTAATTTCCTAATGAGTATCTTTTTTGTGTATGGATTGGCCATTTGTATACTTCTTTGGAGAAATCTCTAGTCAAATCTGTTGCCCATTTTTAAATTGGGTTATTTGTTTTTACATTGCTCAATTGTAAGAGATGTTTACATATTCCGGACACAAACCCCTTATCAGATATATGATTTACAAATACTCTCTCCCATTCTGTGGGTTGTCTTTTCAATTTCTTAAGGTGTCTATTGAAGCAGAAAAGTTTTTAGTTTTGATGAAGTCAAATTTATATATATTTTTTCTGTTGTTGCTTGTGGGTTTTTTTATGTCATATATAAGAAACCATTGCCTAATCCAGAGTCACCAAGACTTGTTCCCATATTGTTTTCTAAGAATTTTATAGTTTTAATTCTTACATATAGGTCTTAGGTCTATTTAGACTTAGTTTTTGTATATGGTGTGAGGTAAAAGTCCAATTTCATTCTTTTGCATGTGGATATCCATTTGTCCCAGAACCACTTGTTAAAAAGATTATTCTTTCTCCCATTGAATTATCTTGGCACCTTTTTAAAAAATCAATAGATGTAAAGGGTAATTTCTGGAGTTTCAGTTCTATTCCATTGATCTATATGTCTATTTTATTCTTATCTGCTGTCTTTTTTTTGAGACAGTCTTGCTCTGTTGCCTTGGGTAGAGTGCAATGGTGTCATCATAGCCCACTGCAACCTCAAACTCCTAGGCTTAGGCTAATTTTTCTAATTTTAGTAGAGACTAATATTTCTCTTTTTAGTAGAGACGGCGTCTCACTCTTGCTCAGAGCTCGTCTTGAACCCCTGAGCTCAAGTGATCCTCCTGCATCAGACTCTCAGAGTGCTAGGATTATAGGTATGAACCACTGTGCTTGGCCTAACACTGTCTTGATTACTATAGCTTTGTAGTAAGATTTGAAATCAGGAAGTGTGAGTGCAATAACTTTATCTTTCTTTTTCAAGTTTGTTTTGGCTACTCCAGATCCCTTGCATTTCCATATGAATTTTTGGATTAGTATGTCAAAATCTCTCATATTTTGACAGGGGTTATGTATAATCTGTAAATCATTTTGAAGATTATAATCATTTTAACAATATTAAGTCTTCTAATCCGTGAACATGGGATGTCTTTGTGTTTATTTAGGCCTGCTTTATTTTTTTCAATGATGCTGTCTAGTTTTCAGTGTGCAAGTTTTACATTTCTTCTTTTAAATTTATTTCTAAGTATTTTATTCTTCTTGATGCTATTATGAACATAATTTTTCTAAATTTTATTTTCAGATTGTTCATAGCTTATGTACAGAAATATAATTGATTTTTGTATATTGATACTGTATCCTGCAACCTTATTGAACTTATAGAGATAGTTTTACTTCTTCCCTTCCAATCTGGATATCTTTTATTTCTTTTTCTTGCTTAATTACCTTGGCTGGAACCTCCAATGTAATGTTGAATAGAAGTGGTGAGAACATACATCCTTGTCTTGTTCCTGATCTTAGGGGAAAAATATCCAGTCTTTCACCTTTAAATATGTTGTTAGCTATGTATTTTTCACAGATGGCCTTTATCAGATTGAGGAATTTCTCTTCTATCTCTAGTTTGTCGAGTATTTTTTCATGAAAAGGTGTTGGGTTTTGCCAAATACTTTTCTATGTCTATTAAGATGATCATATAGTTTTTGTCCCTTATTCTATTGGTATGGTGTATTACATTGATTGATTTTCATATGCTAAGCCAACCTTGCATTCCTATGATAAATCCCACTTGGTCATGATGTATAACCCTTTTTATATGCTGCTGAATTTAGTTTGCTAGTATTTTGATGAGGATATTTGAATCTGTATGCATAAGGGAAGTTGGTCTGTAGTTTTCTTACGCTATCTTTGTCTAATTTTGGTATCAGGGCAATGCTGGCCTCATAGAATAAATCGGGAAGTATATATCATCTGGTTCTAATTTTTGGAAGGGTTTCTGAAGGATTGATATTAATTCTTCCTTAAAAGTTTGATAGAATCCATTAGTTTAGCCATTTGGGGCTGGACTTTTCTTTGTGGTAAGTTTTTTTTAAAATTGCTAATTCAATCCCTTTACTTCTTACAGCTCTATTTAGACTCTCTCCGTCATTTTGAGTTAGTTTTAATAGTTTGTGTGTTTCTAGGAATTTGTTCATTTCATTTAGGTAATATAACTTGTTGGCACACAATTGTTCATAGTATTCCCTTACAATTATTTTTATTTAGCAAAGATCAGTAGTGATGTCCTCTCTTTCATTCCTGATTTTGGCAATTTAGTTTTCTCTTTTATTCTCTTGGTCAGCCCAGCTAAAGCTTTATCAATTTAAAAAAATCTTTTCAAATCAATGAAACTTTTAAGGGCAATCATTAATACAAAAGGATGAATGAAAAACAAAACAAAAAAAAAAAGAAAAAGCCTAAAAGGATGAATGGGTAATGTTGTAATCTTAGAGTTTGGGTGAAAGAATATTTACATTAAATATAAAGCAGTAGTATCATTTTGGAGAAATATCTAATGTTTACCTAAGAGAATTGGTGAAAGGAAATAGAATTTTATTGGAATTTTACTGATTTTCTAGCTGCAGAGGAGTCTGCTTTGAATATAAATAGGGCATAAATATGAGTGAACTTATTTTTTTTTTAAAAGAAACTTTTAGTAATTATCTCTATTATTTTTCTATTCTCTACTTTATTTATTTTGTCTCTAGTCTCTATAGTTTTTTTCCTTTTGCTTTTTTCAGGTTTAGTTTGCTCTTCTTTTTCTAGTATCTTAGGTAGAATATTAGGTTCTTAATGTGGGCTTTTTCTTCTTTTTAAAACATAGGCATTTCCCTCTAAGCATTGCTTTCACTGTATCCCATAAGGTTTGGTATATTGTGTTTTCATTTTCTTTCATCTCAGAGCATTTTCTAATTTCCCTTGTGATTTTTTCTTTGACTCTTTGGTTACTTAGGGGAATGTTATTTAATTTCTACGTATTTGTGAATATCCCGAATTTCTTCTGTTATAGATTTTCAATTTCACTCCATTATGGTCAGAAAATAGATTTTGTATGATTCCAAAATTGATTTTTAAGTGTATTGGGGCTTGTTTTATGTCCTAGCATGTGGCCTATCCTGGAGAATGTTCCATGCACTTAAGAACAATGTACATTCTGTTGTTATTGGGGGGAATGTTCTATTCCAGTCTGTTAGGTCTGGCTGATTTATAGTGTTAACTCATCTTTGAAAAATTGATCTTCCTACTTGTTAAAATATTATTAATATTATATTTTTCATTTCCAGCACTTCTTTTTTGTTTTTTAACATTATCGTTGTTGTTTTTAATTAGCTCTTCCTCTCTAGTCATATTTTGACTCCCCTGTATAAATTTCTATAGACACACTAAACAGGCTTATTTTATATTCAGCATCTGATAATTCCGATAACTGACATCGTTGTATTTAATAGAGTAACAGCTATCTGCCGTCACTCAGGTTACCGGATGTTTGTGTATATTCTGTAACATTTGACAGCAAGCTCCTGTCCTATGGAACTTTGTGGAAGTCCTTTGAGGCCTAACTTTGAGCTATATTCTTCATAAAAGATTTGGCTTGCTTCTGTGGGTGCCTGAATTACTTTAAAGTTTCAGACTAAGGTTTTTAAAACCTCATGGATAGTTTGAATTCAGGCCAAAACCCATGTGAGGCCTGCTGAGGATTACACACTATCAGGGCAGACTTTTTCCCTCTTCACCCAATGCCAAAGTTGAGACAGACAAGTTTCCTTGCTGTTTTTTTCTTCAGAGTGAGATGATTGTAGTCTATAATTATACTGCCACTGTGCCCCTTAGCATTCCTAAATCTGTGCAGGGATCTCTTTTTATTTATTTACTTATTTATTTTTTGTATTTTTTTGAAACAGAGTCGTGCTCTGTTGCCCAGGCTGGAGTGCCATGGTGTCAGACCAGCTCACAGCAACTTCAAACTCCTGGGCTCAAGCTATTTTCTTGCCCCAGCCTCCTGAGTAGCTTGGACTAGTACCTATACTTTGGAAAGGTCTTGGATTTTAGCTCCTGTTCATCACACCCTAAAGTGCCATACAGTGAGAGCTCAAGGTCACCAGGCTTGGGCAGATGGCCTCAGACGAAAGCCAACCTCAGAGCTGTCTTTCCTATCTGGATTTCAACTTTTATTTTATTTTTGGCTCATGAGACTTCCTTACTGCCTTGCAAGCTCATTGACACATTTATAAATGCATGTATTTTAAAATTTTATTCATCAGTTTTAGTTGTTTCCTGGCAGAGAGTTAAGATATGTTCTATACATGTCTGTTAGGTCTAGTTGGTTTATACTACCATTTGTCATCTTTTTTTTTTTTTTCTAATCGATCTTATGTCTGGTTCTTGAAATATATTTTTTAATTTTAGAACTTATTTTTGTCATGTAAAATTATGCTTGGTTATTTATTTTTATTTTTTTTGTTAGAGACAAAGTCTTACTCTGTTGCCCAGGTTGGAGTGCACCATTATAGCTCACTACAACCTCAAATTCCTGGGCTCAAGTGGTCTTCCTGCCTCAGCTTTCCAAGTAGCACAGACAACAGGCATGTGCCACCAGGACTCGCTACTTTTTAAATTTATTTGTAGAAGTGGGGTCTCAATATGTTGCCTGGGCTGATTGCAAACTCCTAGCCTCAAGTGATCCTCCTGCCTCGCCCTCCCAAAGTGCTGGGATTGTAAGTGTGAGCCACCATGCCTGGCCTATGCTTAGTTATCTTTAGTTAGCTCTTTCTCTCTAGCCATATTTGATATATATGTGACTAGATAGTACTATGGGCAGTGGTATGATAGTGTGGGTGGTGTGTTCTATAGATCTATAGAACATATCTTAAATATTAATACCTGCTCCATACTGCCCCATGCTATCAATCCGTCCTCAGAAGCACAGCAACTTCTACAGTTTTGGGGAAAAGCATGTATTAAAAAGTTGCCCCTTTCAACTACCTTCTTTATGCATCTCACAGTCAGAAAAGACCCTTTTTTAAGAGGAGGTGCTTGTGGCATAACTATTCCTACTGCTCCTCCACTCTTGTGTTCACCCAGCACCCTTGACACCGAGAAGAGATTATTCTCGGCAAGAAGAAAGAAAGAAAGATAGATTAGCAGCAATCACCAGTGTGTGAAGGCAAACAACAGGGACAGAGTGCCACGCTGAAGGTCAGGAGCAGGTGGACAGTCAGATGAAAGAGAAGAATGAAGTGTGAGAGCTAGAGAGGGAGGGCCCTTGGCCATGGAAGGTAGCGTTAAAGTGCCGCAGGACAGCCCTATGTTATTTGAGGTCAGCTTTGCGTCACCTCTGGTCCTTCTCCAAGCTGTGCCTCTATATCTTTCAAATTGTAGCATAAAACAGCCACTGTGGACATTGCTGGCAGAGCTATACCCACCTTACAGCAGACACTGTCACTCTATTAATGCGGTCAGCCAGAGCTGCTCTAGCTTTGCCCTGGTCACTCATTTTGAGCTATCACCTAAAATACCCTAATCCTTTTCCATACCTAAGACTAATTCATTTCTCTCCCATTAAAAAAAATCTGTTGTAATTGGATGGGTTTTTATTTTGTTGTTGTTGTTTTTAAAATACAAGTGCATGAACATACATTTATCACTTCACCTTGTTAGATGCAGCCTGCCATTCTAGGCAGTAAGAGCTTTTGGCCCAATTCTGTCTTATTAGTATTTACTATCTTTCTTGGCTTCATGTCATCTGTCGATTTCATGAGAACTTCACTATCTATGCATCCAAATCACCTATAAAAATACTCAGCCAGATCAAGACACACATCTTGAAATTTCCTTCCAAGCTGACGTCTATGCATTACTCAATACCCACCCATTGGCTGTCATTGTTCAACCAGTTATTATTCCACCTAGTTGTGCTTGTACCCAGAACGAGTCTGCATGGTTGTCATGTATGTTCTTGTCAATAGCCTTGTTGCAAGCACACATTTTGCTGATCTGCAAGTATAGTAACCATCTCTAAAGAGTGAAACCAAGACAAGTTTAACGAGACTCCTTCTTAGTGCATTCATTTAGAGCCTAGCAATTCCCAGTGCCTTTTTAATTACTCACCAACATTCCTTTATTAATCCACTCTAGAAAATGACCCAAGATTGCCATCCAACTCATCATTTGGGGGTTTATGGACTATGCCTTCATCCCTCCTTTGAAGATCAAAAACATACCCTTGGACTACTGTCTCAATACATTTCAACAAGTTCTCTTGGCAAGACTTTTATGAAGAATTAGTGAAATGTCCAGTGTAAACAAATTAGCAGTGGAATGATCAGCATAATGCTCAATCAATACTAGTTTTCTTCCTTCTTCCCCACTTCAACCAGGAAAAACAACTTTCCATTTAAATCCATTAAAATTATTTAGTCTTCAGTGTGCAGATGTGTGGATTAAAAAACAAAATCATGTAGCCTACTTGGTTGTGCTCTTATATACTATATTAAGTAGGCAGCTGTAAAAGAAGGCCTAAAATACAAGAGCTTAAGTAAAATAGAAATTTATTTTTCTCACCCATAAAAGCTGGATAGACACTTCTGGTTGCTATGGTAGCACTGTAATAAACAAGGGCCCAGCATCCTTCTCTCTTGTTGCTCGGGCATGCCTCACAGTAGCTTCCATCTCACAGGTTAAGATGGCTGTGCTTGCTCCTTTCTTTACCCCTTTATTTGAGCCACTGGGAAGACAGGAAGGAAGGAAGGGGAGGGCATGCTCCTTCCTTCAGTGTGAATACTCCAAGAATTTCATACATCATTTTTGCTTTTATTTCATTGGCCACAACTTAATCACATGACTACATCTAGCTGAAAGTGGGACTGGGAAAAAATCATCTTCATTTTGGACAGAGAAGGCCCTTCCAAGAGTGACCAACTCATCTTGGTTTACCCAGGTGTTTTCTGGTTTTAGCACTGAAAGTCCTGCATCATAAGAATCCCCCTAGACCTGGGAAAACAGGGATAATTGGTCACCACTCTATGTCTAGCTAAAATTTGTAGGTTCTAAAATAAGAGGAAGAAATGGACATTGAGGGACTGTTAGATCTTTTCCTCACTCTCCAGTTTGTCTTGTGAGGCTGCTATTTCTTTCTGTTTGTGGGCTGCTTTTTCTCATTGCACCTGAAGCTATTTCTCCTAAAAATAGAAGATGAAAGCAAATTAGGTGTTAAAGAGTCTGCACTGGCTGTGTATAGTGAACATTGCATCTATTATCCACTCTTGCTTCTCTTGCCTCTGAATACTTACTTAAGTCCCTTTTGATGATCTTGGCATTTAAAAAAAAAAGGACACTCAGACAATTCCAAAAAGAATATATAAAAATGGCTGATAAGAACATGAATACATGCTTAACATCACTGGTAATCAGGAAAATGCAAATTAAAAAACCCGCAATGAGATCCCGCTATACATACAATGACTAAAATTTTAAAAGACTGATAATATCAAATATTGGTGAGGATGTGGTGCAACTGGCATTCTCATAAACTTGCTGTTGAGGTTATAAAACAGTACACCATTTTGGAAGACAGTTTGGCAGTATTTTAAAAAGTTAAACATACACCTACCATATAACCCTGCCATCCACTCCCAGGTATTTGTCCATGAAAAATAAGATCTTATATTTATACAAAGACTTGGTCACAAATGTTCATAGCAACTTTGTTTGTAATACCCATAAACCTATAAACAACCCAAATGTGCTTCCACAGACGAATGGATAAACAAATTTGGGTACATCCATACAATAGGATGCTACTCAGCAACAACAGCATGGATAAATCTCAAAATCATCACACTGAGTGAAAGAAGCCAGACAAAAAAAGAAAAAGAGTACTTATTATATGATCCCATTTGTATAAAACCCTAGAAAATACAAACTCACGTGTAGCGACAAAATAGATCAGAGAGTTGCCTGGGGACAGGATAGGAGGAGGGATGAATGACAGAGGGACAGAAATGTTCAGTATCTTGATTTTGTGGTGCTTAATTCTACACTTTACATTTCTGCAGTTTATATCTTAACAAAGTAATTTTTAGAAAATGAACTGGTTTGGGCAAAACTAGGCTATAGTGTCAGAAGTCAGGTTAGTGGTTAGCCTTGGCAGGGTGAGGGGTGGTTGGGGTGCATTGTTATTGGAAGGAGCCCTGAGGGTGTTTCTGGGAAGCTGGCAATGTTTTGTGTTTTTGAGCTGGGTGCTAGTTACATGGGTGTGTTCAGTTCATGAAAATAAATTGAGCAGTACAGTTGTGGTTGCTGTGCTTTTTAGGTATGTGTGCTGTAGCTCAACACATACCTTTTTTTGTTTCAGAAAAAAATCAAGCCCCATATCCTTCTGTGCATTATTCTTCCAGGTATCATTCTTACATATCTGTCTAACCCTGCAAAATCTTCCTTGGTTCTGCTTCCTGCTTTCCATCTTGTGTGTGTGTTTGTGTGTATGTGGGTGTGTGTGTGTGTTTAAAGACTGACTGCTTATCAGAGCTTTCAAAGAATACCACAATTTTCTTGCAAGTATGTCCTTATTTTCTCATTAGAAAAACAAACTTAATGGTATATTTCCATTATACGTGGTTGAATTTTAAAAGCAATTTGAGATTGTAGACTATAAGCTCCTCGAGAGCAGGTGTTGTCTTCCAACACCGAGAACAGTTCCTGGCACATCTTATGTGCTTCATAAATATCCATTCACTTTATGAAGGCTGCTGCACATCTTCTTAATGAGCTACCTAATATGTGTTTCTTTTGAATAAAGTAAGCTCTCCCCTCATATTCTACTTTTCAATCTCATAATATCAGTCTTAATTAGAATTGAATTTGCCTTATTGGCCATGTCCTGCACATTGGAGAAACTGAGGCCATGAGCATTTAGTCTTCATGAGGATCACTGGGAATCTCCTGCTGTCTCTTTTATTTCCATGCCATACTTGTTTTTCCCCCTCCATCTTCCTCCATATTGTGTCAAAACCGCTAGATACTGTTCAACTTTATTCACATGTACGTAGGCTACTTTATTTATTGTTTAATATTAAGATTTACTCTGCACAGTGGACTTTTGAATCATTTTGTTTTCATCATCATACACCTCTTTATTAAAAACAATTCCCCAAACTAATATTTGTTAGCTGAAAAGAATAACAAGGTTTATAATTTGGAAAAGGAGAGCTTTATTTCCCATAAAGAGTTTATAGCATACAGAGACCATTCAGGCAGGTGAGAAAGCAAGGCTCCCAGCCACAAGCCAGGAATACGTGCTTCAAGGGACGGACAAAAGGAACAGAATTTTATACTGAGCAGGGTGGCTAACTACACATATTTAACAAGCTATAGGCAGAGTCATGCATATTTATGAAAACAGAACTTTGTACCTGCGCGATGTGGCTCTCTGGCCTTTTATGGGATCCATGTTTAAAAATGGCTGTCTTATATGTCAAAAGGTGAAACAAGGACATGAAAACCCTCTCTGCATGTGTTCTGTAGACTGTTAAAACCACTTTGTGGTTGGTGGTGTTTTATCAGGAAAGAATGCTGGTCTGGTCCTTAGGAAATAAAGCCTGATGGCCATTAGCAAGGGAGGGGTAGAATGATGTGGGTTCCATCTCCCATCCCGTCCTGGCTGGGAACTCAGTTTTAAGGTTTCTCTGATGTTCCCTTGGCTGAGAGAGGTCTGTTCGGTTAGTGGGGGCTTAGGATTTTATTTTTAGTCAGTATTTTTATTTTATTTTATATTTTAAAAATCTTCCTGAGCAGCTTAGCCAGTCTCTGAGCAAGGGTGTTCTTCCCTGTCCTTGTGGGATCCACTTTATCTCTAATTAGGAATTTCTCATTCAAGCCCTTTACATTAAGGTCCAGAATACCAAATGTCTTGAGACCCTCTGGTAAAAACCATTGCCCTCCTGTATTTCTTCCTCAAAGTCCCTGTGGCATAATAAGAAATGTTTATTTCATCTCTACTCTCCAGTTCCTGAGACAGAGCTTCTAAAACTCTTCTAACTTCCTGGGTGATAGGAGCATCTTTGATAAAATAGTTGGCCTTAGTTCTCAGTTCCAGACACCAGGGCTTCTAAGATCCTTGGAATCTCTGCATGATCAGAGTGTTCCTTTGGGTTTTCGTATAAATTTTTATTTATTTTAATTTTTTCTAGAGACAGGAATTTCTCTGTGTTTCCCTGGCTGGCCTCAAACTCCTGACCTCAAGCAATCCTCCTGCCTTGGCCTCCCAAAGCACTGGGATTGCAGGCATGAGGCACCGCACAGGCCAAAGCGTCCCTTTGAATGTTAATGTGATGACTGGTGGCTGAAAGCTTTTGGATAGCTTCAGGATGGGTCTGGTTGCCAGGGGAACCAACAATGTGATTAGAGGGTTGGAACTTTCAGCCCGACCCCCTTACCTCCGTGAAGGGGAGAGGGGCTGGAGATTGAGTTCAATTGCCGATGGCCAATTACTTGATCAATCATGCCTATGTAATGTAACCTCCATACAAACCCTAAGCAATAGAATTCGAAGAGCTTCCAGGTTGGTGAATACATCCTTGTGCAGGGAGGGTGGCACACTTGCAATTCCATGGAGACAGAAGTTCCTGCACTCAGGACCCTTGTGACCTTCCCCTATGCATCTCTTCGTCTGGTTGTTCATCTGTATCTTTTATGATATCCTTTATAGTAGACCTGTAAATGTAAGTAAATGTTTTTCTGAATTTTGTGAGCTATTATAGCAAATTATCAATCCTGAAAAAGGGGTGTGGAAACCCCTCTCTTATAGCTGGCTGGTCAGAAGTACAGGTTACAACCTGGGACTTGTGACTGGCATCTCAAGTGGGGGCAGTTTTGTGGGAATGAGCCTTTAACCTATTGGGTCTGCTGCTAACTCCAGGTAGACAGTGTCAGAATTCAGTTGAATTGTAGGCCACCCAGGTGGTGTCTAAAGACATAATTGTTGGTGTGGAAAAACCCACACAGTCCCATAAACAGCTTGCAAGAAGTAGCAAAAATGCCATTTATATTCCTTAGGCCTTCAGTATCCTGTATAATAATTTACAAATATTAAAAGTCCTTTCTGGTCTCTTTTAAGCAGTGCCACTTGTCTTTCTGCAAATCAGCACGTGTGAATATCTCGAGGGCGAGTCTGAGATAAAGTTCACCCAACTCTATCACACCTAAGAAGGCAGCACTGTCCCTTGGCCATGCCTGGATCTATCAATCCCTATCTATGTATCCATCTATCTATCCATCTATCCATAAGACATTTTTTCCAGGTTTCATATATTTTTATTCAGTTGCGATTTTCTAGTATTATACTGGTTCTTCACTTCCTTTTCTGATATCTTTTGGCTCTTGTCGACAACATTTTGATTCAGGTTATATTTGTATTCACTTCCTCAGAATTTCACATTTCCTAGTTTCTTTTCTTTCTGGGAGTATATTATTTCTTCCAATATAGCTAGGAATTTTACCTCTTCTCTCAAGTGGCATCAGAATAATATAAAATCAATCTTTTGACAGAAAAGAAATATGAATGCAGAAACCTGAGTATCCCCTTTAAGAAGGGAATGGGCTTTTGATGAAGGGGGAATGAGGACGCACTCTCATGACTCTTTGTTTATTCAGGTGCAGTTCAGTAAATTGCGTCTGCTCCGGAATATTTCCAATGCTCGTGGGTAACACAGCTCATTTCAGTGCCAGCCTGTGTGGACTAAGATCAAACGTGCGGGCAGACAGCATTCTGCTGTACTCTGGCTTTCCCTCCTGGATTCCATTCACCTTTTGCTTAGAGCCACTCAAGGTCCAAGGAGATAAGAACTTTCTCAGCTGTGTTACAGTCTGCCTTTACCTTTCGAAACGAAACATGAACCTCACACATATATCTCTAGGTTTGTGAACAATATCTTAGATAACCTCACAAAGCCATAAACAGAATAGCGCAGAAGAGAGTGGAGTGGCTGCTAGCTTGAACTTGGCTCTGAATTTCTAATGGCCATGGCCTCTGGCATATGCACCAGTGTGACAGAATGAGAGCCACCTGCAGGCAAAATGCCCAGATGGGCTTGGAGACAGAGCCCAGTGCTGTTGACCTAGAGGTCTGCTCTGCTCTGCCTGGTCTTGGACTATTTACCCCAAACATTCTTGCTTAATCTTGTATTATCCGGGTTTCTGTCACCAGCATCCAAAAAATCCCTGATGAGCACCTGTATCCCCCATATTAATGGGATCCCAGTTGCTGACAGCCCTTATCATTAACTGGATGTCTGGGGAGGCAGGGTGGGACTTGGACTATTTAGACCTGCAGGCTCTTGTTTGGGCATCCTTGTCCTTGGAAGGGAGGAGAGAAAGAGGACAGCTCAACAAACAGCTAAGAGGTGGAAGTTGTGGCTGCTTCCTTCAGACTCTGGGCCAAGGTTACCCTGGTAAACTAAGCCATCAGCATCTACAGAAAGCATAATGATGACAGTTCCCAAGCTTTAAGAAGACCCCCTCCCTTGTCTTTAAGCTGTTCCTGTTTCAAGGGGAAGCTCTCCGCCTAAGTGCCATTTGCTCCACCCATCAGAGACTCACCTATCCCTCTTCATTTCAATAATAAACCTTTTTTGGGTTCTCAGGTACTGGCTCATTTTATTACATAACAATGCTGTGAGGTATGTACTGCAGTATTTTTATATCCCTGCTTTATCGGTAAGAAAACCAAGGCATAAAGAGAATAAGTCTCATGCCCAGGTCACGCAGCTGCTGAGAGGCAGAACTGTGATAGTAGCAGATTTGAAATTCAACAACCTCACCAAAGGTCTGCCATGGGCTCCATGTTGTCCTGGGCCTCTCACAGTCGTTACCTCTTTATCGATGCCACTTAATCATAAATAGCAGATCCATCCCCTGCACTTATCTCCTCTGCCCCCTAAACCCCACTAAATGATAGTAAAGAAACAAGGAATATATTCACCTACGGGACAAAGAACATTGAAGACAACAGTGGATGAGGAATTTGAACACATTTTTTACAAGGTTGAGCAGAAAGATGGTGAAGAGGGAAGTGATTTAAGAAAGGTCAGGTGCAGAGTGGCTCTACTGAGCTAGCAGGTGGGGAACAGCCAAAAAGCACAGGAATCAGATCATGTTTTGAGTCCTGAGTCTGCCCATTAACCGCATGCCTATGCGCAGACTCCTTGCTGTCTCTGAGCCTGTTGGTGTGTTTATAAATATTAAATACTAAACTCACTGCCTTCCTTGCAGAATGGGTTTTAAATGAGATAAAGTAGCATGTGAAGTGCCTGGCCCATTGTTAGCGCTCAGTAACTTGGACCCTTTCAAAAAATATACCTAGTAACTATTACTCCAAGTGTAACTGCCGGTGTTTGTAAATGTCAACCTCTCACAGGGGTTGCCAGAGACACTGGCATCCTCAAATATGGATGAATGCTGGGGTTAAAATTGGAGAGACACTCAGAGCATTTAACGAAGGTTTTAACATGCTCCTAACTTTTGGCCCAGTAAGTTCCATGTCTAAGAATTTCTGCTGAGAAAATAATCATTTGAAAAGCACATAATGAGGTGGTTTGTACCCTTGGTTCTGCTGCAGGCAGAGAGATCTAGACTGAAATTCCCGCTCTGTCTCTAAAAAGTTTAATGGCTTATGGTAAATTACTCAGCCTCTCTTAGCACTCCCTTTATCTTTCTATAAAGTGGAGATGAAAATGGTACCTGCTAGATAGTTCTTGTAAGAATGTATGTAAAAACTTAGCCCGGAGCCTGACTCATGTAAGACACTTGATAAATACTAGCACTTTTATTTACAGTAGTCGAAAAGATAACTAAGTATCTAAAAGCAGGAAAATACTGAATTTTGAAAAGAAATATTGTTAAGCCATTAAGAATGATGCTTTAGGTGATTATGTTCATGGCCTTGTTGTAGACAAAGATTTTTTAAACAAGACACAAAAAAATTTCAAATCAGAAAAGAAAAGATGAATATATTGAACTTCATTAAAATTAAGAACTCGTATTCAGCAAAAGACACCATTAAGGGAGTGAAAAGGCAAACCACAGAGTGGGAGACTTGTATCGAGGATATAATATGTAAAGAACTCCTATAAATCGATAAAAGGCCGGGCGCGGTGGCTCACGCCTGTAATCCTAGCACTCTGGGAGGCCGAGGCGGGTGGATAGCTCAAGGTCAGGAGTTCAAAACCAGCCTGACCAAGAGCGAGACCCCGTCTCTAAAAAAAAAAAAAAAAAAAAGAACTCCTATAAATCGATAAAAAGGGCAGACATCCCAATGGAAAAATAGTCAAAAGATTTGAATAGGCACTTCACAAAAAGGATGTCCAACTGAAAAGGTGCTCAACGTTGTTAGTCACCAGGAAAATGCAAATTAAAACCACAATGAGAAACCATTACATACCCAGAAAAATGACCAAAATTAAAAAGATTGACAATAGCAAGTGTTGGTGAGAATGAGAATAGCTAGAACTCTCCTTTGATGATGGTGGGAGGGTAAGTTGGTATACTACTTTGCAAAATGGTTTGGCAGTACCTACCAAAGCTAAATGGACATTTATGACATGATCTATCAGTTCTACTCCTGGATATATATCCAAGAGAGATGTATGTGCTTCTGTCCAAAGAGAGACAGGTATGAGAATGTTTGTAGCAGCTTTACTCATAATAGCCCCAAATTGGGAAAAAGCCAGATGTCCATGCATAGTAAAATAAATAAATAAGTGTTGATATCTTTATACTATGGGGTATTATACAGTAATAAAAAAAAGAATAAATTACTGGGACTTGCAAAAACATAGATAAATCACACAGGGCTAGTATTCAATAAAAAAAGTCAGCTACGAAAGAGCACTTGTCATAAGGCTTCATTAAATCAAGCTCAAGTATAGGCAAAATTGAAGCAAGCAAAAGGTAGCCTTCTGAGTGCAAGAAATATTTTTTATATAGATCTGGATGGTGGTTACATGGGTGTGTACCTATGTCATAGATCATCAGTCTCTACACCTAAGGTTTATGTACTTATTGAACATTAGAAATACATCAATAAAGAAGTAAACAAAAAGAAAAAAATGTTTACAAGGAATTCTAAAGGCATGGGGGAAGATGTTGTATGATGCGAAGTGGGAATGAGTCAAAACACTACATGGAGAATAATCACAACATTACTGTAAATGTTTAAATGAATGACAAGAAGAAAAAACTCTAGGGTTAACAATTGGTTTCTCTGAGGGTGAAATCAAATGTTTTCTTCATGCTTTTTCTGTTTCTTCAAAATTTCCTTCAGTGAAAATGTATTACCATCATAATTAAGAGAAATTATTTTTAAAAATTAAAGTGCTTTAAGATTTGCAAGTCAGAAATTAAAAGGAAAGAAAAGAAATAGCCCAACTAGATAGCATTCATCCCAAATGCTTTAATATTGCTATAATTGCCTAATTTTGATCTTTTAAACATAATTTTAAAATAGGTCATACTGTGTATTCAATAACTTTGAACTGGTTAATTTTCTCTTATTCTTTTATTACTACATTATAGGCAAAAATCAAAGAAATAAATGGATCTACATTAAGTAGTTAAATGTATTGGAGAAGGAAAGGATTTTATTTTGTATTTTTTATTACAGATAAGTTCTTGTTTCTTTAGGTTATTAATGTGTAAAGTTGTCTTAAACAGGCTTTATTGGCTTTCAGGCATTTCAATAGAGCCCCTGCCTGTTAATGACAACTCCTGTCTCCCCTCACCTTGGGTTCTGAGTACTCATTAGTTTGAGGTTAAATGGTCATGGTGGCTGGGGGAAAGCACAAGGTCTGGGGAATGCGGGAGCTTGTCAGGCCCCATTGGACCCTGCTGGGGCAATGTACCCAGTCTTGTCTGATTATCTTGCTTCTTATTAAAACCATGTTCCCAGTTAATCAGAGCATATGAAAGAGGCTGTCAGACTTGTGGCAGCCATAAAACCTAACCTTCTGCTAGTTGGCCCTGCATTGCTTTCCTGCTAACCAACCCCTTTCTGCCACAACTCAGGCCCATAGTCTAGAGGGGAAGGACCCCCACCCTTAAAACTACAGCAGGGAGAAGACATTCAGGAGAGGGGAGGGTTCAGGACCTTGCTTTAAAATAATAATAATAATAATAATGGACATTTTCAAACATACATAAAAGTAGAGATAATAGTATAATGAACCTCAAATTACACATGATTACACATGACCCAGCTTCACCAATTATCAATATGTAGCCAATCCTGTTTCTTCTGTACTTCCCCATTCCCTTTGGATCTTTTCCTATTATTTTAAAGCAAATCCTGATTATCATATCATTTCCATTTGTGAATATTTCCAAATGTACAGCTAAGAGATAAGAACTCTATTTTTGAAACAGAACCATAATAACATTACTATACCTTTAAAAACTAACAATAATTCATTAATATCATTTACTATCTAGCCAATGTTCAAATATCCCTATTGTCTGGCTGAGTGAGGTGGCTCACGTCCCTGTAATCCTAGCACTTTGGAAGGTTGAGGCACAAAGGTCTCTTGAGGCCAGGAATTCAAAACCAACCTGAGCAACATAGTGAGACCTGTCTCTATAAAAAGTTAGCTGGGCGTGGTGGCACCCACCTATAATACCAACTACTTGGGAGGCTGAGGTGGGAGGATCGCATGAACTCAGGAATTTGAAGTTGCAGTGAGCTATCATTGATCACAGCACTCCACTATGAGTGATAGAGTGAGACCCTATGGGGGGGGGGGAAACGCAAACAAATATCCCTATTGTTTATAAATAGCTTTTTTTTTTCCAGTTGATATGTTTGAATCAGAATCCAAACAAGGTCTGTATACACCAATTTGTTGATAGTTGATAAGTCTTTTACGTCTCTTTTAATTTCTAAATTTCCCCTTCCTCCTTTTTTTCTTGCTACTTCTTTGTCATAGAAACCAAGTTATTTATTTTGTAGAATTTCCCAGATTTTGGATTTGGTTGATTGCATCCCTGTGGCATCATTTAACATGTCTTCTATTCCTTATGTCTTTTAAATTGATAGTTGGTCTAGAAGTTTGATTAGATTCGGGTTGATTATTTGACAAGAATACTTCAAAGGTGGCACTGTGAATTCCGTGTTATACCATATCACCACACTTACAATATCTAGTTATCTGGCTTTTTGGTGATGTAAGACTGGTCAGTGAGTTTAAGTTATATTATCTCAATTCATTTATTATAAAATTCTTACGAGACTGTAGACAAAATATGTTTCTGCATAGTTAGGGCTTTTTGAATAAATTTTACTGAAATTTGTTTCCTGGCTTGAGCACAAGCTTAGATGGCAATTAGTGACTGATCAGATAATGAGTGCATTCCAAAGAGATTGACTAACTCTGGCAGTAAGAGGCTCAGGGGCTTGGAGACATCTCTGAGTTGTAAAACTGAAGACACTGGGCTTATCTATGCCACAGTGGTTTATTTTCATACCAAAGATTTAGGGTAAGGATCCTTCCATCTGATCTCCAAGGACACTGAGAAAGTAAGGGGGGAAAGTGGTGTCTTTGCCCTTTATGAACAAAAGAAATCCATATTTCTCGGTATCTCACTTACAGAGTGAACCCACCACTTGCGTAGGGTATTTTCTCGAATCTGGCTCTCACATGGCACTCTGCGGGGCTGCTGGGCATGGGAAACCAATGCTGCAGTGTTAACTCTGGCTGTTAATCTTTTTGAGAGTATAAAAAGAAATCTATCTCTGATCCAAAAACTTAGTATGTACATTCAGAAAAAAATGAATAAAGATGAATATTAAAGGCCTAACAACAGCAAAGGAAACAATCAACAGAATGAAAAGGCAACCTACAGAATGAGAGAAAATATTTGCAAATAATATATCTGATAAGGGGTTAATATCTAAAATATATAAGGAACTCCAAACAACTTGATAGCAAAGAACAAATAACCCAATTAAAAAATGGGCTAAAAACCTAAACAGACATCTTTTATAAGAGGGCATATGAAGGGCCAGGTGCAGTGGCTCACACCTGTTATCCCAGTGCTTTGGGAGGCCCAGGTGAGAGGACTGCTAGAGCCCAGGAGTTTGAGACCAGCTTGCACACCATAGTGAGACCCTCACGTCTACAGAAAAAATTATATAATTAGCCAGGGCATGGTAGCGCATGCCTGTAGTTACAGCTATTGGGGAGGCTGAGGCAAGAGGATCACTTGAGCCCAGGAGCTTGAGGTTACAGTGAGCTATGATTCACCACTACACTCCAGTCTGGGTGACAGAGCTAGACCCTGTCTCTAAAACAAAATAAATAAATAACACATAAATAACTAAGAAGAAGACATATAAGTGACCAACAGGTATATGGAAAAAGTGTTCAACATCAGTAATCATCAGGGAAATGCATATCAAAACCATGAGATATCACCTCACACCTATTAAAATAGCTATTACCAAAAAGACAAGAGATAACAAAGTGTTGGCAAGGATGTAGAGACAAGGGAACCCTTATGTTGTTGGTGAAAATGTAAAGTGGTAAAGTCATTATGGAAAACAGTATGGAGTTTCCTCAAAAGATTAAAAATAGCACTATCCTATGATCCAGCAATCCTACTTCTGGATATATATCCAAAGGAAATGAAATCAGTATTTTAAAGAGATGTCTGCATTCCCATGTTCACTACAGCATTATTCACTATAGCCAAGATATGGAAATAACCTAAATGTCTGTCAACAGGTGAATGGATAAAGAAAATATGGTGTACACACACACACACACTTGAACAATACAATATTATTTAGCCTTAAAAAGAAGGAAATCCTGCCATTTGTGACAACGTTGATGAACCCAGAGGACATTATGCTGAATAAAGTAAGCCAGTCTCAAAAAAATAAATATTCAGTGATCTCATTTACATGTGGAATCTAAAATAGTCAAATTCACAGAAGCACAGAGTAGAATGGTGGGTGCCAGGGAGGCTGGGGGAACTGGGGAGATGTTGGTCAGAGAGTATAGAATTTCAGTTACACAAGATAAATAAATTCTGGAGATCTAATGTACAGCATAGTGACTATAGTTAGCAATACTGTATTGTATACTTGAAATTTACTAAGAGGGTAGATCTTAAGTGTTCTTACACACACACACACCCCTCAGCTGTGTGAGCTGATGAATATGTTAATTATATGGATTGTGGTGATCATTTCACAATGTATACATATGTCAAAACATCAAGCTATACACCTTAATTATATACAATATTTATTTGTCAATTATACCCCAAATAAAGCTGAAAAGAAGCAAACAAAAAAGTCTAACAGTCCCCCATTGGCCTTTTACCTTGTGATTTCTAGCAACTATTCATGATCATTGCCTAGACCCATTATTTCATTAGGAGCTACAAAACAGTAATATCCTAATTGCATCTTTTATTTTGCATTTAATAGCTTGAATTTCTTATAAATAAGAAATGTCTCTCATTAACTATGTGGTTATCCTGAAATACATTTCATACAGGAAATGCAAGAATGATTCATTTCATTCATTTACCAATTTTTATAATATATTAGTGCTCTAGCATCCTCCAAAGGTGATCGATGAGGTTTTTTAAAAAGCATTAGTATAAACACATTGATTTTAATATTTTTATATATTTCAATGTACTGCCAGCATAATTGTCCAATCTCTGGCCAATGAAACTCTTTAAGTTAGCTCCTGAATCCTTAGACATGACTCTAGGAGCCCTTGTTTTCTGGTATGAAAGATGTTTCGGGTTCATCTTGTACATTTCACATCCCAGACCTGAAATCAACCATTTCTCTTTCCAGTGAGAAATGGTCTTTAGAGACCCCAGTCTGAGTGTTAGAAGTGCTCATTGATATGGGGTTGCTCATTGTTTCTATACCTTTTGGTGAACAGAACTGGGAAATATTATTTTAAGAGTAAAATACATCAAGAATTTTGTATTGGTATATCCAAATTTAAGATCATAAGACTTTTTCATGAGTTCATCTGGGTCAATAAGAAAAAAAGGATTATACGACTTTTACTTAATTTCTTTAATTTTGTATTTGTCTCTTTTTTGTGTGTGCTAAAAATATTATTAACAATATTAACATATTTACTTATTTGATTTATCTTACTTTGCAGATGTGATTAAGTCAAAAATTTTTAGATGGGGAGATTATCCTGGATTATCATTCAGTTGGACCCTAACTGTAATCACAAGTATCTTTATAAGAGGGATGCAGAGATTTTTTTTAAAAAAAGAGACAGAGTCTCACTCTGTCACCTGGGCTGGAGTGCAGTGGTGTAGTCATAGCCTTGGGCCTTGGCCTCCCAAATCTCTCGAATTGTAGGCATGAGTCACTGCACCTGGCTAGATTTGACTATTGAAATAGAGAAGGTGATGTAGTGATGCAAGCAGGGATTGGAGTGATGCACTGTGAAGATGAAGGAAAGGGTCATAAGCCACGAAATATAGGTGGCCTGTAGGAAGCTGAAAAAGGCAAGGAAAGGGATTTTCCCTTCAAAGCCTCCAGAAGAAACCAACCCTGCCAACACCTTAATTTAATCTTATAAAACTCATCTCAGCCTTCCAAACTCCAGAATTGAAATAGAGCAAATTTATGTTGTTTTAAGTCACTGAGTTTGTGGCAACTTGTTACAGCAGCAATAGGAAACGAAGTGTGTGTGTTTTTATGTGTGTTGTGTGTGTAGCAAATATATATGGAGAGATATAGGGATAGAAACTGGACTTGACTGAAGGTGTCTTATGGTTTTGACTTTGTAATCATGTAAAAATATGTATACATACACCCTGTTCTTGATTTTATTCACTTAACAATATATCGTGGTGATCACTCTATAGCAATTTAAAAGATCATAATAGATAAATGGATGAATTCAGCTCATGATAATTTCTAAGAAGGGAATGAATAGGTAACAGATTGAGAGTGTGGGGAGAGCTTCTTTAGCTGGAGAAGTCAAAGAAAGTCTTTTGGAGGAAATGATCTTTTAAGATGAGATTTTAGAAGAAGCAGGTGTGTATAAGAGTGAATGAGTCTGGAGGTAGACTTGTGAATGATCCAGGCAAGGAAAACATCATCTGTCAAAGTCCTGCATTACGGAGTTTGAAATGCTCAAGGAGTAAATAGAGAACCAGGCTGGGCGCGGTGGCTCACACCTGTAATCCTAGCACTCTGGGAGGCTGAGGCAGTAGGATTGCTTGAACTCAGGAGTTCAAGACCAACCTGAGAAAGAGCGAGACACTGAGCCAAGAAGATCGCTTGAGCCTAGAGTTTGAGATTGCAGTGAGCTACGATGATGCCACTGCACTCTACCCAGAGAATAGAGTGAGACTCTGTCTCAAAAGAAAAAAAGAGAACCAAATTGGCTGGTTTTAGGATAGGGTCACCCTGGGGGACAGTAAGTGGAAGGAAAATAAGGGAAATTCTGGGGCTCTAGTGATGTTCTTGTTTTTGGTTTTTTATTTGGGTGCTGGTTATATCTGTGTTCCCTTTGTGAAAATTCATCAAGGTATATACACTTACGATATATCCTTGTTCTGTATGTGTGTTATCGCTCAGTAAAAAATTTACCAAAGAAAAGGTGAAGGAGACAGAGGAGGGGGCGCCAGAGTGACTACAGCTCTCTGCATGAGGGGGAGGGGGCAGAATGGAGATGGGAGCAGGGGAAGGGAGCAGGAGAGGCAGGGCTTCAGAAACCAGGATGAGGAGTTTGGATTTTATTCCAAGTGGGAGGAAAGGTCATTGCTAGGTTATAAACAATAGAATGGCACGTTGTTAAGAATACAGAACTGAAAAATCAGGGCACCAATTCTACCTAAACTTGCAGTTTGCGAAAGGTAGTTTTTGGTCCCTGGTCGTGGTTCTTGACCCCATTCCACCCACCATGACACCTGAATGAAATAATGAGAAGGGGCTCTTAAAGGTCTTATGAAAATGGACTTCTCTTCTGTATCTGCAGCCATCCCTGTGCTATGAAATCCCCTGAGTGTAGGTGAATGCCATTAAACTCCAGCTGAGAGGCACCAGTCCAGGGGCCCTCCACGTGCAAGGAGATGAGAAACGATGTTTAAATTGTATCTCCGTGGCCAGGCGCGGTGGCTCACGCCTGTAATCCTAGCACTCTGGGAGGCCAAGGTGGGAGGATTGCTCAAGGTCAGGAGTTTGAGACCAGCCTGAGCAAGAGCCCCGTCTCTACTAAAAATAGAAAGAAATTAATTGACCAGCTAAAAATATATAGAAAAAATTAGCCGGGCATGGTGGCGCATGCCTGTAGTCCCAGCTACTTGGGAGGCTGAGGAAGAAGGATCGCTTGAACCCAGGAGTTTGAGGTTGCTGTGAGCTAAGCTGACGCCACGGCACTCTAGCCCAGGCAACAGAAGTGAGACTCTGTCTCAAAAAAAAAAAGAATAATAATAAAATAAAAAAATTGCATCTCCGTGATGAGAAAGGAGTAAAATTAATACTGAAGACATTTTAAAATGGGAAAATGTCTTCTAAAAATATTATTCTTCTATTTTTTACATTTGTATTCAGTAAAATTGGCACGTCGGTATGTACAGTTCTATGATTTTAACACATGTATGAATTCACGTAACCACAAAAACAGTCAAAATACATATAGCTCCAGCACCCTTGAAGACTTGTTCTGCTGCTCCTTGGTAGTTGAATCCTTCCTCCACCCCTAACTTCTTGCGATCACTCATCTCTTCTCCTCCTGAAATAGGCATATTCTGAAATGGCCTCATAACCTTCACTGCCTTTTGTCAAACCCTGCTTATTCCCCCCATCTTAAGTGCAGTCATGATCTATGACTTAATTCTAGCCAATAGAATATGGCAAAGATTATGGGATGTCACTTGAATAGGTTATGTTATATGGCAAAGATGTTATGTTATATGTCATTCCCAAGATGACACTATACAATAGAAGACTCTGTTCCAGCAGACTGGAGCAAGAGATTCACCCTTGCTGGCCTTGAAGAAGCAAACTGCCATGTGTGACTGCGTACAAGCGAGGGCTTGTGGCAGGAAACGGTGGGCAGCTTCTAGGACCTGAGGGCAGCCGCCAGCCAGCAGCCAGTGAGAAGCCTGCCCATAGCTACGAGGAAATAAATTCTGCCAGCAGTCCTGAAGAGCTCAGAAGTAGATTCTTCCCTGATTGAGCCACGAGATGAGAATGCAGCCTGGCTGATACGTTAATTGCAGCCATGCGAGACCCTGAGCAAAGGACCCAGCTAAGCCAAATCCTGACTTCTGCCCCACAGAAACTGTGAGATAACAAATGTGTATTATTTTAAGCCACTAAGTTTGTGGGGATTTGTTATGCAGCAAGAGAAAACCAATACACCTCCCTAGAGTTTTGCCATTTCCAGATGTCATATGAATGGAGTCATAAAGTATGTAAACATTTGAGACTGTTTTTTTTTTCCACTCAGCACAATATCTTTGTGATTCACCCATATTGCATGTATCAATAGTACATCCTTCTTTGTTGCTAAATGAAATTTTATTATATAGAGGCACCACAGTTTGCTTATCCATTGACCTGTTAGAGGACATTTGGGTTGTGTGCAGGTTTTGGCAATTATGAATAGAATTACTATATGTGTTTGTGTTCAGGTGTTTGTATGAATATAAATTTTCATTTCTTTGGGACAAATACCTAGGAATACGATCACTGGGCCATAAGCTAAGTATGTGTTTATTACAAGAAACTGCCACAGTTTCCAAAGTAGCTGTACTATTTTGCATTCCCACCAGGAAAGGATGAGAGTTCTAATTAATCCTTATTATCCCCTGCACTTGGCATTACCTTGTCGTTGCTGTTGGTTAGCCATCCAGACAGATGTGTAGTGACACCTCACTGTGGTTTTAATTTGCATTTCTTTAATGGCCAATGATGTTGATCATCTTTTCATGTGCTTATTTGCTGTCCTTATATCCTCTTCAGTAAAATGTCTGTTCAAATTTTGTGTCTATTTTTTATTGTTTTTTTTTACTGATGAGTTTTGAGAATTTTAAAAAATATTCTGAAAATGAGTATTTTGTCAGATATAAGATTTGAAAATATTTTCTTTGAACCCGTAAATTATCTTTTCATTCTTCTCAGGGAGAATTATTGTGATGCAATTCACATACCATATAATTCAGGCATTTAAAGTGTACAATTCAATGGATTTTACTATATTCACAGAGTTGTACAATCATCAACAAAATTAATTTTAGGACATTTTCATCACCCTCAAAAGAAACTCCCCAACCCTTAAAATATCTTTAATCTTGAAGTACAATTTATCTATTTTTTCTTTTATGTATCATTTTCTGGTGTCATATCTGAAAATTCTTTGCCTAAACCATATAAGGAAAATTTTCTTCTATGCTTTCTGTTTTATAGTTTTACACTTTAAATTTATTTATTTTTATAATTTTTACTTACTCATCAAGGAGATTCTTTTTTGAAAGAGAGTCTCACTCTGTTGCTCTGGGTAGAGTACAGTGGCATCATCATAGCTCACTGCAGCCTCAAACTCCTGGGCTCAATTAATCCTCCTGCCTTGGTCTCCCAAAGTGCTAGGATTACAGGCATGAGCCACCAGGCTGGGCCCACACTTTAAAATTAGACTTTACAGTTTTACATTTTCAATTTAGATCTATGATACATTTTGCATTTCTTTTTCTTTTTTGAGACAAAGTCTTGCTCTGTTGCCTGGGCTGCAGTGCCATGGCATCAGCCTAGCTCACAGCAACCTCAAACTCCTGGGCTCAAGCGATCCTTCTGCCTCAGCCTCCTGAGTAGCTGGGACTACAGGCATGTGCCACCATGCCTGGCTAATTTTTTCTATATATTTTTAGTTGTCCAGTTAATTTCTTTCTATTTTTAGTAGAGACAGGGTCTCACTCTTGCTCAGGCTGGTCTCGAACTCCTGACCTTGAGCGATCCTCCCGCCTTGGCCTCCCAGAGTGCTAGGATTACAGGCTTGAGCCACCATGCCTGGCCACATTTTGCATTTCTGGTGAAAGGTGTAAAGTTTAGGTGAAGGTTCTTTTTCTTGCACATGGTTGACAAATTAAACAATTCAACTCAATTCAATCAAATGTTATTTGTTCAATAGACTCTCTTCTCTTAATTAAATTACTTTTGCACCTTTGTAAAAAGTCAATTGGCCATATTTGTGTGGGACTATTCTTGGACTCTGTATGCCATTTCATTAATTTGTGTGCTTTTCCATTTGCCAATACCACACTGTCTTGATTACTGTAAATTTGAGAGTGTGTTCTTGTTTTTTCTAGATCTTAGCAGGAAAGCATTCAGTCTTTCACCATTAAGTGGGATTTTTTTTGTAGATGCCCTTTATCAGGTTAAATAATTTTCATTCTTTCCTTTCTCTCTTCTTCCATACTTTACCGAGAGTTTTTAATCATGAAAGAATGTCAAATTATTTTCAAATTACTTTTCTGCATTACTTGATATAACTGTGTGGCTTTTCTTCTTTAGTTTTTAATATGGTAGATTATGTTGATTGATTTTCAAGTATTAAACCACCCTTACATTCTTGCAATAAACACTACATGATTGTGGTATATTATTCTTTTTATGTATTGCTGGAATCAATTTGCTAATATTTTGTTGAGATTTCTTATATCTATATTAATAATGGATTTGATCTCCAGTTTTTCTTCCTTATAATACTTTTCGTTTTGGTATCACAATAATGCTTGCTTCATAAAATGTTTCCTTTTCTTTCTATTTTTATGGAAGAGATTGTATAAGATTTATGCTATTTTTCTTTAAACATTTGGTAGAATTCATGAGTGAAACCATTTAATCCTGGAATTTTTTTTCCAGAAGTTTAAAAAAATGTATATAATTTGTTTAATAGATAAGGAGCAATTAAGTTTATAGTTTTTTTCCTTGGGTGAGTTTTATAGATTATAGCTTTCAAGGAATTAGTTCATTTCACCTAAGTTATTGAATTTATATGTATAGAGTTGTTGGTAGTATTCCTTTATTATCCTCTTAATGTGGATGGGGTCTGTATTAATGTCCCATTTTTCATTCCTAATATTGGTATGTTGTATCTTCTCTCTGTTTTACCCACTCAGTCTGACTAAAGATTAATCAATTTTATTTATGTTTTCAAAGATTTTATTTTCATTGATTTTCTCCCTTGTCTTTCTGTTTTTGATTTAATTGATGTCTTCTCCTCTTTATTCCTTCCTTCCTTCCTTCTTTGGGTTAATGATGTTCTTGTTTTTTCTTTTTTTTAACTTTCTTAAGGTGAAACCTTAATTGTTGACTTGAAACTTTTCTTCTTTTCTAATATAAACATTTAATGCTATAACTTTCTTTCTAAGCACTCCTTATAGCTGCATCTCACACATTTTAATATGTTGTATTTTCATTTTCCTTCAATTCAAAATACTTTCCAATTTCCCTTGAGACTTCTTCTTTGATGTGTGGGTTATTTAGAAGTATTTTGTTTAATTTCTTAGTATTTGGAAATTTTCCACTTATATTCCTGTTGTTCATTTCCAGTTTAATTCCATTATGGACAGAGACAAACCTTTATATGATATTAATTCTCTTATATTTGTTAATGCTTGTTTTTATGACCCTGGCTATGGTATATATTGAAGAATACAGGCATATATCTTCTATGTATGTCTGGAAAAATGCATAATCCACTGTTGTGTGGAATGATGTTAAAATGTCAATTAGATCCAGTTGTTTCATGATGTTGTTAAGTTCTTCTATATTTTTGCTGAATTTCTCTCTACTTGCTTTATCAAGAATTGAGAAAGGAGTGTTAAAAACTCCAAGTGTATTTCTGGATTTCTTTATTCTTTCAGTTCTGTCAGGTTTTGTTTCATGTATTTTGAAGCTCTGTTGTTTGGTGCATACATATTTAGGATTAGTATGTCTTTTTGGAGAATTAATCCTTTTATTATTATATAATGTTCTTCTTTATCCCTAGCAATTTTCCTTGCTCTGAAGTGTACTTTGTCTGCTATTAGTATAGCAGTTCCAGGTTTGTTCTGATAAGTGATTACATGGCATATCTTTTTTATTCTTTTACTCTTGACTTACTTATGTCATTGTATACAAAGTAGGATTTGAGAATCATGTAGACAGCACATAGCTATGTCTTGATTTTAATCCATCCTTAGAATTACTGTCTTTTAATTGGTGTGTTGAGACCATTTATATTGAATGTAATTATTGATATGTTTGGATTTGGGTCAACCATAATATTATTAGTTTTTTCTTTTTTCCTTCTATTTCTTCCTCTGTTCTCCTTTCTTGCCTTATTTTAGATTCTTTTAACATGTTTTCATATTTCATATTAACTTATTAAATTTTTGACTATTTCTTTTTGTATATACTTTCTTTTAAGTGGTTTCTCTGCAGATTACAATACATATACTTAACTTTTCACTGTCTGTTTTGAATTAACATCTAACCACTTCCAGTGGACTATAAAAAGCTTACCACCATATAGTTCCATTTACCCTCTCCCTTGTGTTGTATTTTTTAAGTGTTTTACACCTGCTGATATTGAAAATTCTATTAGACAGTGTTTTAATGTTTGTTTTCAACCATCACACATATTTTAAAGAAGTCACAAGGAAAAAACTAATTTATCTACTGAATTAGGTATTTGCCATATCTGTTACTTTTCTTTCATTCCTGAAATTCCAAGTTTTCCTCTGGTGTCATTTGCCTTCTGTTTGAAGCATTTGTTTTAGGGCAGGTCTATTGCCAATGGATTTTCTTAGTTTTCCTTAACCAAGAATGCCTTTATTTCACCTGTACTCCTGAAGTATATTTTTGCTCGGTATATAATTCTGGACTGATGGTGCTTTTTTTTCAGCACGTCAAAATGTTGTTCCAATGCCTCCTGACATTCATGGTTTTTGAGGAGAAATCCAGTCATTCAAACCAATTTTTCTTCTATATATAATATGTTATTTTTCTCTGGGTGCTTTTTCCCCTTTGTCCTTAGTTTTCATCTGTTTATGTCTGGGTATGAATTATTTTGGGTTCATCCTCTTTATGGTTTGCTGAACTTCTTGAATCTGTAAGTTTACATAGTTCACTAAATTTTGAAAGTTTTCAGCCATTATTGCTTCAAATATTTTTCTAAATGACACTCTTTCTCTTCTCCTTCTAGGACTCTGATGACTCAAATTTTAGATTTTGTTGTTGTTCTTGTTGTCCCACAGGTCCCTATAGCACTGTTCATGTTTTAAAATATTTTCTTTGTTGTTCAGATTTAATAATTTCTATTGATCTATCTTCAAGTTGACTGACTCTTCCTATTTTTATTTTACTATTGAAGCCCTTCTGTGAATTTTTATTTTGGTTATTGTATATTTCAGTTCTAAAATTTGCATTTGGTTCTTTTTTTTATATCATGTATCTCTCTGCTTTGACTTTGTATCTTTCTAGTCATTTCAAGATCATTCTTTCTTATTTATTGGAGCATTGTTATAATCTGCTTAAAAACTTTTTGTCTGGGCCAGGCATGGTGGCTTATGCCTATAATCCTAGTGCTTTGGAAGGTCGAGGTGGGAGGATCACTCAAGGTCAGGAGTTTGAGGTTGTAGTGAGCTATGATAATGCTACTGCACTTTAGCCCAAGTGACAGAGTGAGATCCTATCTCAAAAAAATATATATATTTTTTGTCTGATAATTCAAACTTATTTGTCATCTTGGGGTTGGTGTTTTTTGATTATGTTTATCCTTACGAGTTGCCGAGATTCTCTTGGTTCTTCATCTGGGACATTTTGAATATTGTTTTGAGACTATGATCCTATTTAATTCTTATGGAGAAAGTTGATTTGTTTGTTTGTTTCAGCAGGCAATGAACTCAGGCCACATGTTCTGCTCTGTCCTTAGTGGGCTGTGGTTTTAATGTCAGTTTTCCAAGTTTTCACAGATCTATTTAGATATGTCCCATCTGTCTACTACCCATTGGCTAGTCTGGGATCCAAGTGGTTGTCTAGTTAGCTCGTAGTTCAGTTGTCAAAGCCTTTGGTATGCTGTTGAGGGTCAGGTCCATGCATTTGCATTTCAGGAATAAACCAAAGTGTTCATATACCATATACACCTTTATGGTTTTGTTCTCTTGAGTTTCCTCTTCACCATGATCTCTGTGACACTTTTTGGCCCCCAGGGATTTCTTTTCCTAGTCTTCTGGCTAGAAAGCTGGAATGTTAGTTTCCCTACTGTGCATGCAAGGCCTACCTGACTCATGTTTCAGCTGCAATAGGCCAAGGATAAAGGGAGAGGACCTTGAAAACAGTTAATATGTGGTTCTTTTGTGGGTCAGCTTCCTCCTCCACACAACTTTAGTACACTGTTCTTACAATGGCATCTAATGAGACTTGGTGCCTTAGTTTCTGATTATTGCTCATATCCTGAAATTTGATGTGTTTAGACCATGATTTCTGATTTGGTTACCAGCTGTGTATTTGGCCTGATTATTTGGTAACCTTGATATCTGCTTCTTGTGCCCAAGCTCTGGCTTCGTACCGCAATGGTGCCTCAAAGGACTTTGCTCATAATAGTTGTAATGATGGCTCTTACTTTTTACTGAATGTGTGCTGAGAGCTTCTTTGGGCACTTTTACATGCATTAGCCTATTTATTTCCTCCCAGGAACTCTGAAAGATAGACTAGTGAGGTTCAGAGAGGTTAAGGGACCTGCCCAAGCCCACACAGCATGGCTAGTTCAATGACAGAGTTGAAAATAAAGTTCAAGTCTGCTTGATTCCAAAGGGGATGTTCTTTCCTTTGTGGCAGACTTGTGACCTGCTCAGCAAGGGCTCAGAGGGGATACTGAGTTCTGGGTGTTTCCGTGACTGGAGTTTTCACAAGCCCATGCCTGACTCATGTGGTCTCGACAATTCAGGGCAGGTTTCTGGTCTTCTGATCTCTCCTTCCTTCTCTATGAGGCACTAGCGGTCCTGCCTGAACCACTTCCCTCCTCAGTATTCACCGTTCAGCGCCTGTCAATGCCTCTGCATAAGTACACACTCAACTTGCCCACCCCTCACTGAGCAAGCCAGGTACACTCCATGGAGAAAATTGTACTGATGCATTTGGAATTAACTCAAATGGTGACATTTAAAAACACTTAAAGACATTTGGGAATCTGGGGCTGGAGTTTTTCTCAACCTGGCAGTGGCAAGTGGGGAAGGACAAGATGCAGAATGCAGATTTTCTGTTAAGGCTGTAGAGGAGAAGTGACTTTGCTGAAAGCCTTAGTAGCAGCAGGTTGCCATGGTAACGCAGGACCACTGATCTGAATTAGGAGGGAATTACTAGAGGGTTGAACTGCACCAGAGGGAAAGAAGAGCTTGTATGTGGAGGGGGAGGGGAGAGAAGGAGGGCAGCGGGAACTACTGGGCTGGGAAGGAGAATGGAAAGAGGGAAGTGGCTCCAGAACAGGAAGAGGAGGGAAGAGGGAGCAGGGGCTGGGGACCCTATCTAGGTAGGGGGATAGGTTTTGTCCTCCTCCAGGGTTTTGTCCTCTTCCTTTTCAAAAATTTCTATAACTAAAAGTAGAAAGAGGGTCCCTTTCTCATGGATTCGTTAATTCCCTCCCTCCCTTAGCCCACAGTGACTGCTGTGGTGTGCCAGGCAGGTCTCAGATTCTGCCCCAAGTCACTTGTCGCTGGAGCTGGGCTGGTGTCAGCTGCAGAAGTGCGGGTGACAGTTCCGCAGAGGCTCTCCTTCAGGTCCTGCCTGGAGGGAGCAGGTCAGGCTCTTATTTGTCTTGAGCTTTAGAAAAGATAAAGCAAACAAGAAGTAAAGAGATGTGTAAAAAGCACTTCCAATCCGCTAAGAGCTAAAAGTAGCATAAGGCCACTTACCACCCAAACGACTGCTGGGCTGCAGGGACGCTGGAGTTCTGGACTGAGTAGGAGGAAAGGGGCGGAGGCAGAACAGTCTCCCAACAAACAAGTGCTGCTCACAGACAAAGGCTAAAGCCATGCGAGCTTTAGCAAAGACAGAAACAAAACACTTGGCTTCAAGCCCCATGCTGCTACTTGCTAGCTATGAGACCTTGGGAAAATTACTTAATTTTTTGTAGTGCTTCAGTTTCCTCATCGGTAAAAGAGAAATAATTGTCCCTATCTTGTGGGCTTGCTGAAAGGATTAAAAAGGATAGATATGATGAAATAAAAAAAAAGAAAGAAAAAAGATAAAAAGGATAGAATTTAACACTATTAGCATGTAGTAAGCTCTCAGTTCCCAATAATAGTTATTATTATGACTCAGCGGGGGACCACAATCAGGCCCTTGGCGATCAGGCAGGATGTCACTGAGGCTGTGGGGGACACCAGGTGCCACTGCCTTTTGTTCTCTGACCCCACATTTTGAGGTGTCGACACTGTCAGAGTATGTGGGACTCAGGACCCAGTTGCATAGACAGTGTTGTTACCTCTGAAGGAGTTAGATGATCATACCATTAAGAACTATTTATTTTTACTTGTTTTCTTAATAAGAAGTTCAATCTTTCTCACCATCCATGAAAGAAAAAAAAAGAAACAAGAAAAAGAAAAAATAAAAAGCAAAGAGAATAAAAAAAATAAATAAATAAAAGAAGTTCAATCTGGTTAAGAAAATATGAACCTATAGCTTTGGGGAAATATCCATGAATTTTCCCCAGTGGAAAAGGTCAAAGAGTAACATGATCAATTTGTTCAGGACAATGAGCCCTAGAACATGTGTCTTGGCACCAAGGAGCCCTCTAGCTCACCTGTCTTCTTGTTGAACTTAAGCCAGGCATGGTCAGGTGTGTTCTAATGCTTGGACCTAGAGCCCCAGAGGACCAGGATCAGGGCTACTTCATTCCCTTACTCCTGGTCCCCAACACAACTCCAGGCACATAGTAGGTGCTCAATAAACATCTGATGAATGGATGAAGGAACAATAAAATGTGTGAGAACTCACTGCCATAGGCTGCATCTCTCTTCCCGAGGGTAACCGCTTCCTGCCACTCCATCAGCTGAACCTAGCATGGGCTGGCTAAGTTAGTACACAGCTAAGTTGCTGTATAACATAAGGGAATTTATGAAAGAAACTCCACAGAGTTAAGGTAGGTTAACATGTTCTCAGATATCAACCAGTTGGCTCTGTCCAGGTTTTTAAACAGGAGACAGCTCCTCCCAGGTACTCCCAGATCGCTTTCCTCTTTGAAGGATAGGCGTGTCTTCCTTCAAACCTCAGCTCTCAGTATTCTGTATTCCAGTTGTTACCATCAAAAGCAGATATTTATTGGGAACTTGATCCCATGTGCAAGGCTGGACTCTGAGGATTCAGGTAAGCTGTGTTGTAGCTCAGCACCTGAAGGAGTTTAGAATCTTGTTATCTTTTAGCTTTTGCTGCATAACCAACCATCCCAAAAGTACTGGCATATAAAAACAAATGCTTTACGGCTGGATGTGATGGCTCATTCCTATAATCCTAGTACTTTGGGAGGCGAAGGTTAGAGGATCGCTTGAGCCTGGGAGTTAAAGACCAGCCTCAGCAACACAGTGAGACCACGTCTCTATAAAAAATTAAAAACTAGCTGGATGTGATGGCATGCACCTGTAGTCCTAGCTACTCAGGAGGCTGAAGTCCTAGCTACTCAGGAGACTGAGGTGGGAGGATCATTTGAGCTCAGGAGCTCGAGGTTGCAATGAACCCTAGCCTGGGTGACAGAATGAGATCCTGTTTCTTAAAAAAAGAGGAAAAGAAAAGAAAACAACCATTTATTGTTTTGTGCACAATCCATTGTTTGGCTGGGATGGCTTTTCTGGTCCAGGCCAGCTTAGCAGGGACTGGATGATTTGGGATGGCTTCACTCACACGTCTGGCAGCTGGCCAGCTGCTTGGACGAGGGCAACTTGTCTTTAGTTGGTCAGCTGAGATGACCCATCTCTGCTCCTCGTGGCTTCTCATCCTTCCCTGGCTAGCCCAGGCTTCTTCCATGTGGTCTCAGAGTTTTCTAACATTCCATTGTCAAAACAAATCACGTTCAGATTCGAACTCAGAGTTAAAGAGTGAGGATATAGACTACCTCTTGAATGTAGATATGGCAAAGGGGTATGCACGTAGGCATGGGAGAAATTACTATGACCATTTGCAAACCATCTACCGTAGGTCTCATTGGGACAACAAGGATGATGCATAAAAACATACATGACAATATGAAATGGCACAGATATATTCCAGGAAAACATCACAGAGGAAGTCAGGTGTGAGCAGGAGAGATGGACTGAGATTAGATAGAGGCAGAGGAATATTCCGGCTTGAGGGTGCACCAAAGATGTGGAAATGTACCGGATGTGTTCAGGGTCAGGGACTATACGGCTTTGATCATGGCAGAGAGCTCACTCAGGGGGAAAGGAAGAACTGAGGACAACAGAGTAGTCAAAAGCCAAATTGGGCAGGGTCCTGCTGCAAGATATTTGGACTTAATTCTCTAGGCAACAGGGAGTAGTGCAAGTTTTTGATCCAGGGTCAAGCAGTACTTTAAGATTACTCTGTAAATAGTGTGCAGAATGGAAAGGGAGTTTCTCTGATTTTGCCATAGTGCAGATGCAACATCGTGCCCTGCCTAATGCACAAGAGATGAGAGGATTTTCAGTGGAGGGTAGTTCTTTGTTACTTTGTTACTTTTGTGTTTGTTGTTGTCATTTATTATTCTATGTGTACCTTGGTTACAAATATACCAGTACTTACCTTCTAGGCTTGTTATAAGGATTGAATTGGTGAATGCATAATGTCTCAGCACAGCACTTGGTTTTTGATAATACAGAGTAGAGAGATTTTAGAAAGAGAGTCAGGATAAGCATGAGAAAAGCTTACATGTACTGTGGCTACTCCCTCAGAAGATTCCAGAACCCCTGCAGCTGGCACAAGGGACACTCAGCCCATCTGGCCTCCCTGGTTATGCTTCCAGCTCCCTTCCAGGAGAGAGGGGCTGGCCAGGGGGTGGAGGTAGGACAGGGGGAACCAGAGGAGTAGAAATGACTAAGAATGCAGAGCAGAGGGATATAAACAGTCTTACAGAACACCAACCTCAGATGAGGTCACTTAGACAAAACAAGGCCACTTCATAATTTTATCCAAGCATAGACAAAAATAGCCACCTACAAAATTACACACATTCCTCCCTCCCCCAGCTAGTGTGAATGATTACTGCTTCTTTACCAATTATAGCTTTATTCCTGCTCTAGTAATCCCTCTTTATAGATAAGTTTTATCTAGACACCCCATCACAGAATTGTCCCCATTTTCTGACTGTATGCACTCTCGGGCAAACCTCTGCTTCTTCAATCCTTCCCAATTACCCCCAAAGCCCAAATCCTAGAATAAGTTCTTTCTAACATCCTCTTATTGAGGAGCTCCATGGCTCTCCCTGATGTGTGTTCTACCCAATGTGATGAGTAAACCCGACCAGGTCAACTACACATGGTTCTTGGTGGCCTTTGGTTGGAGGGCATTGACATCCTGTTCACTACGAGCACTTTCAATCCTAACTCTATATAGAGATATATATGAAATAAGGAATTGGCCCATGCAATTATTGAGGCTAAGTCCCAAGATCTGCAGTCAGCGAGCTGGAGACCCAGGAGAGCTGTTGGTGCAGTTCCAGTCTGAGTCTGAAGGCCCCGAGAACCAGCAGAGTTGATGGTGCAAGTTCTAGTCCACAAGCTGGGTGGCTTGAGACCCAGGAAGAGCTAATGTTTCAGTGAGAGTTCAAACGCAGGAGAAGATTCACATCCCAACTTAAGGCAGTATGGCAGGAGGAGGTTATTCCCTTACAAGAGGGTCAGTCTTTTTGTTCTGTTCAGATATCTACCTAATTGGAGGAGGCCCACATGAAGAAGACCAATCTGCCCTACTAAGTCCACTAATTCAGATGTTAGTTTGATCCTAAAATACCCTTACAGACACACTGAGAATAATGTTTGACCATATGTTTCATACCCTAGGGCCCAGTCAAGTTGACACATAAAATTAACTATCACCCTGGGATTTGGTATTGGCTAAAGATCTAAAGAAATCCTCAAATGCAGCCATCATGCTGAAGGTGTGGGCCCGAGAACAGGCAGGTGCTGAAATGAACAGGAGCCAGGTGACCACTGCAGCCACATGTCTGTTGCCTTGGCCCTGGAACACTGTGTTCCTATTTTTGAAAGTTTGTAAATAGGGGAAGTTTTGTCCAGGGCCACAGTGAGAGGTGGAAGAAGGTAAGTGCTGGCTTAGAGCACTATCTGCTTAGCCAGATAGACTTGGGGGCTTGGAGGCAAAGGGAGTCTCTGCGGCCAGGAACCAGAGTAGACTTTATGAAGGGCCCTGGGCACAGTCCACACAGTGGAAGGAGGCTAAAGGAAGTCATTTGAGAAATCTGGATGAGAAATGATGTTTCTTTTCCAAAGATTGGGACATGACCCAGGAGGGTCAAGGTTGTCCACCAGGCTGGTGCTATATTCAGTGCTGTAACACAAGGGCCTGTGCTGGATTTAATGCTTTGCTGCTGCTGTCTTGAAATTCTTAATATTTTTAAACACAGGACCCTGCATTTTCATCTTGTACTGGCACCCACAAATTACATGGCCCGTCCTAGCCATGTAGTCTGTGGCCCTACATGGGGAAACCCATGCTAGATGTAGAGAAAGACCAATTCTAGAAAGCACTCATGAGTCCCCTCGGTCCAGATGTGGTACCACCAGAGCACCCCTGGCTACTTCAGATCTGACTGGGCTACAAACTAGCAATTGAGCACCTGCGATTTTCTTGCTTTGCAATTAAATTTTTTTAGTAAACTTAAAAGTAGAAAAGGTAACTCTTTCTTCCCCTAACCCTTAACACCTTGAGTGTGGCTCTCGTCCATGCTGGAGTTGGGGGAGGAAGATGGGGAATGTGTCAAGGGTGGGGTGGGGCCAGGAAGTGGTCAGTGCTCAGACAGAGATGGTGGAGGAGGCCGGAGTTGGCTCAGGGAAGTCCTAGAGGAGAAATGTGTGGGTGGTTCTGACTTGTCAGAAACTCCAGCACAGTTTTCCCTATCCCTCATGTCATACTTGCCTTATGCCCAGGATAAGCCTTCAAGAGGCAGGAAACAGCAACATTTAAGCATTAGGAGAGATGATTAAAGTACCTGGATTTAAGCTGGTGAATGTGTTATTACTTGGCCAATTTTAATATAAAGTATTAATATATATGTATTTTTTCTGTTTGACTTTTTTACCATGTGCTAGCAACATTGTTTTCTACTAGTGTGACTGCACATTTATCATGGATTAGTCTTAGTGTGGTTTTTATGTGAAACTGGTTTCTGAGTGCCAACTCACCAACCTGCAAATTGACTTTTGGAACACAACTTGTTTGTAAGCTGGGGCTGTGCGTGTTTAGATTAGTAGAACACTGGATTGCAAAAGCCCAAAGAGAGCTACACAACAAGAATGCCCTAAACATATCCTTAGGAGAATTATAGAGGTAACCAGTTTCCATAAGGGCCTGAGTAACAGGCAATGGTGACAACTGGTGACATTTTGGGTACGAAGTGGCTTTATGCAGAGTTTTCAGAGTTTCTTTTGTGTTTAAGTCCATGAAGCCATATCTGACTCAATGCCACTTCTGCGAGGTAGCTGGAACCAGCTCTTGATATGATGTTGACAGTTGGGAGACCGAAGGCCCCAGGTAGAGATGGCCTGGCTGGTCTAAAGGTGGAGGTGATCGAGCAGCAAAGGACTCAGCACATCCCTGTTCATGGGAGGGTGGAGGGAGCCAGGAGCAGCCCTCCTCTTTACTGCTGTGATCTCTGACTTGTTGTTTTTGATTTGTGTGTATTGGCCAATGTTTTGTGAGAATAATCTCTACATATTTTCTCCTTCCTTCTTGTCTGACATATAGTGAGCCCTGTCTTCATTTTCCCTCAGGAGGGGACGTGGCCGCCAGGTGAGCAGGCTAACGTCTAAATCTGACTGACTCTTATCTTCCGAACATCTGTGCTCTTAGGTCAGACCCAAGTAGTCTGGAATGAACATTCACGAAGAATTTTCCCCCAGGCTAGACACAGTCTCCTGGGGCCAGTGAGTCTGAGAGTCTGGTCTATGAAGTAGGCTGAACCAGCGGCGGGTGTGAACAGGACATGGTTTCTCTACCTTCTTTCTCTGTCTTGAAACATATTTAGTTGAATTTCTGACTCCTTGACATCTCAAGCTAACTTTTTATTTTTTAGGGTTGTAAGCCTCCAGTGGCCTTTAATTTACAATGTCACCCTTGATCTAATCCTAAATCTCTCCATCCTCTCTGCACAGGGCATCCATTGGGCGTGGAGGCAGGGTGTGGGCAGTCTCCCCACTCTCCCTCCTCCAACGCCTCTCAGTGGCCCCAGCAGCGAGGCGAGGACAGGCTATGTGCCTCTCCAGTCACTGACAACTCTTCTCCTCCAAGCAGCTCTCTCATTTGAACTTCAGTCCTCCCCTTCTACCTGGACATGCAGCTGAAGAAGGGGTTGGGCCAGTTTAACCCCCTTAGTTAGCTCCGTGGAAATGCTCTTAGAATGTGAGTGTGTAGAAGGGAAGACAGGAGAGGTGGGGACACACACACACAGAGCTCTGCAGGGTCCCGACACCAGGGAGACCTGCGCTGAGCTGCTCAGCAACCTCCAATAAGATGGATGGGCCCCGAAGAGGAAAGGCTGCCAACCAGAAGCCATAAGCAGGTTTGGTTGTGGAGACTAGCTGTTTTGCTCAGCATGGTATTGTAAATGATTTGAATGTCCCTCCAGTTTGTCACTGACCCAATGCTCCTCAGCGCCTGGCCCCCAGCAGTCTCCATTCACAGCCTGGATGCTGGAGGTCTGGAGCCTGTGACCCTGCTTGGGAGCTTGGACCACAAGCTGCCAGGGCTCAGATTCTCACTCCCGGAGGCATCCCTGGTACAGAGGCTGCCAAGGAACCAGGGACTTGATGAGGCCATTTGGGGGCAGAGGGCAAGAGCTAGTTCTCACCCACCAGACGCACATACTCTGGCACTATATCACTCAGGGGAGGGGAAGAACATTCCAGCAAAGAGAACTCATGCAATCTACCAGCCAGGAAGATTTGGGGCTAGGAGCCCGCTACTAATCTATCATTTAAAAACAAAATCAAGCGGCTTTTCTAGGCATACTTGAGTATGAGAAAAAAAAATTAGAAGGTAAAATTAACAATTTGTAAAGTTATATTATTCCTCATGTCATCTCTCCTTTGTCTTTTCAAACATCTACTTTTGCAGCCTTCCCCATCACCCACAGTGACTGCCTTAATGACTGGATGTGTTTGTCCATTCATTCTTTCAGCCATGCACTGAAACCAGGCACCCACCACCTGTCTGTGATGGGGACTTAGGACGAAAGCCAACCAACCAACAAAAAACAAAAATAAAAAGGTCAGGAAGCATGTCTGCCCTGGATGACTCTATAGCTGGAGGAAAGAAAAGATAAGATCCTCAGAAACACACTGGCCTCAGCCATGAGCAGACACACCCTAAGTCATGGCCTCTGCTTCTTAAACTAGAAGTTATTTATTTATTGGCACCTCAATATGGGGTGGGGGTGAATTGGTCCAACGGCCACTGCCCCCTGCATCCCCAACTTCCCAACAAAGGAAGATGGGAAATAGAAAGGATCCAATCAGAACTGGTGTCACTCTGCCTGGGCCGCAGAGAGCCACTGCGGATGGCTGCTTGTGTGTGTTTATATGTGTGCGTATGTGTGTGGGTATGTGAGAATGTATATGTGTTTATGTGTGTTATGAATGTGCAGGTGTATGAGAGTGACTATGAGTATGTTCTGTGTGATCGTGCACATGTGTATTGTGTGCATATGAATGTATGTGTGTTATGTGTATATAGGCATGTAAGAATGCATTTTGTGCGTGTGTGTGTTTGTGTGCGCGTGCGAGGGAGAGAGAGAGATGACATCAAATCTTCAGACGAGGAGGACGGTTGAGAGCTTCTTAGTCCCATAGCACAAAAATGCAGTCCGCATTGACAGTTTTCATAAAAAGCACTAAAGAAATAAAAATGTAGTCTGCAGGGGGGCTGGAGGCATCACGGCTCATGGTCAAGACTGGAGCCCCACAAGTAGGAGCAACATTTCCTCTTTTCTGGTGGGATTAGACCCAGTGGCCTCTGAGAACAGGATTCCTTCTGTCTGTGCAGTAGGTGTCCCTGATGGGCCCAAGCGCTGTGTATCCTGTGGAGCACAGCAGGGAACCTGGGCAGGACACCTGGCCGAAAGGTGCTGCCCATTCACGAGGCCTGATGAAGTTGCCCCCATGGGTGGCGTCATGAACCCAGGGCAGGAAGAGGGGTTCGGAAAGCACTGCGGGCTTCAAAAGGCTCTTGCCCAGCGAGGCAAAGAACACTGGCATTTCTGGAACACCCAGCTTTGCTCCTCCTTCATTGGGATACCGTCTGAAATTGCCTGGCTCATAGTAAACAATGCCAACATGAGAATAATTGCCATGGTGCGGGAGGTAGGGGGGAGATGGAAAGTCCCCAAAATTCAGTGTATAAAATACAGGGTCAAGTTATGAGAAAACAACTGAGTCATGAGGGATGGCCTGTGCAGCCAACAGTCAACTATGTTGAACTTGGCTCAAGTTTACACAGAGCACATTCCTAGGTGGGGGAGAGGTTAACATTTCTAACACCCTGCCTGGCAGGTGCCTGGGTCAGTTGTGGTGGGCAGGGTGGCCCGGGAGAGGCCGAGAGCTCAGCTGGTCACTGAGGCTGCTGTGAGACCACCATGATTATCTATGACACGGGAGTCCAAGATCCACTCCAAAGCCTCTGCGTATGACACACGCCAATATCCAACTACCTGTTTGCTCCCTGAACAAATAACCACCCTGTGAGAGGTGAGAAAAGGGAGCACACATTTTGACTGGGACCATTTCCCTCTGTGAGACTGTCCAGATGGGACACTCTGGACTCTGAAGCATATCACAGCGTGAGCACCCTGGTACCACAGGGAAGTGTGTGGCATCATGAGGCAGGCCGAGGTTCAAACTTGGTGACCTTAGTCAGGTGAAGTGACCGAGGGAAAGCCCACGTGAGTTCTTTGTGATGTCCCTTGAGCATCTCCTTCCAAGTGAGGGGTGTATTTCTTTGCAGTCTGCATGAACATTACGGAACTGGGGAGCCCCGGCACAGCTGGGGTGCAGGTGCCAGTGAGTGGAAGGGACCCATCTGTAACAGGGCACTTTGGGCCCTGCCTTAGGACTGAATCTGAGAATGAACGTGGCAATGCATGTGACACGCCAGTCACAGAGCGTGACACGTGGGACGTGCTCAGGACATAGAACGCCTGGGCACTTCTGCAGGCTTGGCTTTCAGGCTGAACCTGGGCCTCACCTAAACCTAGCAGGCTGGGCCACCGTAATAGTGGAGTTGCTTATGCCAGTGACACAAAAACATGACTTCCCCTATCCTTCGTGGAGAAGCAGGAAAAAAGTTTAAGAATTCTCCTGATTCCAAATTTCAGGTGTGATGTAAAGCATGCTTTTGCATGAAATGAGTGATACATTTGAGATGCAACCGCCTTGAGAGAAATCAAAGGGTTTCTCCCTCATGTTGGTTGCTTTCCTTGTTATGAGATTATTTCAAAGTGTCCCGACCCCAGTGTGGTGTGATGTTTTAACCTGCTGTTACTTCTGAATGAGGATTTAAATACTTCATAGTCCATCATCGGCAGGAAATCAATGGCATACTCAAATCAGAAAATCTGTGGAGGGCTTAACGAAGTAACAGTTTAGAAAGGTGTGGGCTAGGTGTCAGGAGGCCACAAGGAATAGTGGCCCTCCCCAGGGCTGTTATAGGAACCTGGGAGGAGAAACCCACATAGGAAGAGAGAAGGTTCCAGACCTTTTGGTTGAGGAATGTAGCTCACTCAGGGTGCCCAGAAAGAGCTAGAAGAATAAATACCCTGGTCCCACTCTCTCTCACCTATCTCCTGCTGTGTGGTTCCTCATTGGCGGAACCCATCGGGGTGCCAGAGGTCAAGAGAGCCCTTGATCTGTTCATCTGGTCAGCCTTTGGGCAGAAAACAGGAGAAAGGAGAAGAAGAGCAAAGGGTAGATCTGGAAGATCATTCCTCAGATATGAACATCTGGGATAGAGAGTTGAATGAGCTCTCTCAGGTATGTAAACGACAAAGTGTTGACGCCTAAAGAAAAACTACAAAATAACCTGAGTGTAGGTAAACTGAAGAGTTGCAAAAATGTACTAATGGACTTTTAAGGCTAAGTATTATTTTATCTCGAAATAGTTTTTAATCTAGTAGAAGCAAAATTTTAATCATGTAAAATCCACATGAACGTACTGTCAGTTAATCTGCACTGTGGTGTGGGTACCCAGTGGGGCTGGAGGTGTGAGTAAACTGGGTCCTTGTAGCTCAGGCTTGTTCAGGGCACCTGCTGGGTGTGCTCAGACACGGGCTAACATTTGGTCTCCAGAGAATAGGTAAGAAGGGGAAAATGACGCAGGCACCTGGTCGAAGTGGCTTTCTCCGGGCTGGAAGTGAAACTGTGATGTCGTTCCCAACACCCTCACTAGGGCTGAGCGAGTTTCCATTTTGCCTTTTCTCTCTGACCACAAGAGTTGCTGTCCTTTCTGACTCTTGATTGCCAAGACCTGGTGTGACCCAATGCTGAGCCAGCCCAGGTCACAACAATAATAAAAAGATTTGAAAGGCAACAGAGGAAGGCAGGAAAAGGGAAGAAAAACCCAAATACCCAGGAGACCAGGGCCAAGGCAGGGCCATGAGCAGATACAAAGACACATTCAAGGACATACACATGAAGAAACAAGGATCAGAAAAAGGAGGAACTGGAAAACAGGTAGGTGATATTTAGAGACTTCGTGGGTTTTGGTGGTAAACATGTATATTTTAATAACTGCTGCTAGCTTGGGTTTGGGCCACCAGAATAAATACTCACTGCCCTTTGAAATACTGACCAACTTGCCAACAATGAAAATGACTTTCAACCTTAATATTTGTTTTTGAAATAAAGGCATATTTTGTCAATGAGTTCTAAAGATTTTTAAAAATAGCATGTGATAAAGCAAATAAAAATGTGCTTTTCCCCCTAAATTTATATTCAAGCATGATGAATTCTGCCTAGGGTGGAAGTAGATAGGTGGGGAAAGATATATCTGAATTAGACCCTGGTAGATTTCCAGGCCAAGGGAACAGCTTCAGGCCTGGGCATGGAATAGCATGGGGTAGTGGGTGTAGTGGGGGCCCAGGGAGTGAGCAGTGAGACTAAGCCCAGGCCCAGGGGAAGCCTGGCAGTGCCAAGGATAGAAAGATGGGCCCTGTAAAGTGTGGACAGGATACTTGCCCTCTCTACTCATGGTACAGTGTAATGAAATGTAGGCAAAGATGCTTCAGATATTAGGAGATAGTAACTTTTTTCATATCTGTTTTTAAATTTTTCATTAAAAAAATCAGGTCAGTCATCTTGCCAATAGGACAGCCAAGTAATATTTAAGAGATACGAAGCTCTGACAGATAATATGCATAATCAGGCTGGGTATGGTAACACTTGACTGTAGTCCCAGCTGCTCCAGAGGCTGAGGTGGGAAGATCACTTGAGCCCTGGAGTTTGAGGTTGCAGTGAGCTATGATAATGCAACTAGGCGACAGAGTGAGACCCTGTCTCTAAACACAAAAACAAAAAACCAAGCAAACAAGCAAACACACACACACAAGAAAACCATGCAATCATTTATGAGAGAAAGTTGTGTATGAAAAGATGTTCTCCCTGGTGTTTGCTTTCTAGTGGAGCGGTTGCAGAATGAGTAGACATTGGGAAATTAGAACTCTTGCGCAATTTGCTATAATGACTGCCGTCAAAGCAGTCAACTGCCTATTAGGTGCTCTCAGGCAATATAAGACAAGTAGCTTATAATCTACTTAGAAAAATATAGAGGAACTGATGTGAAAAATAGCATAAGGTAGGATTTAACAAGGGGCTCAGCTGTGTAGTTCTGGCTGTCAGAGTGACAGAATTTCAGGGAAAGGTCTGTGAGGTGTTGACAGGTTCTCAGGGGAGTCAGGATGGACCTCGACTGGGCCTGGAAGAACGGAGCCAATCTGAGAGAGAACCTGCTGTTTGACGGGGGGAAACCATGGGTGCAGAGGAAGTGGTGAGAACCAACTGGACCAAGCGCACCTGCCTGGCTGAGGGTCCTGAGTGAGGGGGCTGCAAACATTACCCAGGCATCTAGAATAGTACTCATTCTCAGAAACCACTGGTTTCTGAAATATTTGGGTTAAATGAGAAAGAAGCTCTTTGTGAATTCAGCCCACAAAGTACCACCAGAACACTATTCAGATGCCAGTTTCATTCTTCCTGTGAGCCGGTTGGGATGATTAAAAAGAATGACAATATCTACTATTGGTAAGGATGTTGATGCTAGCAATAGCAGTTGGAATTGTTAGTTGTTGACATTTCTGGGATCATCATTATTTTTGTTTTTATATAACAACCAGAGAACCTCAAAATAGCCACAAATAGCTTCACTGGTGAATTCAACCAAACACTTATGGAAGAACTAATATACAAAGTCTTAAAATTGAAGAGAAGGGAGTTACTTCTGAACTCAATGTATGAGGCTGGCATTACCCTAATACCAAAACCAGGCAAAGACATGACAAGAAGTGAAACTACAGATCAATACTTCTCATGAATATAGATGCAAAAATTCTTGACAAAATTATAGCAAATTAGGTTGTCTAACTCTCATGGGTATATCATCAAGTTCAGCATTGACAATTTCTAGATTCAATTTTAATAAATCTGAATCTTTTGCCTCTGTTGATTAAAAATTATAGCAAATCAAATCCAATATTACAAGGATAATACATTATAACCAAGTGGGATTTAACCCAGGAATTCAGGGTTGGTTTAATATACAAAAACCAATCTAATTTGCCATATTAATAGACTAAAAAGACAAACTATATGATGGCCTTAGTAGATACAGAATAAGCATTTGATGAAATCCAACCTCCATTGCTGATTTAAAATTCTCAGCAAACTAGGAGTAGTATTCTGAGAATCCCCTTCTTCAACTTTATAGAGGCCATCTACAAAAAACCCACAGCCTACATCATATTTAGTGGTCACAGGTGAATGCTCTAAGATCAGGAAGAAGATAGGGATATCTGTGCTCATCTCCTGTTTGACATTGCACTGGATAGTCTGGCCAGAGAAGACAGCAAGAAAGAATGAGGGAAGCTTTGACTGGCTCAGGCCTGACCCTGAGAAGAGGGCAGGTCCTCCAGAAATGCCTCTGATGTTCTCCAGCACATGACGGGACATTAGATACACTGCTGATGCTACCAGTGTGGCCACAGGATAGCTGCGTGACCTTAAAACATCCTTTACCCTCTTGGAACCTCAGTCTCCTAAGAGATGGGATGGGCATAATAGCATCTCACTGACAGATTTGTTGTGAAGATTAAATGAAATAAGTACATGTGTGAAAGTGCTTGCAAACTGTAACGGGCCATTCCAGCATCTGGATTTGCTGCATTCATGTTGAGTGATGAGGGGAGCAATGAAATCTACTGAGGATGCAGCAGTGAGGTTTGGGATTTGATGAGCAAGGTGTACACTAGTTGCTCAGGAGAAGCTGGGAATCAGGCCGGAGGTGTGGACTAATACCTGCTAAGGTGCGGCAGGACCAAACCCCAGAGCATGCCGGCTGCATGTCTTTTTTTATCAGGTGGGGCAAAGGTGGGGCATGGTAGTTAGTGGGAGGAAGGGACAGGGGACACAAGAGCCCCTGGATCAGATCCGTTAGCAGGTCCTCTCCATCCTGTCTGTTCTCTTTGCTGACCATTAAAAGCTCTCTCCATCCTAAAGACTTCTGGTTCAGAGGAATGTGATCTGACAAAAAATAACCCACAGTGGGGCACCAGGGATTGGTGACTCAATACTTGACCTCTTTGGGGAGCAATCTGCCTTTTAAAAGAGGTCCCAGGGTCAAGGCTGTGTCTACAGTGGCTTTCCAGGAGTTTGGAGAGGTGCTGGGGCTCCTACCCAGAAGATATTTCAGGTCATATTCTTCTACACAGAGTCCTCTCCTCCCAGATTGAGTTGATGAGTTGCTTACCCTGTATCAGGGGCTGGGGGAGGGAGAGGAAGAGCCCTCGTGAGAGAATGAGGTCCAAGAGGAAGCACCACGTCGTCGGGCAGAGGATAGGAAGAGGAAGAGCAACTGCGGTGGTTTCACAATCTACCCATATCTGGCCCCAGGAAGATGACTCGGTGATACAAAAGCCAGCTGGCCTGGACAGTCACAGGGGATTGCCAGGAAGGCCAAGGGCTAAGGAGGATGACAGTGGGTGTGTTTGTGACATGTGTGGATTTGTTAGTATGTGTCTGTGCATGTGGGCAGGTGGGAGGAAGCAGATTTCCTTTGCTCTCAGAACGAATACCTGATCAGGACTTCGCTGGAAGGAGCAAGTGAAAGCATTCAAATCTTTAATTGAGGAATCACGGACCATTATGTTCTAGGTCTGGGAACAAACACTTGTCCTGTAGATGGCTGCTTCAGATTATGGGAAACTACAGTGGCTTGTTCTGGCCACCACTTGGTTTGGCAAGTCCTCCTCTTTACCTCGCATGGTTTCGAGAAGCCGTTTCACTTCTGGACACGTGACAGTTGTGCACCTGGGGGGTGAGGTGAGTTTAAGCTGTGGATCCTGGGAGCTTTAACTGGAGAAAACAATAAGGAACAAAATAATGTTTTCATGATCTTTAGTTGCGATTTTTAAAAAATCCAGGAAAGGTGAACAACTGGCAATCACTTTAGTTCTAGCTATCATCAGTTCCCATAGCCCTAGTGGTCCGATATCTGAAACCCTTTTTGGGTTTGAAGACTCTTTCCTTGTAAGAAGCTAAAAATGCCAGATCTGTATTCTTCAAGTCTCCCTTGCAGCGAGGGCCTGTGCGTGGGCATGAGCATAGGTCACAGGATTCACCTACCCAGTGGTCCACCTCGAACTTTCATTTGGGAGAGCCTTGTGGGAGGGAGGCTGGCAGAGGTCGCAGCATCCCACTCGCCTTGCTGGGGCATGGAGGAGGAGGTGTGTGTCACCCACGCTGGCCATAGCACTGCCTGTGCCATCAGCTCTTTTCAGACTCTGACCATTCTGCAAGCTCAGCCTTACTGTCCAGAACAAAATAACCTCATTCTGGGGCCAAGAACTCTTCTTGCAAATTTCTCTTGCTCACTTCCCACTCTTATACTTCCTAGGCCCTTCATCTGGTCAGTGTCTTTGCACCAATTCAATCTCTGCACTTAAAACAGTGTGTCTATGGCAAACATGGGTACATCTGTCATTTAGTGTCCACCCAGAGCTGTCCTGGGCTTGTCATAGGGAGACATCAGAAAGTATGTGATGGAGGAAACACTTCTCATGAAAATCACAAAATGAGCCAAGACTTTTATAGATGGATGTGGTCTTATACATCATCCCTGCTTTAGAAATGAGGACTTCATGATCCAAAACATTTCATTCTTCACTTGAAGTTCCACTCACATGTGATTTCTGCTGTATCCTACTGCCTCTCCCCTTGCTGTGGGCGTTTATATTTGGCAAACATAGTTATTCATTACAAAGTTCAATGAAAAATCTTTGATTATGTAGAATAATTGGGACTCTCATTTGCTGCTGGTGGGAAGGTAAATTACCAAGACTGTTTGGGAATATTTACTAAACCATACTCTGTGACCCAGCCCCTCCATTCTTAGTACAACCCAACAGAGATGTACACACCAAAAGATATGTATGCCCAATGCTCTAATCAGCTTAATTCAAAAAAGCCAAAAGATCCTGGAAACAACCTCAATGTCCAGCAGAATGATGCAGTATGTTCCCACAATGGAAAACTGTGGAGCAGTGACAATGAAGTACTACTGCATGCTACAAAAATGAGTCTCACAAAAGATAAACACACAAACATGCATACAGTATGTGTATGATTACACATCTATGACGTTCAGAACTAATCCCTGGTAGTAGAAGCCAGACAGTGTTAGCCTTGGGGTATGATAGCCTTTGGGATTGGCAATGGGATGAAGCCAGGGCTTTAAGGTGTTGAGAACGTTCTGTTTCTTAGGCTGAATTATCAAGTGTGTTTACTTTATAAAAATGCCTTTGGCTCTCCACTTACGATTTATGTACTTTTTGTATATGAGCTATACTTTAATAAAATGTTTCTTTTAAAAATCTGATAACTCAGGTAAACAAAATTGGCTAGCTCATTTTGGAGATAAGAAAATTGAAGTCAAAAAAGGTTACAAGACTTACCAAAAAAAAAAAAAAAAAGTCATTAATCAGCCAAACTAAATCCCCCGGAGTCCACACACTGAAGCACATGCCTCTAGTTTCTGAACACCCACCCTGTCCCCACTAGGGCCTCATTCATGGGCATCTGTGATTATTTTAGACATATTTCTAACACCTGTGGTGGTTTGTCATTTCAGTCCACAGCATATTAAAAACAGAAAATCTGTTATGCATATGGATGTGCTATGGGAGATGTCTGAAACCAATCCTTTAAATGCAGAAAGAAAATCAGAAGGCAATAACTCAAACTGTATACTAGCGCCATTCAGCATAAGGAAAAATGCCTTATCCGCCTGTTCACGCTTCCTTGTATTAGAGCAGAGTATAAAAACGGATGTCAGTTCACACTGACAATCCCCAGTCTTTACAAAGAGTTCAGATCCTTAGTGTGAGTAGGTGGGGAACCAACTAGAACCTTTCAGAAAGAGCTTCACAACAGCGTCAGGGAGTCACAAAAGTGAATGTGAGGTAACACAAAAGGCAGAAGCCACCACACAAAGTGCAGGGACTGGGCTCAAAAGAGCCGAGGCAGGGGCTGAGCCAGGCTGGGGGTGAACTGGGATGGGGAGCAGGACAGCTGGACTGGGGCAGAACCCACTCAACGTTCAGGAGCCCCAGTGTGAGAAGTTAAAAAGCAGACATAAAGAGGTAGGTCATAGGGCCTTCTAAGTAGTTTGAGTTTTTATAGAATGAATGATTTTCTAAAAAACTATGAGCATGTTTTATTTCTTGCTCTTCCAAGCAACGGCCACCTTCCTTGGACAAGGTGGGGGATGGGGACTTCTTTTGTCCCATTATCCTCTGGGTTATCTCCAGCGCCATGCTGAGGAAGAGGACTGAGGACAGCTCTGCCTCACACCTGTCCTCAGTCCAGAATGGGTCTCCCTCCCTCAGCCATGCCCTCTGCTGTCCCCAAGGCTGGGTCACACTCTATGAGTTGGACTGTTTGGCTCACCTACTTCAGAGCAAGAGCAGCAATGTCTTATGAAGGAGGAGTAAAGGATACTATGGAGGAAGTCTTCGTTTCTCAGAGTCTTTCGGGGATTTCTTCATGAGCTTAGAAAATGAGCATCTCTGAGCCACCCTCTCATCTCTGTTTTATTCCATACCCAATGGTCCCCAAAGCTTTTTGGATTGATATCTCACTGTGCAAGCATGGCTGACAGAAACAAAGTGTCACATGTGAATAAAAACAAACAAAAACAAGCAATATAGCAGCAGAGTTAGGAGGTATGATACAAGGGGCAAAAATCAAAGGAGGCTGACAGTTTCAGAAGGCAGGTGTTGTCACAGCCTGGGGATTAGCAAATTTATGGTTTTAGGAGAGCAAAATAAGGAGAGAATCTCAGAGATGGGAAGATTATAGTAATTATAATTGTTTTCTTTCTCTATGGTATGCACAAAAAGTGAATGTTAAAATAATAATTCATTTTAAGTAATGGGTGGGGCCTCTGTTAAGAGAGAGGGAAGGGCCAGTGCCCAGAGGGGGGTTCCCAGAGCTGGGTAACAAAAGCCAGAAAAATACCATCCTGGGAGCATGGTCCTGCCTCTCACAATGAAAGGTAAGTACCCCACCATTTGGGAAGTCCTTTGTCAGCCTTTTTGGTCCATATTTGTAATGCTAAATTGCTGTTTACTTAACAGGCATGGATTTAAGAAGTAATCCCCGTAAGCAAAATGGCCCTTAAAACTATTTTCTCTCATTCAGACTTTGCAAAGCAATATTACCTGTTGAGGTCAAGATTTAGAGAGATTGTGTGAGCCTTTGTGTACTAAGTATGTCTATGCAAAGAGCACGATGTCCAACTCGAGGGTCGCCATTTACAGTGTGGTGGCGTGTGTTAAATGGCGCTTCTGGACTTGAGCTGTGCCCATTCTGCCCGAGCTCATGTGCCACTGGGCACTGCCGGGAAACTTTTCACAGGTCCCTTCTCAGCCCTCTCTCTAATGGTACCTTTAAAGAGTGGCTTTTCCAAATCTTCCTAGGACCCTTCCCAAGCCTCTGCCACTCTCCTCTGCCTAGCAGGTGATGTTACCTCCCCCATAAGAGGAAACCCAGGCTAAGAGATGGAAATCATATTGGCTTCCTGCCACTTCAACTGCATCTCTTCCAGGACCTGGCTTTCCCTGTCCCATTCCAGCTGTAAGGGAGGCTGGAGCTCCCTGTCCCTCACTGGTGCTCTTCATCTGGTGTCTTCCTACTCAGGCTACAGGCGACTCTCCAGCCTGGGCAAGAGGGCCCTCTTCTGGCTCTGCCCTTCTGCACCGAGCAAGGAGTCTGCAGGGACAGGGAAACATGCCCACTCAGGTCCATGCTCCCCGCTTTTATAATGTTCTCTGGGTACTGGGGACCCCAGAATCTCCTGCTCAAATGGTCCTATGCCCCTCTGACAGGGACTCCGTAGACCTCACCCCTGAGTTCGATGTGTACACCCAAAGGTCTGAGAGGTGGTCAATGGAGGCAGTTTATGAGGGTGGAGGACAGGATGGATGAAGTTTGGATGTGTGGGTTGGGGTTTCCACATGTGTGCACACATGTCCCCTTTCAATGTCCTGAGGAGCACGGTGTCAAGTGAGGGCTCAGGGCTGGGATGGCTCTCTCCATGCTACCGTATTCTGAGCAGAACTCCGAGAAATCTGAACATTCTAAATCCAACTCTGGCCCTGACTTATGAAGGTATATTTGCCAAGCTAGGAGGGTAGAACATATTTTATTTTACATTTTATTAGCTTGATTTGCACATTTAAATATCAAGGCATATGGTAGGTAGGCCTCCGCTTGTATTCTTGCCCTGGATCCTGCAAATGGCAGGGTCAGGCCTATTTTCAATCACGCTCTCTCTCCAGCCTTTAAATATTTCCATGCATCTGTCAGGCAAGCAGTAAGCAACTAAGTGAGCAAAGGCCCCTCCCCAGCCCCCACTGGCCCGAGCTCTCTCCCCGCAGATAATGATTGTTTAAATAATGAGGCTCTCAGCAGATTGTCACTGAGGGCTTGCAATGCTCTGAAAACAGTGATGAAGAAGAAATTGTTTCTGCCCAAATGAGCTTATGACTCACAGGTATTTACCACTTTGGACTGGGATGAAGGAAGCAGGCTACTTCCAGAAGGTTCTATAGAGATGGTATCCCAAGAATGAGTGATGTTCTCACACTTCTGAGAGGACTGTACCTCGTCTCTGAGGATCTCCATCAGCTCCTCCTTGCAGTGGGTTTGCACAGCCCCATAGCTCAGAAATTGCAGTGCACATCTGAGTTGGAGATTTTGAGGGTCTTGACTGTAGCAGCTTCTACATTTCTCTGTCATCAAGAAGTCCCATAACAACTGGAATGGCCATTTTTCATACAGCGAACATGACTAGCATATTTCACACGAGGTATCAAGAGAAGATGAGCATCGTGTCTTCCATTCAGTGGCAGCATGATCCCAAATATCCACTGTGTTTCCTGAGATTTTTGAGAGACAATAAACTAGGCACTCTATGTCTCAAATGATAGAGGGTAGCTTAGCAAGCACATTATTTGTTCTTGATCATTAAGTTTTAACTGGGATCAAGACTCTGGCTGAGGTTGGTTAACTGGTGCACCCCAGTCAGGGAATCAGCATTCCAGGGGAGGCCCTAGCAGCCTTTGTCAAAGGAAGTGTGGCATTGGTGAGGAACACAGTAGCTGCAGGTGCCTGCAAGGAGGCTGAAGAGGAAGTGCCTGAGAGGGCTCACATGACAGCAGAGGTGAGACACACCCTGCAAGTTCTCAGGAATAACTGGGGAGGGGACTCAGGGGAGGGTTAGGCCCTGTTTCAACACATATGCTAGCAGAATATAGGTCATCAGTGTTAATTTATCTTTGCCAATGGATATGTAAACCCCTGAGTTACATATACAGCAAAGTGCATGGAGTCCCCACATGTGCCAACACTGGGCAATAACTGGTGCTGCCAAGATGGGTGTGGAGCAGGTTTCTCCTTAGTCCAAAGCTTTTGCTCTCTTGAGTGGATGACCTCCAGCATTTCTATCACTCTCCTTGTTGTTATCATTTGTTGATGCTTTGCCACTCAATCTCTGATGACTCTGACAACTGCCCACAGGAAGCTTAAGTCCAGCTGAGAAGACAAATATAATGTCTTTCCTTCCCTACTAGATTGGGGGCTCCCTGAGAGAAGGGACTATTTCTGTTTTGTTTGTCCACATAAAGGCAATCAATAAGCCAGGGTGCAGCAACTGCTGCCTGTAGTACCGGCTAGTCGTAGGCTGAGGCAGGAAGATCTCGAGCCCAAGAGTTTCAGTCTAACCTGGACAACACAGTGAGACCCTGTCTCTAAAGATACCCCCCAAACCAAAAAGCCAATCAATAGATATTGATGACTGAAGCGTATGGGAACATGGAACCACACCAGAGGGATAGGGAACACTGAAAAGAGCATGTCAATGTCAGCCAAGATAGGAAGGCTGCATGGAAGTTAGTGAGACTGGAGTAGGGTGGTATTGGCAGAAAAGCAGCTTCTAGGCAGGAGGAACAATGGGTGTCAAGCTCGAGGGAGGAGGAGCACAACCGGTTGTTGGAACTAAAACAAGTGGAAACTGAGCTAGAATGCAAGGATCTGGGGCAGAGGCAAGGCTGGAGAGATGGCAAGTCTCTGAAGACCTCTGGAACCATGGGAAGCCACTGAGGGTTTCGTAAAGGGGATATGATCCCCAAAATGCACATTTGTATCCTCACAGAGATCATCGCAAATCATTTGTCATGACTGGGTTGGAGGACCAAAGGTGAAAGCACGGAGACAACTCACAGACAATGTGCAAGTTCCAGGAGACAGATGATGGTGGCTGGAATAGGGTTATGATGTGGAAGTGGATGAAGGGGAGAAGTCAAGGACGACTCCAGGTTTTTTGTCTGAACAACTGGTGGATAATGGTGGCATTTACTATTTATATACAAACTTCTTCCACGTGGGAAGGTAGCGACCAAGAGTAAAGCTAATAGCTTGGCCATCTGTCTAGTCCACTGAGAAATACCTACTGTTATTCTTAAAGACATCAAAAATGATCAACCTTCTGCTTTAATGTGAGAAAAGATAACATGATTATAAATTATAAAAAATGTAGTTATTTAAAATGATCTGGAGGTGTTCTATTCCTCTACCACTGGGCATTTTCGAGCACGTGCCCCGGGGCCAGGTTCCGAGCGCTTAAGTATCAAGACACCGCCCAGCTGACACCTTCCCGCCCTGATGGAATAGGATGCTCCGAGCTCCGCCTTTTAGATTCCACCAAGAGAAGTCAGCGAAAGCTTGGCGAGTCCAGGCCGGGTTTTCAAGCGCCAAGACGGAAGTAACAGCGAGCCGGAAGTTCCAGGGCCCGCCCTGGGAAAGAAGTGGGGGGGAACAGGAGGAAGACTAAGGGTGGGATGGCGGCTCAAATCCCAATTGTGGCCACCACTTCCACTCCCGGGATAGTTCGGAATAGCAAGAAGAGGCCGGCCAGTCCTTCCCACAACGGCAGCAGCGGCGGGGGCTACAGCGCAAGTAAGAAGAAAAAAACGTCCGGCTCTAGCTTTGCGCAGGTACGCCATCGCGCTCCTAATGTGCCCTAGCGCGTGCGCGGAGCGGGCGGGGCGGGGGCGGAGCCGAGCGAGAGCGCGTGCGCGGGGCCGGGTGGGGCGGAGCCGAGCGAGGGCGCGTGCGCGGGGCCGGGAGGGCTGCTTGTGGGCTCTGGTGCCGAGATACGTGATGGCCCATGGTGTGAAAGAGTAGTTTTTTCGTTATCTTGGGCACGGGGGCTTTGGTTAAAGAATTACTCGGCTTTTATAGGGAGGAGAGAGAAAAGGAGGTGGGGAGGTTTTTACTGACTTAGTAGAAGCGTCGCCTCTTCCCATCGAAGTAGCGTTTAGAGCGAGGCCCAGGACTTTGCTGAGTGTCATTCATAAGTGAGCGAGTCAACCATTCTGTCTATTCTACAGATGTCTGTCCATTCTACAGACATTTCCCAAGTGTCTTTGACCTGCATAGCGCCCTAATGCCCTACGTGGATGCACACAAAGATGTGTTGATACGTATGACTTCTCTTATCCTGAGCAAAGTGGTATTTTGACCCTCGGTTTCCGAATCCTAAAGTGGGTTTGGGCCAGATGCAGTGGCTCACACCGGTAATCCCAGCACTTTGGGAGGATTGCCTGCAGCCAGGAGTTCTAGACCAGCCTGGGCAACAGAGCGAGACCCTGTCTCTCCAGAAAATAAAGTAAATAAATCAATAAAGTGGGTTTGGTCTTACCTCATGGGGTTGTTAAAGGTATATGAAATGATGTTTGTAAAGCACTGAGCTCAGCGCGTGGCTCAGGCGTCAGGGCATCTGTAATCGAGGCTCCACAATTCCAGCAAAAGATTTTCAGCAGAGTGGCTCAATTAGATTTGTGTTTTCTCTGGCTCCTGTATTTTATTCAAAGCAATAAAAGAGCGTAGATGGAGTGTGTTACTTTGTGCTCCTCAGCATATGGTGTGGTATCATTCACCCAGCCAGCAGCTGTTCTAGAAATGTTAACTACCTGTCCTTTCTTCCATAGGTAATTGGTAGTGTTTTTTTTTTCCTTTGTAGTACTTTATTGAGTACTACAGTACTCAGTTACATACAGTATAATGCACAAATCTTAAGAGTAACATATGTATACATGTATGGCCATCACCCAGATAGAACATTTCTAAGAGTCCAGAAAATTCCCTGGTGACCCTTTCTTGTCAGTACTCTCTTACCTCCCTGACAGAGGTAACTACTGTTCAGCCATCTCTCACAATAGATTGGCTTTGTCTGGTTTCACACATAATGTAAGTTACCATACAGAACATGCTCTTTTGTGTCTGTCTGTGTCTCTTTTTAAAACAGTGTTTTTGAGAGTCATCCATTCAGTATATCTCACGCATTGTATAAACATACCATACCTGATGGACATTTGAATTATTTACAGATTTTGGCTTTATGCATAAGCTGCTCTGAATATTCTTATACAAGTAGTACATATATGCTTTCATTTCTCTTGGGTGGTAGTAGAATTGCTGGGTCAGAGGTGGACACACACATTTAACTCAGAAACTAATAAACAGTATTTCTCAAAGTGGTGGTACTATTTTTTGCATTCTCACCTGCAAAGTATGAGAGTTGCAGTTGCTTTATATCCTCAACAATACATAGCATTGTCAGTCTTTTTAAATTTTAGCCATTCCATTGAGTGTGTAGTAGTATCTCATTGTTTTAATTTGTTTTTTTGGATGGCCAATGATATTAATCACTTTTTTGTATGCTTATTGACCAATCCAAAATCTTTTGTGAAGTGTCTGATTATTTTTTCTGATAGAGCTTTTTAAAACTATTGATGTGTAGGAGTTCTTTTTTATGCTTGATTGGAGTCCATTGCCAGATAAATGCATTTGAGTACTTTCTCCCAGTATGCAAATGGTATGTTTTGATATCCAGTTGTTTCAGGACCAAAGAATGTAGTCTGTACATATTGGGAGGGACCATTGTTTTGACCCCAAAGGTAGCATTGATCAACTCCCCCTACAACAAGCTTCAGAGAGTGGCCAGACACCTTCAATTAGGAAATTCCTAATCAGTGTGGTGGCAATCACAACTCTGATGGCCTCATGGCTCTCACTGAGGGGGGAAGGCTGCCTAGATGCTCCCTTGGGGTCTTCTTTATCTGAGCAGCAGCCTCTGAAGAGGCTGGAAGAACAGGACATTTCCTGAAATAGTGAGTTCTTTTGTCTTTTCTCATCTTAAACTCAGCTGATGTTTAGCTAAAGATGTGTAACAGCCAGTTACCCCATTTCCACCCTTATGAGGAGGGAAAAAACTTGGCTTCTGTCTCCGGGAAAGAGTCTTAGGTTTTTCATCTTGCTCTAATCCTTCCACCCTATTCCCCTGTTCCACAGCAAATGCAGGCATTAGCTCAGTACTGCCCTGAGGGCTACCTGGAATCTTCCTGAGGTGACCCTGATCTGTGTCCCTTGCTCAGCTTTCCTGTTCTGTTTCAGTTCAGTTCAATCAGCAGGAATTTATTGTACTGTGTTTCTGTCATGTCCCCAGCAATATGCTTAAGACATTTCAAAGGGTTATAGCTTGTCCCCATCCTACCAAAAATCTCCCAGGAGGAGAGAATGATGTACATACATTGTATTAGTTTTCTACTGCTGCCATTACAAATTACCACAAATTTAGTGGCTGAAATAACACCCATTTATTAGTTCATGATTCTGTAGGTCAGGAATCCCGGCATAACATGACTGGTACTCTACTCAGGGTACCACAAAGCTGAAATCAGTGTGCTGGCTGGGCTGAAGACTCTGGGGAAAAATTTGAGTTCAGGCTCATTCAGGTTGTTGGTAGAATTCTGTTCTTCTGGGGCGGTAGGCTTACGGGTTCCTGTCTGCTAGCAGGCTGCCAGACTCTGCGCATGTCCCTTGCCACATGGCCTTGTCCATCTTCAAAGCTGGCTGTGGAGAATATCCCTTGTGTCCAGTCCTTCTCATGCTTCAGATATCTCAGACTTCTCTTATTGCTGACCTCTGGACTCAGATTTAAAGGGTTCATGTGGCCAGGCATGGTGGCTCATGCCTATAATCTCAGCACTTTGGGAGGCTAAGGTGGGAGGATTGCTGGGAGTTTGAGACCAGCCTGGGCAAAATAGGGAGACCCCCATCTCTACAAAAAGATAAAAAAATTAGCCAGACGTGGTGGCATGCATCTATAGTTCTACTATGCCTATAGCTTACTCAGGAGCTGAAGCAGGAAGATCACTTGAGCCCAGGAGTTTGAGGTTATGTAACAGAAGTAGTCACCTCTTCTCCCATAGATATGGAAGGGAAATATTGACAGTGGGGTATATATAACAGACAGAATGGCCTGAAAAAACAGCAAAAATATTTTCTGTCTCTTTAAAACATCCTCCACTCCTTGAGAACTAAAACCTACATCCCTGCCTCAGGCCAGTGGCTGGGAGGGGCAGGGTAAGTCTTTAGTTATTTGTGCTACAGGAGGTGGCTTTGCCCAGACTGGTGGAGGGAGGTCCTGGGTGGGGGGGTCACAGGATTGTCTTCAGCAGTGATGGTATGGTCAGAATCACCAACTGTAGTTGAACGGCAATTGCCTGAAGCTGAGAACCCAGCCTTTAAAAGCTCTGTATTTCTGCTTATTATTATTAGGACCATGGCATTTCAGACAAGAGTCTCCATTCTCCTTTGCCAGCAAAGTAATAAACTTCTCTTTCCTTCTCCTCAAACCACTTGTTCTTGTTTTTCTGATGCGGCCTCGGGGGACAAGTGCCTTGAGCTTTTGGTGACAGTTAACAGTGAGCTATGATTGCACCACTGCATTCCAGCCTGGGCAACAGAGCAAGACTCCATCTCTAAAAAAAAAAAAAAAAAAAAAAAGACTATGCAATTAGGGCAAGCCCAGCTGGATAATTGCCTGTGTTTAAGGTCAGTTGATTTGAGACCTTAGTTACATCTGCAAACCCCTTCACAGCTGTACCTAGATTAGTGTTGGCTTGAATAACTGGGAGAAGATGTGTGTACACCAGAGGTGGGGAACTTTGGGAGGGGGCGTGTCCTGAAATTCTATCTTATCACACATATGAAACAATCAGGAAGACATAGTAATTTCTAACCTTGAGCCAAAGCTAATTATAGGTATTGTCTCATGTTGGTGCCCTATTGTGGCAGGACACAGGGAGACGAGTACTCAGTGTGGTGATGGTAGTCAAAGGAGAGGTAGGGAGGCCGAGGAACTTGAGATTGACTTTGAGGGGTGCTGGGTTTATATGGGAAAGCATCTCAGGCCCAGTGCTGTACACGTATAAGATTAACTCAGATATCCCAAGGTTTTATCAGTGGGGATGTGTTTTTCTACAAATAATTGTATCTCGAGAGTTAGAAGAGATTTTATAGATCTTTCACCACCTGTTTTCCTACTTCAATAATTTTGGCTATATTGTTTCTTAAAGAAAAGCGAAGCGTGTAAAACTTCCATGGACATTTAAAATTTACAAAGGGCTTTTATATAGAGCATTAGAGTACTTTTTAAGATTGTTGAAAATAACTGATATAATGGATTCTTAAGGTGAGTTTTACTTTCCAGAAATATGCATGCTGTTTATAAAGTAAAATTGAGTGCATAGTTGAAATTTAAGGATGCTTAGAAATTTAGGTTTAGAATTCCTCAGGAGTTGAAGGGAATATTTTTGATCTAAAAGTATTCTGAGGAAAGTGTTTATAGAAGTCTCCTTTTTTTTTTTTTTTTGAAGGGTCTCTCTGTTGCCCAGGCTGGAGTACAGTAGCACAATCATAGCTCACAGCAACCTCAAACTCTTGGGCTCAAGTGATCTTCCCGCCCCAGCCTCCTGAATATCTGGGACTACAGGCGCACACCATCACACCTGGCTGATTTTTTATTTTTATATTTTGTAGAGATAGTGTCTCACTGTGTTGCCCAGGCTGGTCTCAAACTCCTGGCCTCAAGCATTCCTCCTCCCTTAGCCTCCCTAAGTGCTGGGATTATAGGCATAAAGCCACCGTGCCCAGCCTGGAAGCCTCCTTTATATCAGTCTTAGGAAATACTATTAAATAGTTTAAAAGTACAAAATAATTCAGTTTTATTATTCCATCAAGATGGATCTTTAGTTCAGCAGAAATTACTGTTAAGTGTTTATGCATGCTAAATTGTGCAGATTGTCTTAGAATTCTAATTCTGTGTGTGGATTTATATTTTCAGTGTAAGTGATATAAGTATTGATTAATAGTGTCATGAAAGTGCAGTCCTCCATTCATTCTGGTTGTGTTACTTTGAAAGGGTTAATGTTGCGTTGGTAGGTTGGGGAGTAGTAACTGTGCTAAAGTAAAAGAAATAATGATTAATTATTAATAAATTAATTTTATTGAGCATTTACTATATGTGCAGGCACTATTCTAAGCACTTTCTAAGTACTGTCTCATTTAATCCTCCAGACAACCCTCTGTGAGTTGTTATTCTCATTTTACAGATTAAAAAACTGAAGGCAGAGAGAGGTTAAGTAACTGGCCCAAGGTCACACAGCTAATAAATGGTAGAGGCAGCATTCAAAGCCAGGTAGGCTGTCCAGAGTCTACATACTTTTTCCTTAACTGCCTCTCTTGATATCACTCTATCAGTTTCTGCGTTGGAAAATGTACCAATTAGATCAGTGATACAACCAAATTCATGGTGCAGAGAAATGCTTTTTGAGAGAATTTTACTGGATCAATATAGGGCAATTTAGGCTTTTCAAATGCCAATTAAAGTTGTTAAAATTTACTGAGAAACCAAATTAACCTGTAGACTGAGAGTTACTTGATAGACTTTTGATTTGTAATGGTTAATAAGCAGTTAATAAAACTTCTAAAATTGAGAGGCAGTAGTTGTCTCTCTAGAAAGATATTGCAGAGTGCAGATGAAGATAGAATCTTCTATAATTGGATGCAACCAGAGAATGCTGGACTGATTTGATTTATTCATTCAAGAAAATAGTCATTCTACTGCAACTTCTGTAAAAAAAATTATGTTAATCTTAAGTCTTAAAAGTTATTCTTTTCTATTTTTAAAGTTACTTTTTTCCAATTTTAAGGTGGACATAAAAAGTCACCCAGTCTCCTTCCCCAATAACTACTATAATTTGTGTTTTTTTAGATGTAGATATAATTTTTCATAATCGTATTTGGTGTATAATATTGTGTACCCTATTTTTTACTTAGCATTATTTTGTGAACATTTTTCTATTGATAATCTTCTCAATTAGACTTTAAAAAGTCTAGTAGACTTTTATAACTAATTGACTACATTATGTTCCAAGGAAGAAAGTGTTCTAATTTATTTTATTGAATATTTAGGTTGATTTTATTGAATATTTAGGTTGCATCTTGCATTTTTGCTGTTTTGAGTAATTCTATAGTAACTCTGCAGTTTTGACTATGGTCAGCTATTTGAATCTAGAATACTATTTAGATAGATATAACTTGGCATTTGATTTTTCAGGGATAAGACAAAGGACATTTTTCTTCTTTCTTTTTAACCACAGACAGAATGCCCAAATTATGCTTAAGTCTGAGTCAGAGTCGAGCAGCCTGCTGCCTGGAGAAATGAAGCCGTTTATTTGGGCTTCACAGTTGGACAGAGACGGGCTGGGACCCCAGGCCTTGATAATTCCAGTCTGTTAGCAACAGACATGTGCTTTGTTAGTAGCAGATTGGGTTTCTGTTCTCTGGGACTTAAATCAGCTGTTTTAGTGCTGCAAAGAGGGGAAAGCCCTTAGCTAGGCATTTTCTTCTCTCTTCTCCTTAAGGGTGTTCATTTCTCAGGGTGGGACAGTTCAGTGTCTTGGTGTTAATAGGAATATGGAAACTATACATCATTTTAAAATTTAAATCTTATTTTATTGCATCCGACCCTTACAGACTTGATCTTCCCTTTGACTAAATAAAGGTGTCTCCTTCTCATCCTGTCATTGGTAGACACAGGGGTCTCAGCTGGGCAGATGCCAGGGGAAGGGAAGAAGGAGGGTGTAGTAACATGAGGGAGCGGCTGGGGGACGGGAAAGAAAAGCAGAAAAGCAGTTCTGGCCTAGGTGGGAGTGTCTGGCTAGTGAGGGAAGGGAGCCCTCCACCATTTCAGAGGCAAGAGGTGGCTCTGGAATTGGGGGTGGCTCAGCTCATGTCAAGGTGGCTTCCTGTCTTTGGCCCTCTTCCGCTTGACCTCTCAGGGGAAGAGCAGAAGACGGAGAGAGAAGCCAGCAGGAGGGGTCCGTTTTGAAAATCAGTGCTTTAGCTCATCTCTTTCATTCTCTTCTCGACTCTTCTCTAGCTGGCTGCCTGCAGACTTTTGACTCTCTTCAGACCACCCTCCCCTTGCTCTCAGCAGATGCGCTTGTCCCATGGCCTTTCTCCCCTGCAGAACTTGACTATCCAACCCCCGCTGACTCGCCGAGGTACCTGCTTTCCTGAGTGGCCTCTGGGGACACTCCACCTGCCCGAACCTCACTGAGGTGCCTCTGTCTGGCAGTGTCCTCACAGATCTCCCTGGGGCCTTGGAACTAAAAGCCATTGTCAAAAGAATCACTGTATTCCTTTCCTTTCAAAGGGCACAGCAGCATCTTTGAGCTTCCCCACTGGGAGTCAGTGAAGAGGAATAAATAGAAAGGAAGAAATACAGTCTTTGAGCATTTCTGGAGTGGAAGAAAAAGCTAACTCCACTGCCCCGGGGAGCTGGGCAGGTCTGTGGATGTTCTGTCATCATCGGCAGAGGCCTTGGGGCTGGCTTTAGCCTTTCCCTGTAGTAAATCCTCTCTGCTTATTTAGCAGTTTAGTTTGGTTTTTTTCCTCCCAGGTGGAAACAGTATTGTATCAGTAGTCATATTCTTTATGAAAAACTCAGACAATAAAGTAGAAACTTAAAGCATATCTGGCCCCAGGAAATCTCTTTCATATTCTGCCTGTTTTCCCTGGACTAGACTCTTGAGTTGTTCCCAGCCGTGTTGGTTTTTCTCTTCTGATGTACTGCCAGCTGGGTAGTTCTTAGTGTTGTTTATCTCTCTCTCTCTCTCATTTAATTTAGGCCACTCTGTAGGCCAGCCTCATGACAGTCCCCAGGCAGGAGTAGCCTTGTGGCGCACCCCCAAGAACCGTTGTTAGATTCCTTGAGTGAATGGCCTCCTTCTAACTTCTCATGCTGGTGGCTGTCCTGGTACCTGCTCACCTTATGTTCCCTCCAGCCTGTAGGCCTGGGCTTTCTCCTTTGCCCCTGCACCACCGCCTCAGGCTCATTTGCTGTCTTAACAGCTGGGTGTGCCCCAGGGGAGAGCACTGTATTATTATTATTTTTTTAATCCTCTAAATATTTCAGTGTGCATTTGCTAAAACCAAAGGCATTGTCTTACCTACAGCTATTGGGAAAGAGGGTGCATGGGGGAGGATGAGGGGGGTTGTGAACAGAGGAGAGGGAGCCCAGGCCCATGTGCAGAGGCCTGGAGAGCAGTCTGGGAAGGTGTTTGAGGAGAGACCATTCCGAATTTTATCAAATCAGGGAATGAACTTTGATGCAACACTGACACTTCATATACAGACCTTATCTGGTCCAGGACCCAACCCAGGGTCACACGTGGTATTTAGTTGTCACATTGTTTTAGTTTCCTGTGATTTGGCACAGTTCTTCCGTCTTTATCTTTCATGACCTTGATACAGTTGAAGAGTACTGGTCACCTATTTTATAGAATGTTCCTCTATTTTGAGCCCCTCTGACATTTCCTCTAGATTTGGGTTATACATTTTTGACAAGATTGGGAAGTGATGCCATCTTCTCCTCAAGGCATCCCATTGTGGCACACATGGCAGTGTGGCCTGTTACCGATGCTGTTAGCTTTGGGCACTTCATAAGGTGGTGTCTGCCAGGTTTCTCCATTGTAAAGTTATTCTTTCTCTGTTTGTACTGAAGTATCTTGTGGCGAGAAACTTTGAGACTATGTAAATATCCCCTTTGTCTTCATACTCTTGCCAACCACTTTTAATGTCCATTGATGCCTTTTGTCTGAAACAGTTATTATTGTGATGGTTGCCAAAGGGTGACTTTTCTAATTCAAATCTTCATTCCCTCTACATTTATTAATTAGAATCCTACTGTGAGGAAGAACTTTCTCTTCTTTCCCATTCATTTATTCATTTAAAAATTTTTTTTCTATTTTTTTTTTTCAGAGATGGGGTCTCGCTATGTTGCCCAGGCTGGAGTGCAGTAGCTATTCACAGGTGCCATCATAGTGCATTGTAGGCTTGAATTCCTGGGCTTCAGCAATCCTCCCACCTCAATCTCCCAAGTAGCTAGGACTACAGGACATTTATTCATTCTTAAAAATCAGTATTTATATCATGGGTTCTTATTATATTCTGTGAGCTATAATCTATTACTAGCTATATTCATTCTTTAGTAAATGTATTTATTTGCAATAGCAAATAGCATCTTATGTCTGTGGAGAGCAAAGGAGGGGAACTCAGCTAGAGGGAACTAACTTCAGACTGTTCTTATTACATTTTAAGGGTATCGGCATAGATGCCATGAGTGAGAATAAAATGGTAGCCTCTGACTTTAGCACCGGACCTGTGGACAAAGCTGCCAAACCTTTGCCATTTAAGGATCCCAACTTTGTGGTAAGCATCTAAGATATTAGATAAATAAAAAGCCAAACAACCGCACCTCGGCCTCTGATCTTGCTGGGCCTGCGGCCAAGGTGGCGCTGGCATCTTCCCCGTTGGTCCAAGTTGCTGTCTTGTCCCTGTGGGTTGTCGTGGGAGGGATGGGGCTGGAGAAGGGTCTTTTCTGCTGATCCCACCATGTGCCTGCCAGCCCTCAAGGATTTGGTGCCCTTTGTGGGATTCGCTAAAGGATACTCTCTTGAGGGTGGGGTCACTTCTGTGATGATTGTTCCCTTTGCCTTTTCTCTGGTCTTGCATAAGTTTCAGATGAGGCTTGCCATGTTTAACTAAAGGAAGAGTGCCTCCTCATTAGTTTAAGTAAATCTAAGCTGCTGTGCTATGAAGTGGAAATAGGATACTCTTCCTTTCATTCTTGAGGGATATAACAAATTATAGCAATTCAGATTATACCATTAAAAGTATATTTTTTATGAATCAGTTTTGGGAATACAGTTTTGGGGAATCAGTTTTTGGGAATCAGTTTTGGGAATATTACAGTGTCTGTAACAGATTTTGGTATTCTTTCCCATTTTCTTTTGTCATCTTCGTAGGAAAAAAAAAAAGAAAAAACAAGATTTCCAGAAGGCTTGCCCTGCCATGACTGGGGCTTACCCAGCTTTCCCCAGATCGTCAGTAATTTACAAGACAGAAACTTACCCTCAGAAGGGGGTTTAGGGATACAGTCATGAGTTTAAATCTGACTGTGTAGTAAATTTGCTTATTTTAAAGTGATGAGAAATTTGCGAGTGAATTCTACAAAGTTAGACCCAATAAAGGATTTGGTTTTTATGTGTGTGCCAAAAAGTAGCTTTTTATTTCTACTCCAACACTAACTCACTCCAGGGTTTTGACAGTCCAAAATCTTTGTTTTGTTTTGTTTTGTTTTTTAACTAGGATTAACATGTACAGTGAAATACTTTTTAAAAATGTCTCAGGGGTACAAATGATTGCTGACAGAATGAGAGGTACATTACACTTGTGATTAAGCATACATGTCAGATTCTCAAATGGCAGTCTCCATTGATTCTTGTTTCCTCTAATCCATGTTTTAATTCAAGCACTCTGGCCACGGTGGTGCGGTAGCTGGCAAGAAGAACAGAACCTGGAAGAACCTGAAACAAATTCTCGCTTCCGAAAGGGCATTGCCATGGCAACTGAACGATCCTAACTGTGAGCTGTCTAGAGCCTTCCATGTGTTTATAGTGTTCAGACTAGGAACTTTCTGACAACAAACCTACATTATTTTATTGTGTTTGTATTATTATAGGAAACAATGTTTAGCTTGAGAATTTTATAGTGGCAACAATCTGGGGATATTATGGGTCTGTTTTCTCATAACTGTGTTTGTATTGAACCTGTTTGTTTCTGTTATCTTGGATGTGTGGTTTTATGTGTCATTGTTAACATTTCAGACTAGGGAAATAGCTCCTGATAGGATAATATTGATGTTTCTATTAGACAAACGTCTTATTTGAAAATCTACTTTTAAAATTTGTTTATAAGAACAAGGTATCCCAATATAATGCCAGATTTAGGAGGGTTCCTAAAGCAAGCTTAAAGGCCAACTCTTTTATTTTCTGAGCCAGTGTTTTGCAGAGTAAATACTTTATGCTGTGGTATGTCCAAATTTATATAAAACACTGTTGTATGTTCTGTTCAACTTCGTTGGAAAGTACAGGTTCAAAGCTCCCTTGGTCCCTTGTCCCACTGTACTTTCATGGGGGTGACTCAGATGGGGGTGACTCAGCTGGGTGACAAGTGAGCTAGTCAGTCGTCTGGGTGTGGACATGGCAGTGTCTGGATACGCAGATCTAATTGGTTTCATCACCATCAGCCCATGTAGCATGAGACTGTGAAAATAGCTTGTGGGCAGATGAGTTTTCCGGTGGTTCTGTTAGAATATGGAGCCCCTGGTGACAGGGCAGGGCTAGATCTGGAGCCTGCACTTGGTCTATGACATATTACTGCATTATTTATAAGACTCCTCCCCTGCGTCTCTGGTTAATCCCCAGAGAAGTCTGTGAGTACTTAATCTCAAAGGAAAATTTCAGGAATATTATCAAACATGATTTTAGGGAAAAAGAGAAAGGACTTGAATGTTTTAAGGCCAATTTAGTTATATTTTTGTTTTTCTTTTTTTTTTTCCCCAGACTTTAGTATTGATGCTCCTCCATCTTTTAAACCAGCCAAGAAGTATTCTGATGTTTCAGGTCTTCTTGTGAGTATAATTATATCTCTATATCTTGCAACATTCAATTGAAAAGATTTCTAATTAGACAGTGTTGAACATGAGCCACGATAGTCCTGCCTGGAGCCCGTATACAGTGAGTGTGTTTGTGTGGCGTGTCCATGCTGCATATTGTTGGGTCCACGTGGGCAGCCTGGATGGACGATTTCACCAGAAAGCAGGAGACCTGAGTTTCACTTCCTTTTCCTCTGCTAGTTAACTGTTAATATATGAGATAACATGAAAGAAACCAACTACATATTTCTTTCTTTACTGCTGAAGTTTTAAAAACCTGTGTTTTAGATGATAATTGTACTTAAAAATATTTAAACTTCTCTAAATATGCATAAAGAGGCATTTTGGTCAAGGCAGTGACTTATTTTTAACCATCAGCACCCCTTTCCCAAATGAAACCTTTTACAGAATCCAACACAAAAGCCTAGAGCCACCTCCCACTGTGGCCCGGGGTGGGTCTGGTCCTCTGTCCCCTGCCCCACTACCCACCACCACAGTTATCCTCAAGTGTTTCTGAGGAGCACAATTTGGAAACTATTGGTGTGGCTGGACGAGTGGAAAGTAGGCAGGTTACTAAAGCTCTGGAACCTCAGAGCACCCCGTTTCCTTCTTTGCAGAATGTGGATACGGTGCAGAACCTGTTAATACACTTTGAACTCACCTTCTACTTTTTTTTTTTTTTTGAGATAGAGTCTCACTGTTGCCTAGGCTAGAGTGCCATGGCGTCAGCCTTGCTCACAGCTCACACTACCTATATCTTTATATTTAAAGCGACTTTGTGGTTGAAAGCATATTGTTGGGTCATGCTCTGACTTTCAACTGTTGTCCTTAGGTTATTCACATTTAAAGTGATTGTTGATATGATTGGACTTAAATCTACCATCTTGCTATTTGTTTTCATTTCTTCCATGTGTGTTTGTTTATTCCTCTTTTTCTGCCCTCAGGATTTAATTGTGCATTTTCAAATAGACTGTATTTTTTACAACAGTTTTAGATTTAGGGAAAAATTGAGAAGATACTACAGAGAGTTCCCATATAGCCCAAATTTAGTTTCTGCTATTATTAACATCTGTGGTATATTTGTTATGATTAATGAACCAATAATGATATAGATTATTAACTAAAGTCCATAGTTTGTTCAGATTGCCTTAGTTTTTACCTGATGCCCTCTTTTCTGTTCCAGGATCTCATTCAAGATACTGTGTCACATTTAGTCATCCTGTCTCCTTAGGCTCCTCTTGGCTGTGCCAGTTTCTTAGATTTTCCTTGTTTTTGATGATCTTGACAGTTTCAAGGAGTATGGTTAGGTATTTTGTAGAATGTTCCACTATTGGAATTCATCTCACGTTTTTCTCATGATAAGATGAGTTAATTGAACATTTACAAATTTTATTTATTTTCCTATTGTTTATATCTCTTTTAAAAAAATTTGAATGGTTGCCCTCATGTTTATAATGTACATTTTAAAATAATCTGAGTCTGTATTCATTTTTTTAAATTAAAAAAATTTTTTTCTTTTTTTCGGGGGGACACATACAAGTTAAAAAAAATTTTTTTTAACAAGTATTCTCAGAGAAACAGTTGAGTCTATTTTCAAATGTAAACCACTTCATATGTAGTGTGAGGGTCTTATAATAGTCAATTTCCAATTCCAGTCTCCCATTCTTTGTTGTCATATAGTATACTTTTATATATACTATAAACAGAAAATACATTGCTATTAGTTTGTGCTTCAGACAGCTATCTTTTAAAACAATAAAAATAAGAACAAATGAATTTTCTTTTGCATTCATTTTATTTTATTTCCAGCTTTTTTCATTTTTTTTGTCTACATTCAGGTTGCAATCTGATATCACATTCTTTCTACCGGAAGAACTTCCTTTGCGTTTCTTGTAGACTAGATCTGCTGCTAATAAATCCCTTCATTTTTTAGTTTTAGCTGAAAAAGCCTTTATTTCTCCTTTATTTTTGAATGATATTTTTAATGAGTATAAAAGTCTGGGTTGATAGTTTTTTCTTGCATCATTTTAAAGATATCATTGTTTAAATGTTGTCTTTTTGCTTCCATGGTTTCTGAAGAGAAGTTTAGTATAATTCTTACTTTCGTTCCTCTCTACAAATGTTTCTTTTTTATTTGACTGCCTTTAAGATTGTCTCTTTGTCTTTTGTTTTCAGCAGTTTGAATAGGACTGTAGGTATTTTTCTGGTATTTATCCACTTGATGTTCCCTGAGTTTCTTTGGATTGGGTTTGGTGTCTGTCAAGAATTTTGAAAAATTCTTGGCCATGATTTCTTCGAATATTTCATTTGCCCTGTCTCTCTTCTTCTGAGATTCCGATTATGTTTGTGTTAAACCATTTAATAGTATCCCATAACTCTTGGATGTTCAATTCTATTTTTGTTTTTTAACTCTTATTTCTTTTGGTTCAGTTTGGGTGGTTTCTACTGATGTGTCTTCGAATTCTTTCCTTAATGTAATGAGTATACCAGTGAGCCCACTGGACTCATTCTGCATCTCTCTTACTGTTTTTTAATTTCTAGCTTTTCCATTTGATTATTATAGTTTCCATGTCTCTAATGTAATAACTTTCTAGTCTTGCATGTTATCTCGCCTTTAACTCCTATAACGTGTTAATTGTAGTTATTTTAAATTTCCTGTCTGATCATTTCCAATGTCATATTCTGGTCTGGTACTGGTGATTTCCTTGTCTTTTAAGACTATTTAGTCATTTATATACATATATACACACACACATATGTTTATGTATATATTTTTTTAAGTCCTTGAACATATTTATAATAGCTGCTTTAAAGTGGTTATCTGCTATTTCCAACATTAGGTTCATCTTGGCCAGTGTCTATTGACTGCTTTTTTCTTAACTATGGATCACATTTTCCTGTTTCTTTGCATATCTACTAGTTTTTTATTGTGTACAATTGTGGATGATACATGGTAAACACTCAAGATTCTGTTCTTTCTGTGAAGAGTATTGTTTTTTTTTTTTCCTTGTAGGTAGCTAAATTACTGACTCATCACCTTGAATAGGTGTAGGCTTGGTTTTATACTTTGTTAGGACAGGTCTGTGGAAAGCCTAAGATGTTTCCCAAACTCCTTTAACTTAGTTGCACTTAACCTCTAAGCTCTTTATCCTCGGCCAATCCTATTGAAGTTTGGTGTTAAGCTTTGTTTTGGTGGGGATAGAATAGGCCTTACTCAAGGGCATGGTTTTTACTCCTAAGCTATGGCCTTTCTGGTGTCTTAGCTGGGTGCCTGGAGTGTTATAGGAGATCTCTCCACCCTGGCCGGGCTGGAATTTCAGCAACTCCCAGCACTGCTCAGCAAGATTTGTATAGTCTTGCCTTGAACATACAGAGCCCAGCCCATGGTTCTGGACTCACCCGGAATCCCAAGCAAGCACTTTGCCCCACTTCTAGTGCAGCTCCCTCTTCTGGTGCCCAGCAGTGCCGATTCCAGCTACTTCAGTAGCCCCTGACTCTGGTCTATGCCTCCCCAGCTCAGTGGGTCCATTGTGCTCTGCTCAAGCTCCAGCTCCTTGCCCCATGGTCAGGAAATGGTCACGGGCAGACAGAAGATATATCTTAACTCCTAAGATATATAGTTGATTGAAAGATGGGGTGATCACCGGGCTTACCTTGTGAGCCTCTCTTTCCCCAGGCATTGCAATCTTGTGCTACCTCTTATCTATTGCCAGAAAATAGTTGCATCATATATTTGACCCATTTTAATAATTGTTTATGGTAAGAGAACTAGTCTGGCACCAGTTATTCTGTTTTGGCCCAAAGTGGAAATCACTCCCTGTATCATTTTGAGCTTGTGGAAACCACAGTTTATGGCCGGACTTGGAGGGTGGTTCCTTAGAGAGTCAACTTTCTCCTCACCATCACAGGCAGTTCATCTGCTACTACAGTGGTTTTCACACTTTAGGAGGCATGAGAATCATTTTGGGAAACATTATTCCAGGCCCCTTTATGCCATCGCCAAAGGACTTGTCATGGTATAAATATATGACCTAAAACCTCTTACCCACTGTATGTAAAAATTAAGACATTCTGAATATATAGGGAACTCCACCAAATCATTGAAGGACAATCCCATAGAAGAATCAGCATAAAGGATATGAATAGGCAATTACAAGAGAGAAAATGTAGATGACCAATAAATTTGAGTATTTAACCTCACTGGTAAGTAGTAGGAAAAAGACTCATGAAACAGAGAAGAAATTAAGATGTTTGATTATACATTTTGGCATCAACATAGGGAAATAAATATCTTCATACATTGCTATTTTGAGGTGGGAATGTACATTGGCACAGCTTCTTTGGAAGACAATTTGGCACTATCTATTGAGACAAAAAAAGCAAAAGCCTATGGCCCAGCAATTTGCTTCGTAGGCAGCTCCCTAGAGAAATAATGTGCATGAAGAACTTCATGCAGAAATGCTTATGAGAGACTGTTGTATTAGCAGAGTGTTGGAAACAACATAAAGGTCTATTACTGGGGATATTTTGCTACTATTCTGTGAGCTCGATGCATATTTAACAACATGGGTGAACTCCTAAGATATATATTTGATTGAAAGATGCAAAGTAGTATAAACAGCATGGTGCCACATACATAAGAATCGATATACCCTCACAAAAAAAATTGAGTAATTTCTCTGCTGTGTTTATATGTATGTATAAGGTATACATTAAAAACGTCTGGAAGGTTGCCCACCTAGCAGTGGTTTCCTCAGGGGGAGGCAAAGGACTTTTAGATGATTGATGGGAGTAAAGGGAGATTTTAGTCTGATCTTGTGATGTTTTCTTTTAATTTTTTTTTTTTGTTGTTAGAGGAGAACATGTTCATCTGCTACCTGTATAATTTAAAGTTACATAATTAAAAAGTAAAGCCCAGCTGATGTTTACATTGACACACACCTGTTCCCAGCCAGCCACGGACTGTGCTTGGGCTTGGCAGGAAGGCGTGCAGGGTCACAACTGTGTTCAGTCCTCCTTACAAAGCTGGGGAAGTGTGGTAACTCTGGGTGAGATGGGTGAGCCGTGAATACCGCCTGCCACCCCACAGCAGGGGGGGCCTGACGCTGCTTGCTGACTGCCCTCTGGGAACACAGCCTTTGCTTGTTTCCTTTGGGCTTGAGGGATGAAATCCAGAGGAGGGTGGACTATAGGCGTGAAGTTCTTTTCAACTCTGGGGTGTCACTTGGCATCCCCCTTCTTCTGTTCAGAATACTGGATGCTGGCCCCTGGGCCAGGTCCAGTCTGTCCAAGTTTTTGTTGGTAACTTTTTTGTTGGTGCCCCAGGATCTCTGAATTCTGCCTTGTTTATCCAGCAGCCTTCTTGGCAGTGAGATCTGAACTCGGGCGGGCCGGCTCAGCGCAATTGGGTGGTGGGAGGGAGGCGGCCACAGAAATGGAGCCAGGCTGAGGCCGGTTCAGATATGGAGGCCAGAAAATCCAAGCCAGATGCCCGCGCTCTGCTCGGAACTGCAAGGCAGCCTCCCCTGCCAGCTGGTTGATCTAACTTCCTCATGGCCAGGAGCCCTCAAAAGAGACATGTCACTGTTTTTCTAATTAAGCCTTTCCTTGTATCACTGTCGTTAAAGGAAATGTGGTACAGAAAGGTAATATCTAGATCACGCCAAAGGATTAGAGTTTTATGTAGAGCTTTAATTGATCCTAGCTTTTAAGGAATAATCCCATTTTCCCAACACACAGCAGTTAAATACATTAGGGAGATCCTCAGTGGTAAAATTGAAGGCTTTTTCGAGCATGAGAAAACTATGACTAAGTTCCCTTCAGCTTGTTGCTTCTTTATTGCGACTGGCCTCCTTTATTAAACCACAGAATTACCGTGTGTCTAGCTCCGCACAAAGATGATCGGCATTGCAGTAGACAGTCCACATTTGAATAAGTGTTATCTGTCTAGACTTTAATGGCATCTTTTATAATTTTTTTAAAGCAGCTCAAAATGACTCACCCTCATGCTTTCTGTTTCAAACTCTGTAGAAGCCATGTGCTTTGAGGAATATAGTACGTGAATTCTTTTTCTCCCCTTTGCACATGGGAAAACCAGAGACCAAAAGAGAATTTTGATGTGTCTGGGAAACAAGTTCTCTTTTCTGGGATGGTCCCAATTGTCTATTTGTTTGTTCATTCATTTATTCATTGGTTCATCCTTCTTTGTACAAACCCCAACTGAAGGCCCACTGTGCACTCCATGTTGCCCTGGGAGCCAGTCTAGATGATAAGCAAACCACAGGGTTCCTGTCTCTGGGAGCCTCACAGCCTAGGGATATGTAGATAAGGAACTGCCAAGCAACAGAGATAAGGATCCCATGCAGAGCTCTGAGGTGCAGTAAATGTGGAGGAGGGGACAGACCTCCTGTGGGGATACAGATAGGCTTCCCTGGGGCAATGGCTCTGGGGCTGAGTCCTGAAGAATGAGCAGGTGATTACTGAGCAGGGTCGGGGCCCCTGCCTAGGAAAGGGCAGATGGCCCATGACAAGAGGGAGAGACTTAGAGGGCTGGGCAGCTGGAACATGAGAGTGGGGATGTGTGACCCAGGAAGAGGCTCAGGAGAGAGGAGGGCCCAGAGCCGAGGAGCCACGCTGAGGACTTGGACCTTTGTCCCAAGAGCAGAGGAGCCATGTTGAGAGGTTTTATGCTGAGGAATGCATGATCAGAATTGCAAGTGCCAAGGTGGCCCTGGTGGCGGCTGCAGGAGGGGAATCCTTTCCAGCGGAAGGGTCAGGATGGGGTGGCCAGTGCTGCACTGCAGCATGACTCAGGGAGGCATGGAAGTGGCAGGGAGCAGGCAGCAGATGAGTGGGAGAGCGCAGAGGAGAGGGGTGCGTGCCCAGTGTGCTCGGGGTCAGCTCCTGCCTGGAGGAACACAGACCTGGGACACTTGTTGGAAGGAGGCAGGAGTTTGAAGGCGGGAGGGATGACCGTCATGAATTCAGTCTTGGGCATGTTGCTTGCAGCCCTTGAGGTGCCAAGAAGAAGGGTCCTAGAGCCCGGTAGTTAATCCTGTTCCTTCTGTCCATACTCTGGCGTGTTTCTCAAATCTGAGGAGGTGAATGAGTCTGTGCCACCGTGAGCAATTTAGTGTTCTTGGTGACAGAGTAAGACATAATGAAGATATATTTCACTTCCAGTAAAGTAGAAACAAAATGTTCAAATTTGCACTTGAACTTAAACTCACCACTGCCACCAACTCTCTGTCCTTCCCTGTGCCTATTTCTCTCCCAGGCCAATTACACGGACCCTCAGAGCAAACTGCGGTTCAGCACTATAGAAGAGTTTTCCTACATTCGGAGGCTGCCATCCGACGTCGTCACCGGCTACCTGGCCCTGAGGAAGGCTACAAGCATCGTTCCCTGAGCCTGAGACATGGAGATGAAGTGGAAAACTATTTCAAAGGCAGACTTTGGACTCGTGATTTCGTTTCATGGAAACAAACTCGTTCTGCTGTCAATCTGAAAATGCCAGTGCTGTGCCTTGGAAAGAATGTTTGGCTTTAATTTAAGGTTCCCCGCACCCATGTTTTCTCTCCAAGTGTGATATTTCCTGTTGAATTAAATTATACTTCAGTTGTTGCTTCAAATAAAGTTGTTTGACAAGAAAATACGATAAAACTGAACTTTTAATTTTTTTTTGTTTTTTTGAGACAGAGTCTCTGTTGCCCGGGCTGGAGTGCTGTGGCGTCAGCCTAGCTCACAGCAACCTCAAACTCCTGGGCTCAAGGGATCCTCCTGCCTCAGCCTCCTGAGTAGCTGGGACAACTTGCATGTGCCACCATGCCCGTCTAATTTTTTCTATATATTTTTAGTTGTCCAGCTAATTTCTTTCTATTTTTAGTAGAGACGGGGTCTTGCTCTTGTTCAGGCTGGTTTCGAACTCCTGACCTTGAGCGATCTGCCTGCCTCAGCCTCCCAGAGTGCTAGGATTATAGGTATGAGCCACTGTGCCCGGCTTGAATTTTTAATTTAACCCAAGTAAGTCCCTGAATTTTTGTTTCAAAGTTGTGAACTCTCATTTAACACATTTGATTGAAGACTCTGCATTGAATCCACAGCAGGTCTGGATTATTCCTGATCCTGGTGTCTCCCTTTTTTGAGCATGATAGTCTTTTCTCTGAGCAGAATGCTGGGAATTGTCCACAGTTGGGTCCGGGGAAGAAAGAGCTGAATCACTTGTTCTGCCCCACCAGGCCAGTTCTCACCTGTGCCTCAGCCTCCAAACCAGCCTCCCTGCGTCTTTGGGAATGTTGGACCCCACACGGCACTCTCTATGCAGAAGAAAGGCTTTGTCTTGGTAGAGGATTCCCTCCCTTTGCCTGCAACCTGCTCTGGAAAGATAGCATGTCCATCCTTCGAGAAGAGGAAGCATTTCCCTGGGCCAGGAAAAGGAGAGTGTGGAGATGAGCCCTGGGCCTCTCTGAGCCCTCTTCCCATGTTCTTCTAGGGACAACAATAGAACCAGGCCCTGGGGCTTCTGGGCCTGAGCTGCCTCTGTTGCGGGATAGAAGGCACCCAGGAGCCCTTTCCTGTTGGGGGAAAGCTCCTCCCAAAACCCTCTCCAGGCTTAGAGAAAAGAAAAACAAAGCGAGTCAGCTGGGGAGCAGCTGGGCAGGTGGCAGCTGCCTGGAACCTGGCTCCCCTTCCTCCAGGTCGCAGCCTCAGCGTCCTTCAGCACCTTCCCAATGACAAGAAGTGAGGCCGGGAGAGGGGCTGTGTGGCCTCCCCATGCCCCATGACAAAGGGCCTGAGGGGATGGCTAGGAGAGGTGGGGGACCTTTCCTAAGCCCATGGTCACCCAGCAAGCATCAGAGTCATCTGGGGGCTAGTTGTGACACAGATTGGGTGCCATGCCTTGAGTGTCTGACCCAATGGGTGGTCTGGGGTGGGGCCCAAGAATTTGAGTGTCTAAAAATCGATGCCTTGAGGTCCACTGTTCTGGGGAAATCGAAGACTCTGAAAGACCGGAGGCTGCTACTTGCTTCCTACCCTCACTCCTTCACTTCCTGCCAGCAGTCGGCCTAGGAAAACCCCCAGCTTCCCTTTCGGTAGAAACCATGAGTAACGGAGCCAAGGATCCTTCCTGCTTCACTTCACCGTCTATTATACAAAGGAAACTTGGGGCAGGCCCGCTTCTTTTCCATGATGGCTCCCAATGGGGCAGTGTCCTGAAATCATTTCTAACACTGATGTTCGGTGCCACCTCGGACCTACCTAATCAGACCCTCCAGGGTCAGGGGTAGGGGCAGAGTCCCTGATTAAAGAGAGAAGCCCTGCCCTGCACATGTCCGCCTGGGAGGGCCCCCAGACTTGCTTCCACAGGCCTCTCGGGGTTTCTGGGTGTGTGTTCCATGAACCCTCTGTCAGTGTCACCTGGAGACCTGCTAAAATGCAGGTTCCTGGGCTATACCCTAGACCTGACCGACTCAGGGAGTGGGGCCTGGGAAGCTGCATTTGACACATATCCCCGTGTGATCATGATGCACGCAGGACTGGGAGAACCGCCACCTTTCACCTGCAGAAGGGAAGCTCGTGTGCCGGATCCCTCACTCCCTTCTTTCCTGTTCCCCTGCCGGGCTTTCCTTGTTGACTTCTTTTCCCTGGAGAGCTGGGAGTTCTGAAGGTCAGGCTGTTTCTCACCCCAGGCCCCAGAAATCCACACTGAGCCACACCAAGAGAGCGAGCAAAGCTTCATCTGTATTTGCAGCCCCTCCCTGGCCACTCCCCATCGCTGGCATCACTGCCTGAGCTCTGTCTCCCCAAGGTCCCTGGAAAAATTGTCATCCATGGTTTCAGAACAGGCAGGTCATGGATCTGGTTCCAAAATTGCCCTCAGTGTCTTGCTGTAGCCCAGTGGTTCTCAGCCCAGGCTGCACATAGGAATCACCTGTGTGTAGGGTGAGAGGTGGGAGGGTGGAAAGATGAGGGAGGTTTAAAACCGCCCAGAGATTTGGATTCAACTGGCCTGAGCAGGGGCCCAGATGTTGTGTTTTTTATATTCCCCAGATGGGTCTATGAATGAGTCAGTGCTGCTATAACCATGGAGGGAGTATTTCACATAGGGCACATTTTCTTATTCTCAAATCAGTTGGCTCTTTCCATCCCAGGGCCATGGGCAATTTGCAAGGGAGTTCCTTTGACATGTTGTGTGTATGTGTGTGTATATTTAGGATTCCTTTTTGTATGGCATCCCATACTGAAGTTGAAACATAAATGTCATTGCAAATTCCTCCTTCTTCTGTCTCTACCCTCCATGCTCAATCAGCCCCCAAGTTTATTGCTCCTCCTCTCTCACATCATCCCTTCCTCTTCTACTTGGCCCTGCTCCAACCCGACTTCAGAAGCTTCCTATCTGGACACTTCTGATGTCCTTCTAACTGCTCTTTCCAACACCCTGATCTCTTCCCCTCCACTTTCTACTCTGCTGTCAGAGGGCCTTTCCACAACTTGGAATGGCTTTGCCCATCTCGGCATGTCTACTGGTCATTTGTCTTTGATAACATGGTCAATTCTGGCATTTGCTAGTATGGTCCAAAGGATAAAGTCAGCCCCTTAAAGGGAAACACAGTTTGCGGGATTTGAGACATCAGGTTTTTTCTTCTTAAGATCAATCTGAGGTCCAATCTGCTCTAACTGGAGTTAGACTCTTTCTCAATATCTGATACTTATCTTGACTTTAAGAGGAGGGGAGCAATCTAGTATTGGGCAGAGTTTAGAACCCCTTGTAATGTTAAAGATATGCTTTCCAGAGCCAGGGGGAAGTCTTGTACGTGAGGGGGACCCATCTGCCCCTGTCTCGCAAGTTCAAGCATGCATCAGTCCAGATTTTGACTGTGTTTTGTAATTGATTTGGCACCTGGAAGAAGGCCAAAAATGTTTTCAATGAGAAATCTCTAATTTTTGAATCCATGGTCATTGGAAAGAGATATCAGACATTTGATGCTGTTTCTAGTGACCATAACTGTGAGTTGGAAGGGTTTAAATCAGTAAAAATGAAAGGTAAGGAAATAAAAAAAAAGTGGAGTATGGCACTTGATCCATTATCAAACAGGACAGATACTTTGGGGAGAGATTGCAAAGGATATTCTCTTACAAATGCATGAAACAATTAGTGTTATTTAAAATAATGTTCTATCTGATGGGAACGTATGGCCTTCTGTGGATTCTGATTGAAACAAAAAAAAAAATATTTTTGAGGCAACTTGGAATTTGGTATATTTTGATTGTTGATGATATTTAGGAATTCTTACGAATAGTTGGGGTGATGGTATTGTACTGTTAAAAGAAAGGGTTCATATTTTTAGAGACACATACTGAAATATTTATGGATGGAATGGTATGATATCTCGGATTTGCTTCCGGATAATATGGGAGAGAGGAAGTAGATGAGAATAGTGTTGAAACAAGATTGGCCATGAGTCAATTATTGTTGAAGCTGAATGGTAAGTACGTGGAGATTCATTATACTATTGTACTTTGGGTATGTGTTTGAATTTTTCCACCCTAAAAAGGTTTTTTAAAAAAGAATATGACATTTTTATTATTAAAAATTGTGATGAAATTTTACCTAAAATTGGTGATCTGCATTGGGTTTGAACTGGCTTGTGGATGTTAAAATTTGGAGAAATGCTGCCTGAATAGTATGATGCCTTTAATAGAGGAAACACCCCATTCCTAAAGCATCTCACAAAGAATAGGTTAGAAGAAAAGAACCACAGGCAGGTGACACTGTCCTTTAGATGTACTTAATAGAGGTCTTCAGTGTGTGTTCTGTGTTGTCTGGAGGGCCGTTGGAGTGTAAGAGTATTTCCTCTGTAGAGGGGAGTAGGTGTGGGAGGCAAGAGACCAAAGACATCAGCTTTGACTTTCTTGTAGGGTATAAATAAATCTTACTAGAGAGGATTTGAGTTGTGTTACAATGACTGACCATGGTTTGAGAAAATACCTGTCGATATAATTCTTGATAGAAATCGGCAATATTTATTCATCCACACAGAAAAGGAAATTAGATCCTCAAAGATCTGTGCACATGGACAAGCTGGATTCAAGGAATTGCTTTCACTTAACTGCACCTGGGTTTGTGCTTTTGTGCCCGTATTAAGGAATTGCATTGAAAGAGGCAAGGAGACGCGGCCCTACAAATATGCCTATTGCATCCATTGCAGAATATGCCCCCCAGGGACCCCCTCACTGTCCCTCAAGGCAATCTTTCTGGTTCAGCACTCAGACACAGAGCCTAGCAGCTTGGGTTTGAATCTCATTTCTACAGTGGACTAACTCTGTAGCCTTGGGCAAGTTACTAACTTACTCTCAAATTCTTAGTTTCCTTATTTGTAAAATGAGCATCCAAATGGCGTCCATGCCCTGTGATTGTCAAGATCAAATGAGAAAATGTTGGGAGAACATTTAACTCAGTCCCCTGCCGTGTGGAGTGTGACCACCCACCTCCCTCCGGTCTATGCATTAAAAAGGTGTCTTTTCCTGACCTGCAACTTCTGCTTGATTCTTTTTCTGATTTCTTTGGCTCCTAGGACTCTTAGATCCAAATTTGCAGCCCATTTGTGGTAACTGAATGACATCCTATGATAGATATTTCCATACGCTCATCTTATTGCTGGCTCTATCAACTATTTTTCTTCTCTTCTTTGTTGCTTATCTCAATCATTTATTTCTCCTTTATTCTGTGTGGTTTAATAAGCTAGCTCAACTTTTTTATGGGATAAGGGAAGGAGTAAATAACTAGCAAAATAAATAAGCAAAGGATCTGTGATCGAGGCCAAGAGGGCGAGAGGGAGTGAGGGAGTTGTGGGGGTGAATGGCAGAGGACTCTGATAGATGAGCTCCCCCGGAATGAATGAGGGTGAGGAGGAGCCAATAGAAAGCACCCATTAAACCTCTTACAGAGCATTACTGCTTTATGCCTTTGGTATTCACCGTGTGTACTGCCAATGTTTATTTCCTGTGTAATAGCGAGCCTAAAAACTAAAAGGGGGCTAGTTGTATACTTGTTTTGATGACCAGGTTGAGTGGGAAAATGAGTTTGCTGCAGACACAGAACTCTTGGATCCAGCCTGGTTTTCTTCCATGACTCGGTGGCCTCTGTCCACTGGCACTTCTGTTCCAACTGCAGACAAAGCCTTGCCCGGGAAGAGTCAGTGTTTTCCTGGCCTACAGGATGCTGACTGCTGACAGGTGCACAGTGTGCACCAAACACACCACTGTCATCCACTCGGGCTCAGGAAGATGAGTCACATCCACCGGCCCTGGTGGCTCAGAGCCTTGGATCTTTCCAGCGTGAGGGCAGGAGGGCATGGCCTGGTGTTTTGCAATGTGGAATATTGCATGGGCTTCCTTCAGGGACCCAGCCAAGGCCTTGGTGACTGATATTGCCCCTAATAACAACTAGAGAGGAAATTGCTAACTAGAGATAAAGATGAGTGTCTCTGTGCTTTTCAAAGAAAAATATCAACAAAAACATCAGACTTTGAAAACAAGGTGCCCCAAAAGTATACATTTGTATAATTCCCCCAAACTCCTTGCTGGAAGGAGTTGTCTGGAAGGTTTTGTAAAGAAGCAGTAACCTAAGGATTTGTGCCCACTCATCGTTACCATTTTCTCTGAAATTCGATGCTGCCACTTCTTTGCTTATGGAGTGGCAGAGAGCCAACAGCTTTTGGCTCAGCCTCAGAGGCAAACATGGCTACAGAAGCCAAGGAGAAAGAAAGGCAAGACAGAACCCTCTAAGAATGGAACATGTAAGTGGGGACTTCTGGGTGCATGTTGGGTCTTGGAGAGCAAAGGCAAGGCCTGGGGGTAGCACTGCCTGGGCCAGGGTCCTTCTCAGAGAAACTACGGTTAAGCAGTGTGGACAGAAAACTGATGTCATTGACCTACAGCGAAGTTCATCTTTTATTTGTAAGAAGCCTTTTATTTATTTTTCTTCTTTATGTTTCTTCTCTATTTTAAGTGAATAGAAAGTTTAAAAAGCCCAATATATAAAACGTCAGATTTAGATATGAAAAACCACATATGGCATGTTGCTAACTCAACAATAACAACAACAAAATCATAAAAGCATAGACAAACCCCATTTTTGTAGTTAAAAAAAAAAAAAATTCAGACAGGAAGGATGTGACATGATTCGTGCCAAGGAGTTAATATTTGTGTCTCCTTTGGAGAAAGGAGTGGATTTGGGATAGGGGTGATCAAGTACTTAAACTTTTTACTTTGAATTTTTGCAAACAGCACATAGTAATTTAAAAAGAGACTCAATTTGGGAGCTCTGGGTTGGGAGGATTACTGATGCTTTCCAGGCAAATTCGGGAAAACTCCTTGAGATTGGAGCATCTTTCCCCTGCTGTCTCAGTCAATAAGGAAGCCCACCCCCCTCCATCAGGACACGGGGTCTCTCTGGCCCTTCCTCATAGTGCAACGACTGTACCTAGTGGAATACAAAGCACCTCACATGCATTATTTCCACCTAATGCCCACAACAACCCTGCGAGGTAGGTGTAGCCGCATGCTCACTTTATACTTAAGGAACCTGAAGTTCAAGAGTGAAACTGAAGACAGGGAAGGCTGTGAGCCCAAGCCCCTCCATCCACCATCCATGCCCAAGAAGCCTTCTCAGCCCTTGCTTCCTCTGGCAGTTGAAGGTTGGCTTGGAGTTACCTGAGGAGCATGTGCAGAAGCACAGGGACCCCACCTGGACTTACGTGAGAAGTTTGTCCTCCCGTGTTGCGTTCTGGGATGGTTAATTTGATGTGTCAACTGGCCTAGGCCACGGTACCCATATGTGTGGTCAAACATGTCTGCATATTGCTGTGAGGGTGTTTTTAGATGAAATTAACATTTAAACCAGTAGACTTTGAGTAAAGCAATTACCCTCCATAGTATGGGGGAGCCTCATCCAAACAGTTGAAGGCCTTAAGGCATAAAAACGTGAGGTCCCCCGAAGCGGAGGGAATCCTGCCTGCAGGCTGCCCTTGGACTTGCGTCTTCCCTGGGTCTCCAGCCCGCCCGCCTGCCCTGCAGTTTTCAGACCTGCCAGCCCCTGCCATCTCTCGAGCCAATTCCTTAAGAGAAACTTCTCTCTGTAAATATATGCACATCCTATTGGCTCTATTCCTCTGGAGCAGCCTGACTGATAAAACTTCCTTCAAAGGAAAAGATTTAATTTAAACTATCTTTCGTTGGCATTACCACGCCTCACAGTGAGCCTTGCACATCTTATGTGCTTCGTAAATATTTGAGTGCAAACCAACAGTGAGACTAGAAATGCTGAATGGCTTTGCCAGATGTGATATTTATTTAAACTATTGTTATGTTCCCTTATGAGTCATTGAATGGAAAGGAAAAGAAATTGTCTCGATGAAATTGGAGGGGTGGAGAGCGTTGGGAGCCATGGGTGGTGAGGTGCCTTCCATTTCTGAAGGTTCCGTGACACTTCATCATTCCGGAAACTCTAGTGGTTTTTTGTTTTGTTTTGTTTTGGTTTTTTTTGTGTTTTTAGTCAGAATGAGTGGGGACTGGGAGAGCCGGAAGGAGAGCTCTAGGGCAGGCGACATGGGCTTCTGTCCCACAATCCTCACAATCTGCCTTGAACATCTTGCCGTGCAGATCCTTCCTTAGGGAGGGGCCTGATCCCATTCTGTCCTTAGTCACGAACACGTGTTGCCCAAGTTCATGAGCCAGGCCCTGCGCTGTTCCCTCAGGACTTCCTCAGCACCCTCTGAGACAGGCATTATTGCTTCTGTTTTAACCATGAGGGAAACTGAGGCTTGGCGATGTTGAGTTGTCTGCCCAAGCTGCACAGGAGTCACATTCTGAGTTTGTCCTGAGGCCACCGGGGAGGGGCTGGTGTCTGGGAGGATGTGCCCTGCCTTCTTAGGGATCCCCTTCACCCAGCCACACTGCTTTTTGAAGAGCAGATGGTGACGAAGGGATTGAGACTTTGTATCCTCAGAACCCTATCCTGGGTGGGAAGAGTGCTTCTTCATTCCCACTAAAACATCCTGCCTAATGCCTCCTTCTCAGAGAACTTGTGTCCAACACAACGTTTCATCTCCCACAATGTGGCAAGTTCGTTCTCTGTCCCCTTTCACTTGTAGGGCTCCTTTATCCCTCACACTTAGCTCAGCAGTCACCTCTTCCAGACTCTGTCCCCTCCTCTGCCCGCCTTCCCCCCAGGCAAACGCTCCCATGGAACCTCGGCAGTGCCCCCCTCCACGGTGGTTGCCTTTCATGGTCACCAGGCTGAGACTCTCAAGGGCAGGGAACCTGACACCCAGCAGCATCTGGCCCATGGTAGCGCTCCGTAAACATTTGTTGACTAAAACCACAGAACCACCGCGGTTATCAGCTGTGTGATAGTATAAGTTAGTAAACTAGTGAATATTTCCTTTCTACAGGGGAAAGTGACTAGAAATTACTAAGCATCTTGCATGACACATAATGCAGACTCAGTGTTTACAGAATAGTGGGTGGTTCTGAAAAGCGGGAGTGCTGAGCTCAGAATAAATACCCGCCGGCCTAAGATGTGCTGTGCGGATGCTAGGCAGTGTCATTGTCACTTCTAGGCAAAAACGCCAACGGCCATGTAGTGAATGTTTTCAATTTTAAGTTTTCCTCCCATAAATTTTCCAGAACCATTGGCATTCCTTAGTGCTTATCTAGAATCTAGTAATTAACACAACATTTAGCCCCAAATTATGTATTGTGGGTACGTGAAACTTGAAATTCAGTATGACATGATTGCAGGGGTCTGCTGCTTATTCCAGATAAATCAGATCCAGCTGGTCTCTAAATTTCTGGTCAAGTCAACAAATGCAAAATCACTTGGTTTGGCTGTTGGACATCACTGTGATCTTTCACTTTTCATTCATTTATCCACTCATATGGGGGAACCCAAGAAGCCGCCTGCCATGGAAAGGGCTTGCACCAAAGTGGTGGGCAGGGGTGTGCATGGGTTGAATCAAAAAGCCCAGGCAGACTTTTGATCAAGATGGTGTTTGAACAATCAAGGAAAACTAGGCAAAAAGAAGTGCACCAAATAACACTGCAGTTAGGAGTGAGGCCCACGGGGATGGGGTAGGCTAGAATTTTGAGAATGACGCAGAAAAAGAAAGGGGATAACTTAAGGATGGAAAATTTTCTTTGGATAACAAAGAGTTTTATTCCATGCAGGCAATAAACATACATCTGTAGTGTTTGGGGATCATGAAAGAGCAATCGAATGATGGAATGGACAGTGCCTGGTCCCTAGGCCAAGCTAAGGCAGCTGTGGCCTGGGGCAGTGACTCAGGCAGGAGGAATTCAGCTCAGGCCGCCTGCAGCTGCGATAAGGAGGACAGGATGGGGCTCTGCAGAGGACATCCTGGAGCAGCCCGGGGACTTTCCATGTGGGAGCACATATGGAAACCCATAGCCTGAGAGGACTGTGGCCTGCATGCCAGGCAGAGTCCTTGAGTGTGAGCAGGAAGAGAAGACTGAAAATGCTATCCCCCCATCAGCAAAGCACAGTGGGGTTTGGGGAAGGGACATGGCCAATGTCTACTGAGCTGCACAGACAGCTTCATTCCCGACCCACTTGGCTGCTGCCTTCTGGGGCTCTGCAGCCCATGAGCTGTGCTGAACCCTTTCCAGGCTAGCCTGGGTGTGACCCAGGCCCTGCAGCTCCTAACCCGTGGATTCAATCTCAGGAACGTTTCTCCTACCAGCTTGGCTTGTGCCATATCTGTGTAATGCTTATGCCTCATTTTACTTCGGTTGTTCCCTTAAATGGGCTCTCATTTTAAATAGAACCTCTGCTTCCCAAGCAAATAACCATGTTCATAAATTACTCCCACCTGAACCACCACCGCTGCCACCACCCACAGGCTTTCTGGGCTTCCTTGCAGCATAGTCAAAAGCCTTCGTGGGCGTCCACTCTCCGGGCACTGGGTGGGACCAGGCAGCAGGGCACTTCACTCCCCTTGGAAACAGTCTCCTTCGCTCGGCAGTGTAGGTCACTGTGGCTTCCCAGGAGGCACATGATTTGGTTTCTGCCTGGTCAGGTTTCTCTCCCTTTTCCACGTCTGACTCTGGAGCTCAAGCCCCTCTCCCTACACCTCTCCCCAACATGCCTGGGAACTGGGGTCTGGCCCATCCTTCAGGGAGCTTCGTACTTCCCCAGTGAGGTCCAAAATCACCCTGTTGACACCAACAGTGGTCAATCATGTTGGTAGCATATACCTTTGGTAGGACATGAGGAGAATGGCATTTCACCTCTGTGGCTTTCTTTCCCAAACCCAATAAGCCCAGTCTAACTATGGAGAAAACATCAGACAAATCCCAACTGAGGGCCATTCTATAAAATACCTGACTGGTTCTCCTTAAAACTGACAAGTTTATCAAAAATAAGGAAAGTCTGAGAAACTGTCACAACCAAGAGGAGCCTAAGGAGACACAACAACTACATGTGATAGCGTGTCCTAGATGGGATTGTGGAACAGAAAAAGGCCATGAAGCAAAAACTAAGGAACTCTGAATCAACTATGGACTTTAGTTAATAATAACACTGGCTCGTTACTTCTAACGAATGTTCCACGCTAATGCTAGAATGTTAATATTAGGGAACACTGGGTGTTGAGGATGTGAGAACACTCTGTAGAATCTTTACAACTTTTCTATAAATTTGAAACTGTTCAAAAATTTAAAGTTTATTAAAAAATATAATAATAAAGGGTTAAAAGCCCTACAACCTACAACTCCCAGCGGAGCAGCAGCTGCTCGGTCAGAGATGATGGAAGAAAATCTTGCTCCTGAATCCCAAATGCTGCCTTTCAAACTATAGGCACGATCAAGTAAGTATCAACTAGTTGCTAAGTGAGATCTCTCATCCATGTTAGCCTTTTTCACTGCTATTTTAAATATCTATTACACAACCCACAAGAACTATTATTCATATGTACATGGTTTGTCTCAGTTTGGCTTATTTTTGCTTCAGAAGATAACATGTTACTTAGTAGGACTTGAAATGAAGAAATTGTTGTCAAAATTGTTTCTACTTTAAGCAATAGTATTATTTGCAGAACTTCCCTTAAAAGAATTTTTGGAAATGACTCAGAATGCCCACTCACTCCATCACATTCTGCCCCGTGGGAATGGTGGTAACGAAGCAGTGATTTCCAGCGATAGGTGCACTAAACCCAAACCAGGTAGATTCCATAGCTCGCTGTGCGTATGCAAAGTCTACCCCGTTCTTGCCTGCAGTCATTTGTGAGGTTATAAATATATGTTACTCTGATTTTTATCCATCATGTGTTACTTGCGCTGCTGTTGTTTTATGGAGAAAGGGAGGATTGAGGAGCGATGTTATCAAAGGGAAATTTGGGAAGATGCTTTTCTTGTTCTCAGTAGAAATATCTCAAATGTAACATTAGCATCTTGATTTGCCTACTTGTGGCACATAAGACATTATATAATACCATCCAAGTTATGAAAGACTTTCTATAGAAAGAAATAAATGGGAAAAAAACCCCAAGCTGGCAAATGTCTTTGAAGAACTGAAATATACACCATGAACCCTGTCACGCAGGCCTGCCCAACGCTGCAACGCTGGCATCTCCCCGTGCTGTTTTACCCGGCATCTCTAAGCACTCTTGTATCTTGGGCTTCTTCACATCTCAGTGCTGGCCCCTGTTTTCTACCTTTGCCAGCTTCTTCCTGGTTTCATGTTCTTCCCTATCCATCACCTGTGTTTGAGTCAGCCCAGAACACCTGCCCCAAGAGGGCTGGGGGCAGGGAGATGTCAGCATGACTTTTACTGAGTCCCTGCAAGCCCAGTCCTTTGTCAAGTGCTCCTCAAGGTTTATCTCGGTAACTTACCAACAGGTTTGGCATTTTAAAAGGAAACAAGGATTAGAGGGCTCCCAATGCCATCAGTCAATCAAAAAAGCTGCAGAGCAACTGAGTGACTTCAACATCTCAAAACTCACTTCTGAGCATGGCTCATACTCAGAGCAGTGGCTTGATGAGATTAATCCCTTTGGGCTGTTACTTTGTTCTTCCTTGAGTGGTAACTAGCGATTCTATCTATAGATCCCCAAGTTAAGCAAAATCCAACTGGCCTGCTCATACTTGGAGGTTCTGATGCTGTTCACCTCTATGAAAGAAAACCTCAGGTCTCCCAGAGCCTTCAGCGGCTCCAGGTTCTGGCTCCAGGACTGGCTCTATTATTTCTTTTTCTTTTCTTTTCTTTTTTTTTTCAGTTATCAGTTAGATCTTTTAAAAATAATTTTTATTTCAAAATATTAGGGGGTGCGAGTATTCTTGTTACATGAATGAATTATATAATGCTGAAGTCAGGGCTTTTAGTGTGCCCTTAACCAGAATAGCGTAAATTGTACCCAACAGGCAAGATTTTATTGCCTACTGCTCTCTGTCACCCTCCCTCCTTAAAAATTTATTTACACAGAACAGTAGTCACTTTTTCAGTATACATTTCTATGTTATATATTCTTTTTTTAAAAAAATTGAGATACAATTTACATACAATAAAAAGGCTTTTAAAATATACAATTCAGTGAATTTTCAGTATACTCACAAGATTGCACAACAATCACCACTATCTGATTTTAGAACAGTTCCATGATACCCTATGTGAACTTATCTATTCTGGACATTGTATATAAATGGAATCATATATGACCTGTTGCTTCTGGATTCTTTTACTTAGCATAATGTTTCCTTTTTTATGGCTGAATGATATTCCATTTTATGGATACATCATGTTTTGTTTATCCATTCATCCATCAATAGACACTTGGGATTCTTCCACCTTTTGGCTATTGTGAATAAATAGTGTTTTGTAGTTTCTAGTGTACAAGACTTTTGCCTCCGTGGTTAAATTTATTCCTAAGTATGTTATTCTTTTTGATGCTATTATAATGGAATTGTTTTCTTAATTTCATTTGCAGATCATGCATAACTACTACCATATTTGTGATTTCAACATCCCAAAGTATTCCCTCAATCTGAATTCTTTGTAGTAAAGTGGTATTTTTTATAATTTAATTTTCCAATTGTATGTTGCTAGTGTATAGAAATACAATCAATATTTGTATATTGACCTTATATCCCGAGACCTTGTAAATTCACTTATTAGTTCTAGACAGTTTTAATTCTTTCTTTCTGGTCCATAGGCCTATTATTTCTTTTTTTGCCCTATTGTCCCAGTGAATAGTAATCTCCAGTACAGTGTTGAATAAGTGGTGAGAGTGTACATCCTTGTCTTGTTTTCTATCTTAAGGTAAAACTTTGAACATTTCATTATTATATAAGCTGTAGGTTTTTTTGAAATGCCCTTTATTAGGTTGAGGAAGTTCTCATCTATTCTTAGTGTGCTGAGAGTTTGTATCTTGAAGAGGTATTGAATTTTGTCAAATGTTGTGTCTGCCTCTATTGAGATGGTTGTATGATTTTTCTCTTTTATTCTGATAATGTGATGAATTATATTGATTGATTGATTGGTGTTGAAATAATAAAACGATCTTGAATTCCTGGGGAAAACTTCACTTAGACATGTTGTACTACCCTTTTTTTTTTTTAAATACTGGGTTCAATTTGATAATATTTTGTTAAGGATTTTTGTGTCTATATTCATGAGGGTTATTGGTCTGTGGTTTTCTTTCCTTGTAATGTCTTTGTCTGGTTTTGGTATTAGGGTTGTGTTGTCCAAAAATTTAAAAAATTAGGAAATAGTTTCCTCCTCTTCTATTTTCTGAAACAGTTTATGGACAATTGGCATAATTTCTTCATTGTAAGCTTGATAGAATTTACCAGTAAAAACGTCGGTGACTGAAGTTTCCTTTACAAGTGATTGCATATTTAATTTTGAAATCAACATGAGATCTTCAGATTTTCTATTTCTTCCCATGTCAGTTTTGATAAGTTGGGTTTTTCAAGGGGTTGTGTATTTGTTTAATATAGTTGTTGCCTTAGCATTCATTTTAGGCTTGCTATAAGTTGTTTGAAACCCATTTGTATCCCATTACCTTTGGCCTAGTTAAAACTTCCCCTCCATGTATGGTTGTTTGTGATATAGCCTACTTGTTCTTCATCCCACTGACCCCAAATCCAATATACCTCATTGCTGCTGACCATGATAAGTCCTAATTGTTAACATCAGAGTCATGTAAATAAGTTTCCCTCTTTGCATATGTTTTCTTTAAACTAGCCAATCCCCTTAGGAAAGCCTAAGAGATAATAGCCATGGACCTTAATAAAGTCATAATCCCACAGGTCTTCTCCCCCTACACCTGCTGGTTGGGTTCCCTGCTACCTCTAAACTTGCCATCATCTTCCTGTTGGCATCCCTAACCTCTCTGCGACCTGTAAGTAATAAATTCTTTCTGTTTCATGCATGTTGGTTTCACTCCTTCATTGTGTCTCACCTGAGTCACACACCCAAACTTAACTTCCTCCCAGTCAGGGCTCTTCTAAAGAGTGGTTATTCTGGCTCATGGCCACTTTTAAGAGAGAGACCTCAAGGCCAAATTAGAAAGAAACCATAACAATAAAAATCACAGCACAAGGAATTTGCCTCTGCTATCTAAGTTGTCAATATCTTTTAGCCTAAAGTTTGAAAATCCTATATTTCACCTTTCTCTTGTCTGTAGGATTGGTAGTGATGGCCTCCGTTTATTCCTGATGTTTGGAATTTGTGTTTTCTCTCTTGTTAACTTGCTCAATCTAGTCTTATTTTCTATCAGCCTTAAGGGTTTTCTTTAGCATTTCTTATAGTGTGAAGCTGTTGGAGATGACTCTTTTCCTTTGTTTACCAAAAAATGTCCTTATTTGCCTTGATTTTTAAAAGATATTTTGGAATATTATAGGTTCTAGGTTGTAAATGTTTTTCTTTTAATACTTTGAAGATTTTTTCCATTGTCTCCAGGCCTTTATTGTTTCTGATGCTATGTCAGCTTTAATTTTGTATGTATAAACTGTGTTTTTTTTTTTTCCTTTGGCTCCTTTAAAGATTTGTGTGTGTGTGTGTGTGTGAGAGAGAGAGAGAGAGTCTCACTCTGTCACCCCTGCTAGAGTGCAGTGGTGTCACCATAGCTCACTGTAACCTCCTACTTCTGGGCTCAAGTGATCCTCCTGCCTCAGCCTCCTGAGTGGCTGGGACTAAAGATGCATGCCACCATGCCCGGCTAATTTTTTCTATTTTTAGTAGAGATGGGATCTCACTCTTGCTCAAGCTGGTCTCAAACCCCTGAGCTCAAGCGATCCTCCTGCCTCAGTCTCCCAGATTACTAGGATTATAGGCATGAGCCACTGAACCTGGTCAAAGATTTTTTATTTAACTTTGGTTTTCAGAATTTTTACTACAAAGTGCCTGGGTGTGACTTTCGCTATATTTATTATACTTCTGATTTGCTCAGCTTCTTGGGTCTGTGGGTTTTTATAAGCTAATTGTTATTAAAAGCTTGACTGCTTCCCACCCACACAGTCTTCCTCTATGGCAGGCCTACTCTTCTACCGACTATAGCAGAATAGGTGCTCACCTCAGCTGGGGCTTTTGACTCAACCACAAGGGGCTCATCCCTACCTGAAATTCAGTTAATCAGGGCTTCTTTGCATCTACCACTCATTTACTGAATAGAAAAGAATGATTTTTATTTCCACTATATTTATCTTGTTACCATAATGGTGAAAGCCTTTTGCATTCTTCTTCATCCTAACCCTGAAGCAGAATTCAGGATGTTATTTATTTATTTATTTATTTTAATTCAGGATATTATGGGGGTACAAATACTTTGGTTACATGAAATGCATTTGCCTTGCTCAAACCAGGGCCACAAGTGTGTCCTTCCCCATACAGTGTGCCCCATCTCCATTAGCTGTGGGTTTACGCACCCCACCCCCTCCACCCTCCACTCCCCCACCCTCCTATCTGACCAGCACCCAATGAGTATTACTACCATGTGAGCACCTTAGTGTTGGTCAATTAGTGCCAGTTTGAGAGTAAGTACATGTGGTGCATGTTTTTCTATCCTTGTGATACCTCACTTTGAAGGATGGGCTCAATCTCTATTCAGGATAAGAGGTGCTAGATCAGCATTGTTTTTTGTAGTTGAGTAGTATTCCAGGGTATACATATACCACATTTTATTAATCCACTCATGTATTGATGGGCATTTGGGTTGTTTTCACATCTTTGCAATTGTAAATTGTGCTGCTATAAACATTCGAATGCAGATGTCTTTATTATAGAATGTCTTTTTTTCCTTTGGATAGATGCCTAGTAGCGGGATTGCTGGATCAAATGGTATTTCTATTTTTAGCCCTTTGAGATATTACTTTCCAAATTACTTTCCACAGGGGTTGTACTAATTTGCAGTCCCATGGGGTGTTTTCTTATTGTCCTCATTCTGTACACATGGAGGGGTTGTACTTTTTGTCTTATAAAAGTTAGGTGTGGCCATATGACTTGATTAACCAACAAAATGTGAAGGGTATGAAGTATGCTCCTTCTAGGCAGAATATTGACACCTTGTAAATGTGATTGGGCATCACCACTTCTATCTGTGTGGTCAGCTGAATAATGACCCCCAAAGATATCCACATCTTTTTATTTATTTATTTATTTACTTATTTTTTATTTCAGCATATTATGGGGGTACAAATATTAC
>VBSM01003157.1:22237370-22274567 GCA_008086735.1 Cheirogaleus medius | reverse complement strand
CTGTTTTAATTACTATAGCCTTGTAGTATAGTTTGAAGTCTGGTAAATTGATGGGATATCCACATCTTAATCCCTAGAACTTGTGAATATGTTACCTTACATGGCATAAAGCATGTTGCAAATGTGATTAAGTTAAGAATATTGAGGTAGGGAGATCATCCTGCATTATCCAAGTGGGCCCAGCATCATTACAAGGATTCTTGTAAGAGGGAAGCCGAAGGGTCAGAATGACAGAAGATGTGACTTTGAAGGCAGAGGCTGGAGAAAGAGACATCACCGGCTCTGAAGATGGATGGAGGAGTCATGAGCTAAGGAATGCTGGTGGCCTCTAGAAGGTGGAAAAGACAAGGAAACTGATTCTTCCTTACAGCCTCCAGAAGGAAGCAGCCCTACCGACACCTTGATTTCAGCTCAATGAGATCCATTTCTGACTTCAACCTCCAGAACTATAAGATAATAAATTTGGGCCGGGCGCGGTGGCTCATGCCTGTAATCCTAGCACTCTGGGAGGCCGAGGCGGGTGGATAGCTCAAGGTCAGGAGTTCGAAACCAGCCTGACCAAGAGCGAGACCCCATCTCTAAAAAAAAAAAAAAAAAGATAATAAATTTGTGTTGTTTTAAGTCACTAAGTTTATGGTACTTTGTTACAGCAGCAATGGGAAGCTAATACACTCTGTCATGACCACAGCAATGCTCCTGGTGGGCAAGGCTCTTTCAGCCTGCATTCCTGAATGCAGGTGACACATATCAAGGCAGAGTCCCCAACTAAGTGCGATGGAGATAAAGTATGAGTAGGAAATAAGGCTTTGTTTTTAAAGCAACTGAGATTTTGCAGGTGTTTGCTTTTACAGCACAGGTACATGTTAGTACAAATATCATCAAATAACATGTAAAGAATTTTAGTCATCCAACTTTGTTGTGGGACTTGAAACAGTTTTAAAGGGGAGCCTGAACCCTTTTTAAGGCCCTAGAAGTGATGAAGTCTTGGACTATTCTGGCATGAATCTAAGAAATGGTTTAGAGCTAGTTTAGCAAGTTGGTTCCAGAGTACCATAGGGGATACACACAGAGATTTATTATGTTCTGCACCTTCTCTTGGGGAGAGGACAGTCTAATTGGAGGGAAAAACTCTGGAGACATGTAACAGGTAACAGTAGATGGTGCAGATTTAAGAGTACATCAGAGGACTTTGGTAACAGTGAAGACGAGTTACTATGGGGAAAAACCTTGTTGAGAAAAGATAGCCTCTTTTAATCAATGTATAGAGCGCCCTTGACATAAGTAACTCCATATTAAGGAAGACTCCATCTTACATTTCAAAAGGCATCGTACCAATAGGGACCAGGTGTTTAGAGATTACACTGAACCAGATAAAGGGGTACCCTTTTACTGTCAGTCCTCACCAGAGGACTCAAGGCCCATAAAAACAGCCATCTGTATAGACACCATCTTGCTGTCACTTGTGATCAGCACCTGGCATCTGCTGCCTAAGGCTCTGCCCAAGCCAAGGACTCTGCCTTGCAAGATGTTGACAACCGTCCAGATCAGCGCAGGGCACTCTTCTTGTTCACATCACCATCCTCAGACTGGTTTGTTAACACTTCTTTCTATCCCCTTTTCTCTTGATGTTAAACGTTACTTTGTTTGATGTGGAAATTTTAATCTATAACATTTAGATATTGGTTAAGTATACCACTATGTATGGTTTGCAATATTGACTGACTCATGCAGTGGCTTGAGCCTGTGTGCCCGAGGCACTGACTGCCGAGTGAATCCCTCCTTGGGAGCTCCATGTAGCTCGTGGATTTTGTGATTGAAAGAGCATCAACCGAAGTCTGACACTGTGGAAAGACACAAATGTGCGTGGACCTGGTTATGTCTGACATTGTGCCACTCACGACAGTCAGTAATGAGTTTTGTCGAACGTTGGTCTTCAGCAGGGCAGAGAGCTGCCATCTTCATTTTACTATCTTGAGAACTAGTCAAATGACAAAAACAAAAACAAAAGCTAAGCTGCAAGCACAGGCTTCTATAAGCATGCATGCTTCAGGGTCTCCCCTGGGGCCAGTACCCGTGTAACACTATATCTCCTTTGCTTAGCTGTGGTAAGGAGCAATACATGTTCTCAAAGAGCATTCCAAACACGTTAGGATTCTACAGTATTGTAATCAGGACTTTGCAGTTTGCAGGAAGATAAAAAATTCCCTTGCACCAGATCCTAAGGCAGAGAAGACTGCATTACATTTTTTAGAGATTTCTCTTAGAATGGGAAACTAGTCCTCAAAAGGATTTAATAAATCATCGAAGCTAATGCCCTGTGAGGGCCAGAGGGAAAACTATGGGAGTGGGAGTGTCTCTTCTAGTTTCTGAAGTGTTTGATTTTAAGGGACGACTGAGCTGGGAGACCTTGCCAGAATTGAGGAGGAAAGCAGAGGTGTAGCTAGAGGAAGAGTGTGAATCCTGGCCCTTGGGAGAATGACAGATAAATTGATACAAGAGAGGAGTGCCCTGGGGGAGAGGAAGGCAAGGAGTCCTCAGGACCCATAGGAGGAAGCCAGAATCCAGTCTAGAGACTGACTGTGGGTGGGTTCATTATCATAAAGCTTGTCTCCAACAAAGTGCTGGCCACATGGCCTGAGGCTGGTCTAGGGCTTGGAGAACTGGGGGGTGAGGGGACTGCTTCAAGATGATGTGGAGAAGGAGCCTGATCCAGGGCCCATGTGGGCATTTCACTTTTCCTTGTTGGCCCCATGAAACCTTTATCCATGGACCCTCACTTACCGGCCTCAGGACCTTTGCACTGGCTCTTCTTTCTACTTGGAGGGCTGTTACCCTAAATGTCCTTTGGCTCACTCTCGCTCTTCTTTCTTCCCTCGTACGTCACCTCCCTGATGAAGCCTTCTCTGACCACAGCTGTACCCACACCACTACTGCCCATTCTCCTTTTTCGTTTTCTATCTTTCCTTTTTCTGTGGCACCTCTCCGCCCTTCTGGCACACAGTGTGATTTCTTTCTTTACTCTGTTGGTGGCTCATTGTCTGTCTCCTCCTACTGAAGTGCAAGCTCCATGGGGCGGGGACTCTGGTTTGCACACCGATGGTCTCTAGCACTCTACCTGCCCGGCACAGCCTGGGGCTCCATAGGTACCTGTTGAATGGACCAGATGCACATTTCCGATATTATCCTGTTGACGGCAGCATATTCTATGACCAGTTTAGGTGACTCAGAGGCTAGTGTTCATCATATAACTCAAATTAGAGCTGCTGACAATAAATGAGAGAATCCTGACACCTATTTGTGGCCTCCAGCAAAATCATTTTTATCTTCTTTCAAAATATTATGACCTTTTCCAAAGGCCTGAGTCTTCTTGGCTCCCTCCTGCCAGGGGTGGAAGCAAACATTCTATATCCATGGCTGGGACAGCTGGCTGCAGAGGAGTTGGGTCGTCACCTCCACCCCACAGGTGAGGTTCACAAGTCTCTGTTTAAGCTTCTTCTTGAGTTGTCCCTCTCAGAGGGACAGGTGAGAAAGGAGATCAATGTTACAGCACCCCCTGCCCACCGTCACCACACACTTATACACACTTGCACAGAGAGCCGTGGGCTCTGGGGACATGCTGCTCAGACATCTGCCACCGTGAGTGTCACCTGCCTCAGCTCCCCAAGACTCCTTGTAAAAGGACAGGTGTTGTGGCTCCTGTCCCATCCACACCGAGGGGCATTGTCCTGGGCCAGGACTAAGGCCTTGGGGAACAGTTGGACTCAAGGCACTGAACCTCGCTGTCAGTGTAGGACATGTTTCCAGCCTTCCAGGGGCATAGCCAGTTGCTGGAAATACTGGTGGCCACAACCCTCGTCCCCAACACACACACACGCACACACACACACACCCCGTGTCCTATCTCCTGGGGCAGGTGGCTCTCCCTCTAGTCTGTGACAGCTGCCAAGTTGACTGAGCTGCCCTGCACTGCTGGGCCACGTTCTGGTTTGCTCTTCATTCAGTAGCAGCAAAGGCAGCTGGCCTCTAATTTTGGTCGCTAGACATGTGATGGCTCCTTCGGAGTTTAGGTGTAGAGACAGACACCAAGGAGGTACAGTGCCAGGGAGAGAGATGACAGCTGGGCTGCCAACCCAGGGGTGGGCTTCCCGTGGTGCCATGAAAAAGTGAGGAGACTAGTCTCCTCGTCCCTTCTCCCTCCACTTCCCAGAGGTCCACATGTGGGATCTCATTCAAGTGCCACAGTAAACACTGGTTTACTGTATTATTCCCCTTGCCCGGGTGAGAGAAGGGGAGAGAGGACGTCTGGCCTTCTCGCATGCGGGCCAGTGGGCTGTCCACAGTACACCGTGGTCCACCCCTCCTTCCTGTCCAGCTTTCAAGACTGAGGGCCGGTACACAGCTCCTGCATTTGCACATCAGCCTTGGGAGCCATGGAGATTGTAGCTCGATTCGTAAAGAACTTGTATAACGTAACATCCCACATTCTTGGCTGAGCCTTTGCCAGGGCAGGGGCACTCAAGGTACTCTGATCCCCTATGGCCCCAGCCCCCACCCTGGGCAGTAGACCATCACTCAGTGTGGTTCATGAGCAGACATTAACCAAACTGATGCCTGGGAATCTCTGGTCTTCTTTCAATTAGGGAAGTGGAGCACCATTTCCTGGGGGGCTGCTATGGACTGAATTGTGTCCCCCCAAATTTGTATGTTGAAGCCTTAAACTCCCAATGTGACTGTATTTGGAGTTAGGGCCTCTAAAGAGGTAATTAAGGTTAAGTGAGGTCACAGGGTGTGGTGCCGAGCTGATGGGATTAGTGTCCTTGTAAAAACAGACACCAGAGACCTTGTTCTCTCTCTCTTTCTCTCTCCCTTCCTGCCCCGCCGTCTCTCCCTCTCTGTCTCTTGCCTCCATGGGCAGGCAGTGAAGAAAGATTATATAAGAGCAAAGGGAGAAGGCGGCCGTCTGCAAGCCAGGAAGAGAGCCCTCACTAGAAACTGCATTGGCCAGAACCTTCACCTTGGACTTTGGTGGCTGTTTACTGCACTGAGCCTGCAGCTCTGTCTGCACTGCGGAGGCTGATGCTTCTGGGCTGAGGCTCTGTGGGTTTGGTTAGTTAGTTTAATTGGCTTAGCGTAGGGTCAAGGAAAAGGGGAAAGAAAAGGAAGGGTAAAGTGGGAGAGATAAAAGCATAGGGAAGAAAAGTGGGGGACAGGATCAAGGTACAGAGGCCTTCAAATCCCACAGTGCCAGGCTGGGAGGGGACATGGACACCTGCACACAGTGACACCCACGCCATCTCTCCAGTCTTCGGTTTCCTCTTTGGATGACAAGACAGGCGAGCTCCCAGCATTCAGAGCCCACACACTCTGCACACCCGCCACACCCATCCACACGCGGGGTCCCTACGCCCGGGCCAGGTGGCAGAGAGGAAGAGTGTTTACGGAGACAAAGCCTCCTAGAGCCTTGACTCATTTTAGGTTGTTTGTCAATTTTTTTTTCAGCCCAGTGTGTTTTTTAAAAAGCAGCACAATAGTCAGGCTGACATCATCCGGCGTTAGTGGAGACGCTATAAACATTTCCATTTTGAGTCAGGCCAAAGCGTTACTTTATGATATTATTTAATCATCTCTTCCAGCATTCACCTAATCAGTACAAATGTCAAGCAAATGCTCACAGTGAAAGAACCCAACATATTAAGAAATCAACAAATTTGTGGTAATAATAATAACCACCGCCCCCATCCCCCCACCAGGCTAAGTACATACGGTTTTGGATCTCTTCCAGGGGATTCCACAGAGCCCAGGAATGTTTTTGCCATTCACTTACACAGCTGAGCTGGCCCCCCGGTTGCCGTGACAGGGAGCTTTGTTTATTTGGTTTTCACTTTTCTGCATGAAATTCAGTCCTGTCTTGAGTCCCCTGCCTCTGGGGCTCTCTGAATGTTTCTAACTAGAACCTTTCTGCTCATTTGCAAGAAGACTTGCTCCCCTGGGACTGGTGGGTGCCTGCAAGCACAGCTTTGGGGGCAGGGGTCTGCTTGGACTGTAGCTCTGCTTGGTCAGCTCATAAACTGGGAGGGTTTCTGCATTAAAATTTTCCTGCAGTGTTAAGTGTTATTTAGAATAGCCCTAATTTGGCTTGGAACTCAATGTGGTTTTCTCGTAAACCCAGTGGACTGCTTCATCTGGGAGGTTCATGCACGGGCTCTGTCTTGTCATCATCACCACATTACGTAGATTGTGGGCACACTGGCCTCCACGTGCCCTGGTGATCCCAGCAAGCTTTCCCCTGACGGGGGACGCTGGTCAGAGTGTCTGCATCGCTGCTCCTAAAAGGGAAGCAGGGTAAAACGCATCAGATGTTTGCGAGGTGGGGAGATTACAGTTCAAAATAGAATGGCCGGAGCTTCTTCGAAAAGTAAATATGCAACTAAATAGGTGACCCAGCAACTGTGCTCTTGGGCATTTATCCCAGAGAAATGAAAACTTGTGTTCACACTAAAACCTACACATGAATTTTCATAGCAGCTTTATTTGCAACAGCCCCCAACTGGAAACAATCTAGCTGTCCTTCAATAGGAGCATGGTAAACGAACTGGTACATCTGTTTCATGAAATGCTCCCCAGCAATAAAAGAAGAACCAACTATTGATACATGCAACAATCTGACGGATCTCCAGAGAATTGTTCTGAATGAAAAGTCCATTCCCAAAGGTTACACACTACATGGTTCCATTTATATAATATCCTTAAAATGACAAAGTCATAGAAATGGAGAAGAGATGAGGGTTTAGCAGCAGTTATGGAGGGAAAGTGTGTGAATACAGAAGGGTACCTTGGGGTTCATTGTGGTGATGGTAATGCCTGGTATCTTGAGTATATAAATGTCAATATTCTGGTTACGCCATTGCGCATAGTTTACAAGATGTTGCCACTGGGGGAAACTGGACAAAGGATACAGGAATTTTTTGTATCTTATAACTGCATGTGAATCTACAGTTATCTCACAATAAAACGTTTAATTTTAAAAAATAGGGTGACCAGCGTGGGCGCACTGAGCTAAGACTTGCAAGAGGTGAAGGTGGCAGCCATGACTGTATTCAGGGTGGCAGTGTCCCCGGCAGTGTCCCCGGCAGAAGAGCCCCTGCCTGCTCCGGGGCACCACGGGGTCAGTGTGGTGAGCACAGGAGATGCATCAGAGGGCTAGCTGGGCCCGAGGAGGCATGGTAAGCTTCTGGCTTTCACTCTCTGTGGTCTGGGGAGCCACAGATGGTTCTGAGCAGCAGAGTGACATGGGCAAACTTCAGTTCTAACAGACTCCTCTGGCTGCTGAGTGGAGATGAGCTGCTGCAGGCCAAAGGGGATACAGCTGGGATAGCTGTTACCCTCAAGAGGCTCACCATGACAAGTGGGCCCACCAATAAGTAAGACCATGAGCATTAGTAGTGAACGTTATGGAACAAGCAAAGACTGGGCTAGGAGATGCAGGTGGGGAGTGGGAGACGGAGCCAGTTCAGAGAATTCGCAGCAGAGGGAATAGTCTGTGCAAAGGCCCTGAATGGGGGAAGAGGAAAGACGGGGTCCAGAGACACAGTCACTTGCCATCATTACCACCGTTCAGCTCTCTGTCCCTGCTTGGCCTCTCCCAAGGAAAGCGCTTTGCATCCAGGGCCCTGGCCTCACACTCCTCCCATGTCTCTCACACAGAGTCACAGAGCCAGGCCTGGCTAGTGCTTCTCGGGTGCCCAAGGACAGCTGTGACTTCACAGTGAGCACAAATTCTACTTTACTTTGAGTGTAAGAAATCGTGGGAAATATGAAATCCAAGTCTATTACATGTGTCTGCTCCCCAGAGCCTCAAACCCACACATGGCAGGGCCTCGTGTCCCAGGGGAAGAAGACATGGCAGATGGGCTGGCGTGCCAGGGAGCAGGTGCAGGATCCGTGAGGCCTGCTATCTTGGAGACGTAAAAGTAAAAGACGGAATGAACACACTTTGACAAAATATGCACACCATGTTTATCGGATTCTAGGACTGCTCTAACAAAGTACCACCAATGGGGTGGCTTAAAATGACATAAGCTTGTTCTCTCACAGTTCTGGAGGCTAGAAGTCCAAAATCAAGGTATTGTCAGGGGAATGTCGTCCCTGAAGTCTCTAGGCGGGGTGGGTCCTTCTTGCTTCTCCCAGACTCCGACAGCCCCAGGCATTCCTTGGCTTATAAAAGGGATCTCTGCGTCCGTTTTCACACACTGGCCTCCCTCTGTGTCTGTGTCTCACTGTCGTCACATCATCTTCCCTCTTCTTATAAGGACACCAGTCGTATTGGATTAGAGCCCACCCTGATGACCTCATCTTAACTATTTCCAAATAAGGTCACATTCTGAGGCACTGGGGATTAGGACTTCAACAGATCCTTTTGGGGGACACAATTCAGCCCATAACCATGCCCTGCCAGGAGATGAACAGTGACAAGAAAAGACTGGGCAGCTTTTGCTCTGCAGGATCAAGTTGCACCAGAGAAGCCATTCTGAGCTCATGGCCACACCCCAGGTCTGCTGACTCTGAATCACTCCTAACTAATACCTTTAAAAACAGGCTTCAGTTTGAGTGATTATGTTATTGATTTTTGTGTAAAAATTATTTTTATGACCTGAAAGCCAGGGCATTTTTGTGAGTGGTGCAGTGCCTTATGATCACGCAGGCCTGAATGACAGGCCCTCACCCCTTGGCGACCACACCAAGGGAAGTAAGTGGGGGTAGATAAGGCCAGACTGGATCGTGGAAGACCCAGGAAGCCAGCAGAACTTGGACTGGCTTGAGGAGGCAGTAGGGAGCCACTAAAGTCCCCAACAGGGGAGTGGTATGGGAAACACAGCATCTCCCAGGACTGGGCTGGGCAGGACGAAGGTGACAAATCAGGAGGCATCTGGAAGTGAGGTGGAGGTGAAAGGATCAGGAATTGGGGATCAAGATGAAGGTATAAATAGAGTGTCTGATGCTCTCAGACTTGAGAAGACACAGGAGAACCTCTTTGGGAGACAGTAAGACTTAGGGAAAGAACCGTTTTTTTGGTTTTTTTTTGAGACAGAGTCTCACGCTGTTGTCCGGGCTAGAGTGCCATGGCGTCAGCCTAGCTCATAGCAACCTCAAACTCCTGGGCTCAAGCGATTCTCCTGCCTCAGCCTCCTGAGTAGCTGGGACTACAGGCATGCGCCACCATGCCCAGCTAATTTTTTTATATATATGTTTTTAGTTGGCCAATTAATTTCTTTCTATTTATAGTAGAGACGGGGTCTTGCTCTTGCTCAGGCTGGTTTCAAACTCCTGACCTTGAGCAATCTGCCTGCCTCGGCCTCCCAGAGTGCTAGGATTACAGGCGTGAGCCACAGCACCCGGCCGGGAAAGAACTGTTGATCAGTGTTGAAAACCAGAGCATGCAGGAAAAACAAGGAAGGAGAGCTTCAAGTAGAAGGGGAAGCTTAATGGCTTCGGGCTTCACCCAGGAACAAGTGTGTGGCGGTTCTTGTAGGAAAGTCATCTTCTCCAGGTGTCCTCTTCATCCTCTGCAGAGATGGCTCTTTGCCTTGCTCCCAAGGTCCTAGAGGTCTCAGTCTCCCCAGGTGACCACATGGCCTCAAAGGCCAGGGCTAGATGTCCCCTGATCCTGCAGCCCCTCTTCCCATGTCCTCGTTAGAACCAGGGGCCAAAGGAGTGGGCTGGAAAGGAAGAGAGGACTGGAAAGGACCCAGGAGAAGTGATCTGGCCAAGAGCTTGACACGGGCATAGTCCTGGCCCTCTGGCAGACACCTACCTTCTCCTGGTGCCACAGACATTACAGCTGACTCCATTTAAAAGAGGACAGCAAATATATAAATCACGACCTCAAAATTCCCTTGACCTCTAACAGGACACCAGGGAAATATTTGTATTATGCCTCAACAACAAGCAGGGTCAGGAATAAATTTGGAATTCTTTAATTTAGACTCTGGGTCACTCCTATGCTTGTTGTTAAATTCAATGCTTGAAATAATTTCCTGCTGTGAAAATATGAGACTCTTGCTATGCAGATAAATAGATTTTTCAAATCAAAGACTTGAGATCTTAAGAATTATCTCAAAATGCCCTTTGAAAAAGCTTTTCTGTTTCTGATCATGAAATGTCAAAGCCACAGTATTATGGACTGCAGTTTTTCTAAATTTAGCTATACTTATTAGTACTCACTCATATCTAAATTAATAAGCTATCATGCTTAATATAATAAAATGTATTTCTTTGGAAATATATTGTATGTAGATAAGACTTTTAGTTCTGAAGAAGTGAAGACATCAACAAATCCTCCCCCCTCTAAACAGCTATAAAACTGGACAGAATTGTCAAAAACAATCATCTCAGGGCTTTGGAAATTCACCATAGGCAAACAATCAATTGAGAAACTTATATTGCTTCCCTACCCCCAGCCTTCCTTTTGGAAGAGAGAGAGAGAGAGAGAGAGAGAGAGAGAGAGAGAGAAACTTATATTCACAAAAAAGTATGGAGATTTAGATAGAAACTATGGGAACATATAATATTCTTACCGAGACTACTTCCACTGTTCTGTCCAGCCTAGTCAGCGTGGTTGTTCTACCAGGACAGGGCTGGCCTTCACTTGGTTTGGAGTGAAGAGTAGAGACCCACAGCCAGCAGCAAGGGAAAATAGCTTACAGATCTCCTAGCATGAATTTGCTATCCTGGTTGAGATAAGCAATATTGGACTAGCCAAAAATATAACAGGAAGATCCTGGAAATGAGATACCATTGAAGGCTGATAAGCATTCCACATATCCTTGGCTATCTGGGAGCTTGTGCATGTATTAGGAGACCCAGGAGGGCCTAATTTTAAAGTAACAGCTGGGGGAGAGTTGAAAACTGCCCCAAATTTAGACATATTTCCCCAATTCAAACACAGACCTACCACTAGCAGAGTGGGGTGTTTGAACACAACTGCTGGCTGATCATTGAATGACCATTAAGCTATACAGACACAGAGGTGACCCACAGAAGCCAACTCCTCCACCCCCCAAAATACAAATACATTAAAAAAAAAAAACTGAGCAGAGATATCGGCAGATGCACACTGCAGGATGACAGATTCTGCAGATCAATTCTGAGCAAGTTATAAACAAATGTAAAGTAGCAACAAGCCAGACTCTGAGAGGATAAAAAGAAAACTGGATCCAGAGTTGTTCTATTATCTAAAATATCTAATTTTGGGGCAGGGTGTGGTGGCTCACACCTGTAATCTTAGCACTCTAGGAGGCCAAGATGAAAGGATTGCTTGAGCCCAGGAGTTTGAGGTTGCTGTGAGCTAGGCTGACACCATGGCACTCTAGCCCAAGTGACAGAGAGAGATTTTGTCAAAAATAAATAAATAAATAAAATAAAACATCTAATTTTTAACAAAAATGTATGAATCATGTAAAAAACCCAGGAAAGTATGATCCATACTGGGGGGAAAAAAAGTCAATGGAAGCTGTCTTTGAGTGTCCCAGATGTTGGATGTAACAGACAAATACTTCAAAGCTGCTATTTTAAATATGTTCAGAAAACTGAAGAAAACCGTGTTTAAAGAATTTAAGGAAAATATTATGAAAATGACTCAACAAGTAGGAATATCAATAAAGAAACAGAGCTTTTTAGAAGAACAAAATGGAAATTCTAGAGTTGAAAAATATAATAAGAAAATAAAAAATTGATCGAATGGGATCAGAGGTAGATCTGAGATATCAGAATAAAGAATCAGTGAATGTGAAGACAGATAGAATGTTATCCATTCTGAAGAACGAAGAGGAAAACTATTGAATAAAACAGAATAAAGTCTCAGAGACCTGTGGGACAATATCATACCAACTGTGTAATGAGAATTTTAGAATGAAAGGAGGCAGAAAAGGGGCAGGAGAAAAAATTGAAGAAATAAAGACTTAAAACTTCCCAAATTTAGTGAAAAACATTAATCTACAGATCCAAGAATCCCAATGAACCCCAAGTAGGAAAAAACACATAGAAATCTTCACTTAGTCACATTAAACTGTTGAAAGCACAGAGAAAATCTTGAAAGCAGCAAGAGAAATACTAATTGTTTATGCCAGAACAACAATACAAATAATGGCTAAATTCTCATTAGTAACAACAGGGGCCAGAAGGCAGTGGAATGACATAAAGTGCTGAAAGAAAAAATTATCAGCTAAGAATCCTATATCCAGCAAAATTATCCTTCAAAAATAAAATTAAATAAAGACATTCTCAGATAAACAAAGACTGAAATAATGTATTCTTAATGAACTGCCTTACAAAAAATACTAAAGGAAATCCTTTAAGATGAATGAAAATTACTCCAGTTGATAATTTGAAACCTCAAGAGGAAATGAAGGAGACCATAAATAGTACATATGTAGGTAATTATAAAAGCCTTAAGGAGTATACATTTCTCTTTTCTTCTATTATTTCTTTAAATGGCATAATAGTATATAAATCGGCTATATTTTTTGGGTTTATAACATATATAAATGTAGTAATATATGACACTAATAGCACAAAAGTGAAGGGAGGGGAGAGAGGAAATGGAGCAATATTGTAACAAAGTTGCTGTGTTTTACTGGATTAAGTTAGTTTTAGCTTGAAGTAGATTGTGATATGTTAAAATGTATATTGTGATTCCTAGAGCAAATGTTAAGACAATAACTCAAAATTATAGCTTAAAATCAACCAGGGAATTAAATTACTGTACAAAATTATTTGCTTAACACAAGGAAGGGAATAAAGGAGGAACAGAGGAACAAAAAAGATATGGAAAACAAATAGCATAATGACATATATAAATGTAATCATATTAATAATTACATTAATTGTGCATTGAATAAATATTCCAGTCAAAATCACAGATTCTCAGACTGGATAAAAATGCAAATTCAACTATATATTTTCTAGAAGATACAGAGTTCCAATTCACAGAATACAAATAGGTTGAAAACCAAAGGTATCTGCTGTCACCTCTCGTATTCATCATAATACTGGAGTTTCTGATCAGTACAAGAAAACAAGAACGATCATCAAATGTATTGCATACAAATTTGAAAAGAAAAAGCAAAACTTTTTAAAAATTCACTGATAGCCTGATCCAATATGTAGAAAATCTTTCTATATATATATATATGGTATACACACACACACACACATACACACACATACACATGCGGTACTAAGTTTATCAATGTCTCAGGATAAAAGGTCAATATATAAAATATCAATTTTTTGCTGTGCATGGTGCCTCATGCTTGTAATCCCAGTGACTTGGGAGGCTAAGGCGGGAGGGTTGCTTCAGGCCAGGAGTTCAAGACCAGCCTGGGTAACATAGCAAGACCTTATCTCTAATAAATAAATAAACAAACAAATAAATAAATAAATAAATTTTTCCTATATACTCACAATGAACAGTCCAAATATGAGATTAGGAAAATGCCACTCACAATAGATGCATGCAAAAGAATAAAATACCTATGAGTAAATTTAACTTAAGAAAGGCAGGACTTGGACACTAAAAAGTATAAAATATTATAAGTGAAATTAAAGATCTAAGTAAATGGAGACACATTCCATTTTTATGGATTGAAAGACACTATTATTAATATGACAGTTCTCTCCAAAATGACTTATAGATTCAACAGAATCCCTATCAAAATCTCTGTAGAATTTCCTTTAGAAACTGATAATCCAATCCTAAATGTATATGAAATGCAAAGGACCTAGAATAGCGAAAACAATTTTTTAAAAGAAGAACAAAGTAGTAGGAGTCACACTACTTGATCTCAAAAGTTACTACAAAGCCACAGTAATCAGAACAATGTGGTATTGGTATAAAGATAGGCATATAGATCAATGGAACAGAATTGAGAGTTCAGAAATAAATCTTTAAACTGATTTTCACAAAGGTGCCAAAGTAGTTCAGCTGAGAAAGAGTGGTCCTCAACAAATGTTGCCAGGACAATTGGATATCCATATGCAGAAAAATGAACTTAGACCCATACCTTACAATATATGCAAAAATTAACCCAAATGAATCATAGACTTAAAAATAAGAGTAAAAACTATAAAAATTCTAGGAGAAAACATTGTAGAAAATCTTTGTGGCCTTGGATTGGGTAAAGAGCTCTCAAGGATGATATGAAAAGCACAGTATGTTACCAAAAGAAGAAATTAATTGACTTCAATATTACAAAAATTTATGCTCTTCAAAAGATACCATTAAGAAAATACAAAGATGAACCACAGATTGTGAGACCATATTTGCAATTCTATGTCTGATAAAAGATTTGTATCTAGAATATATAAAGAACACTCACAATTTAATGATAGAGAGTCAAAGAACTTAATTTTAAAATGGGCAAAATATTTCTATAGATATTTCACCAAAAAAGATAGTCAAATGACTATGAGCACATGAACACATACATCTACATGAAGACTTGTATAGCTGGACACTGGGAACCACCTTTGCCAGTAGAAGGAGTTGGGGGGTTGGATGTCCTGCTGAGCTTGAATGAATCTGCACTGCACAGATTAAATCTATCATTAGTTGTCAGTAACGATGATAAGAACAACACTATTACATAATCTATTTATTCCTAGTGACTATGGCATTCTGTCCCAAAATAGGCACTGCCATTATGAAGGCACATTGATGGCACCATGTTATCTGAGCCTCACTCACCCAGTAGGTAAAATTATTCCCAAGACTGGCCTACCATGGCCACTTACCCTCAACCCCTGGGGTTACCTAGTCACCTCCTCACCTCCTTCTCTTAGCAACAATATCCCAGGTAGTAATGGCCCAGCTACCTAGCCTGTCTTTCCGAATAAAGTGCATCTTGCCTGGTTAAGACTGACCGAGTACTCCTACTTTTCTAATCTCTGTCTCTTTGAAACAAAAATATATGTCCTATGATCTTGACATGTGTTACAAAGAGACGAAAGGAGAGAGAAATGAGAACATTTACTATGACTGAGCTCCATCGCCAGGACTTGTAAAAATCAGTGCAAAACCTTGGTAGCCAAGGAGGAGGGAGAAATGTGGTTTCCTGAGCTTTGCTGAAAAGAAGGAATTTCTCCTATGGGGCAACTTGCTTGGAAATAGAAGGAGCTGATATTTAGACATGTGATTCTCATTACTAGCTACATCCTTTCAGACAGGAGGCAGAAATAATTGGATCCATTTCTATTTTAATTATAACTCTTTGGCTTTAAAGAAATCGCCAGTGGAAATCTGCAAGCCACCACAAACGCCATTCCAAATTCCCCAGATTTTAATGTGGGCTGGATGTCCTTCTGCAGGGCTGAGGCTCCTGCCACAATTGACGCTTGTTGTCATAGACCTAAAGCTTTCCCCAAACAAAGATGAATTGATCTTTCTTTCTCCCTAGCCCCCTGACTTCTCTCCCTCTTCTTCTCCCTCTCTCTCTCCCTCCCTCATTCTGTTTTTCCTTTTGAAATAAGGAGAGAGAACTTTTATATTTTGTCAACCCTTACCCCCACAAAAAAATAAGAGAGAATGAAGACTTTTGCGACAAATGATAGTAGAGCTCAGAGTGCAGGAGTGCACCACTTCTTTTGTATTCTCCCTCGGGTACCCAGCGTGGTTACCCAACCTTTCTAGAGTCCCAGACTCAGGAATAGTTATGAGTCCTGAGAAATGCTTGAAATTGGAGGACAGGCTCCTAGCAAAAAGTCAAAGAGCACAACCAACACCGTGAAACCTCTGGGTTTAAACCCCATTGGAGCCATTTCTGCTCACTTTCTCCCCATCAGTCTCTGTCTCAAAGACATTCTTGGCAGAGTTGGAAGGGAACCCCAGCAAGATAATGCCATCCAATGCCCAAAGGAGGGGATGTGGTGCCCACAGCCCTGAGAGAGGAACCTGGTGGGTGTCTGAGGTTCCTATGCCGGTCCTCTGACAATGGCCCCACAGACGGTTGGTAGCGTGTTGAATGCATCCTGCTCAGAGCAAAGGCTGCACCAGTCTATCTTTTGAAGCTGAGCAAATAAATGTAGAAGCATAATCCATGCTGTTGCCATAGTTTTTCTAAGTTAAAATTCAGACAAAACAGTTATGTATGCTCCAGTGTTTTGCTTGCTTTAATTTGCCCTGCACTCAAATCTCTTACTCAAATTCACTAAATAATTCGACAATTAAAAAAAATCATTTTAGTATAGAAGCAGAACAGTGTTGGCCAGGTACAGTGGCTCATGCCTGTAATCCTAGCACTCTGGGAGTCCGAGGTGGGTGGATCGCTCAAGGTCAAGAGTTCGAAACCAGCCTGAGCAAGAGTGAGACCCTGTCTCTACTAAAAAATAGAAAGAAATTAATTGGACAACTGAAAATATAGTCAAAATTAACCGGGCATGGTGGCGCATACCTGTAGACCCAGCTAGTAGGGAGACTGAGGCAGAAGGATTGCTTGAGCCCAGGGGTTTGAGGTTGCTGTGAGCTAGGCTGATACCACGGCATTCTAGCCCAGGCAACACAGTGAGACTCTATCTAAAAAAGGAAAAGAAGTAGAACAGTGTTTATTTGGTTGGTTGGTTGCTTTATGCACATATACAAATAAAAGTGTGATGCATACACACACACACACACACCCTCCAAGAAATACAAAGGCAAAGCATTGCTGTTTAATTAAACTAAACATGAGGGTTGCACCACACTAATAATACAATTTTGGAATACAGAAAATATATGAGTTAGAAACCCTGAAGTGTTAGTATTTGGAAGTGTTTTCCAAACTAACCTCACAATCAAGAGGCGTTAGCAATGAGCGATAAGCAAGCAGGCAGCAAGCATAGATGCGCGAGTGTGCAGGCCTCAGCAGTGTCTGGCAATCAGCTATCCTAGAACAAGGAAGGCTTGGAGATAAACTCGTGTTTACAAAAAGGCAGTTCAAGCCTAGAAACGATGCCCCAGAGACAACTGTGCGTCAACCAACCACAAGTGTTTTTGTTCTTGTTTTGTTTTTTAGTTTTTCCCTCTTCCACACATTCCCTAATATATCTGACCAAACTAAGTTTGACATCTCCTAATGTTTCAAAAGAGGGAATAAACAGAAGTCATAAAACACCTTGCCCAACAGTATGTTTTCTTGGGTTTCTGTTCTTGTTCAGAAGAGGCAGGCTTTGCATCCGAGTCAATGTGGCCTTTCGTACACTGACACAGAGAGGGGACACTGGGGACTCTGCTGTCACCCTGATGGCTGTTCTCTCTCTCAGCCCCAGCAAAGGCCCACCAGCAGTGAGTGCTAGCCACTTTATCGGATGGGCTGAGGGCTTGTTGTCATCACTGGTTTACATTTCTGCAATTTTTAAAAGTTACACGGTGACTTTTCCCATCAGCGAGGGCCCATTTCACATAATGAATCTGTGTTCAGAGAGAAAGAGGAAGGGGATTATATCCATCCTTCTCCAGACAAACTCTGAACACAGCCTAGATTGGTAATCGTGCAAAGGAGTTTCTCAGTTTTCTTTGTATCTTTCTTGTGAGGATTTCATATCTCTTTTCTTCATGATAGAGACACTGGAGGAAGCTTCTTAGGCAGAACTCGAATCCCTTTTTCTCATGGTTTCCCAGATCCCGTTGTTATTTTGCTTCTCCTGGCTCCTACCCACAACCACATGCCTAAAACCTGAGGATAAGTTATTAAGGAAAGGGGCTTTGGGAAAGGTGTTCATATCCTAAGCCCTGGAACCTGTGACTATGTTAGGTTATTTGGCAAAGCAGAATTGAAGCTGCAGATAAAATTAAGGTTGCTAGTGCTGGCCTTAAAATAGGGAGTTTATTCTTGATTATCCAAGTGGACTCAATGTAATATTAAGGGTCCTTAAAAGTGGAATAGGAAGGCAGAAGAGAGAGTCAGAAAGGGATAGGTAACCCCAAAAACAAATGATCAGAGAGATGCAACATTGCTGGCTTTGAAGATGGAGGAAGGGGCTGTGAGCCAAGGACTGTGGGCAGCCTCTAGCAACTGGGAAAAGCAGGGAAGCAGACCTTCCCCTCGAGCCTGCAGAAAGGAAGCAGCCCTGCTGACACCTGCACTTTAGTCTGCTGAGACTGGTATTGAACTTGTGACCTCCAAAACTGTAAGATAATAAATTTGTGTTGTTCTAAGCCACTAAACGTGGCAATTTGTTACAGCAGCAATAGGAAACTAATACAGGATCAAACACTGCACGGCTAGTCTGTCTCCTCTAACACTGCCATGCAGCCTCATGCCTGATGGTCCACCTCAAATCATTATTAATTTTGTTAGGTGTGATAGTGCCATAGGAGTATTTTTTTTAACAATAATATCCTTATCTGATGGAAATGCACACTCAAGTATTTATAGGTGAAATTACATGGTATCTGGGATTTGCTTTAAAATACGCCCATGGAAAACACCAAGTTGTGAAGAGAGAGATGAAACCAGAGCATTATTAATAATCATTGAAGCTGGATGATGGGTACATGGGAGCTCATTGTGTTATTCCCTCTATGTTTTGTGTATTTTGTGCATGTTTGAATATTTCTGTAATATAAAGTTGAAAAACATGTAGATGGAACAAAATTTCAAATGTCTACCTTAATAGGTAGTTATTTTATTCTATGTAAGCTAAAGAAGCTTGCCTTCATTTTACTTCAATTGTTTTTATTTATAGTTTAGTTAATGAGACTCTTATATTATTAACCCCACCTATGCTGGAGAGGCTGGCCATGACTTTGGGTTCTTGATTTTGACCAGCATGTTGAGATATTGGGAGACAGGAAGATATTAAACCTAATGCACACAATAGTTGCAGTGTTACCGTCTTCCTCTGCTGGCTGAAAAGGTTCTGGGGTCTTCAATAGTTGGAAGAGGAAGAACAGGACCAAGGACAGGCCACCTTCAGGACCTGACACCCCTCAGGTCATCCCTGGTACCCTTCCACTCTCTTTTTCAGGACTTGGTTTAGTCTTCAAGCTTAAACAGAATTTCATCAATTTTAAAATCCACATTTTAATATCTATAAGGTAGGGATGCATCTTGCAATCTGTGGCATCTGACTGGATGATATAGGGTGTATGTTCCTGCTTCTTGTGCCCAGTATCTGGGAGCATGATAATGCCCAGGATTGTGTATATCAGGAGCACCTCGATTTGTTGACAGTTCTTTGACATTTGTAGAAGGCTCCATGGTAGTTTATATCACTTCCATAATAAATTACCACAGGCTTCATGGCTTAAAGCAACACAAATATATTATCTTACAGTTCTGGAAGTCAGAAGTCCTATATGGCATCACAAATCTTGTAGTGGAAATTACAACCCTGGCTGTAGGCAGAGTTTCATTACATGGAGTCATGCCCCTTGTCTAAAGAGAGATCTGATATCTCGGCTTCATTAGAAATATTTGGAAAAGAGAAAAAGATGGCACTCCAGAGAATCTGCAAACAGCCCAGAATAAGGCAGACATCAGACTTATCAACAGCACCTATTGGTGTATGAGGATCATGGAATAATGGTTTAGAAAGTGTTGCAGAAAAAGAGAATTGAATTAGAATTTTATATCTAGCTATATTATCATTTAATGTGAGGGTGAAGTGAAGATATCCTTAGATAAGGAGTCTCATAGAGTTTTACCATACAAAAAAAAGAAAAAACCTTTCTGATAACACTCTTGGAGGAAGAATTCTAGCAAGAAGAGAAGTAAATTGAGGAAAGTGCTTTGGAATAAAGGATATAAGGATGAGCACATAATTTGGTAACATTTACTATTTGTAAATATAAAGCTTATTGTTGTATAAGTAGGCAAGAGCTTCCAATTTGTTCTTAAGTGTCTTCTCTTAAATATGAATAAGAAACCGGGGATCACCTTACAAATGAAAATACAGAAATCAAACAATTAGAAAAATAGAATTTAGAAACTAAGACAATTCAATGAGCAGAAGAAAATGCTAAAAAATATAATTAATATTCTATATAGATGAGACATTACATCCATTAAAAAGAATAGGAGGCAACAAAAATGAAGCATTCAAAAAGCAAGAGATATCTCTTGGAAATTATAAATGTGATAGCAGAAACTAAAAAGTCAACAGAAGGTTTGAAACATAAAGTTGAGGACATCTTCAATAAAGTAGAAAAAGAGATAGATTGACAGACAGATGAAAATATGGGGGGAAAAAAAGAAAAGAAAATTAGGGAATTAATCCAGGAGATCCAACATCCTAATAACTAGAGCTTCAGAAAGAACAGAGAAAACAGAGGAAAGGAAACTATCAAAGACATAATTCAAGAATATATAACATATTTATAGAGACTATTTAAAATCTCAAATTAGGAAAAGAAAGGAAGGAATATTTGCTTCCACTCAAGGTGGAGAAACAGGAACCAGATTTACACTCTCATCTTAAACAAACAAACAAACAAACAATTGAGACAAATATATGAAACAATGGGTTTTAAGACACTGGACATCAGCCAATAAGGATTAATCCTGAGACAGGAAACAAATGAGGTGATCCTTATGGTTGCCCCAACTTACTACTTTTAGAGAGTTCCCAGACTGAAGCTCTGGGTGAGGGAAACCAGGCAGAGAACAGCAGTCTCCCTGAGTCATCAAGGAGTCAGAGCTTAGAGTCCCAGGGAGATCAATGTGTCTAAAGTTCTTAGGACAGAGAGAGAAACCCAGGTATTACAGATGGTCACCTTGAATATTCAGTGGGGAAGTAACCAGCACAGGAGTAAGATGAAACTACCCAAGACTGGGGGGGAAAGCTATCTGAAAGGATTAGAGAACAATCCATGACACTGACACAGAGCTGGGAACAGTGCCTATTCCCACCAGCCAGACTGGAAAAACTCACAACTCACAGACCATTGGGTAGAATACTCAAGAAGACCTTGCTTTCGTAATGGGAAATAATTAGCCCTAGACGGAGCACTACTCTGGACCCACCAGAATCATAAAAGTAAGACCCAAAAGGATGAGACTGTTTCCAAGAAACTTAACGGCATCCCAGAACAAACCTCAAAAACATTCACAGAATAAAAGAAGTATCCAGTAGCCAACAATGTAAAAATCACAATGTCTGGCGTCAAAACAAAGGTCATCAGGCAATAAAAAGAAGTAGGAAAATATAATTCACAATAATAATAATCAATCAAAACTGACCCAGAACTGACGCAGATGTTAGAATAAGCAGAAAAGACATTAAGATAATTATTAAACCCTATTCTATATTTTCAAAAAGTTAAATAGAGACACATGAGATATTTTTTAAAGACCTAACTCAAACTTCTAGAAATGAAAAACTATAATGTTGGAAATTTTTTAAATGCCCTGGATGAATTAATGGCAGATTTGACTTGGCAGAAGAAAAGAAAAAATAAAAATAAAAAAGAGCCCCAGTAAACTGTGGGACAACTTCAAGCAGTATAATATATGTATTAAATAGAAACAGAATCCTCAAGTTCCCACGCTGGAGCAAGATGGCTGACTACAAGCCCCAGAGCTTCTCTGTCTCACAACGGCATCCAGAACGATGAATAAACAACTATATTTTAGTGAAAATAACTGAGAGAGAGTGTTGGGTGCATAGAGGAGTAACAGAAACTCTGGTGAGCACAGAAACTCTGATGGCCACATGGAGAACAGAAGGAAACACCAGGGCTCCACAAACCAACCAACCCCTAAGTGAGATCCGCAGGGAACCAGGAGGAGCTTCTCTCTATGGCAAAGAGGTGAGCAAGAGGGTCCTAGCAATCTCAATCAACACCTTGGATACATATAGACCTCACCACTGGGGTCCCCCACAGTCCTCACAGGCACTAAGCCCAGCTAAAGGGAATACCTGGAGTCCACAAAGCAGTTAGTGCTCCCCCCAGAGAAGAAGCTGACACTGTGCCCATCCCTGTGGTCTGTACAGCTACTGTGCTAAGATATCTTGAAATTGGAACAACAGTTAGGGGTGAGTAGCCAAACTCTCCTTCATCCCTAAGGTTAAGCCACTGCTGAACCACCCCAGCCAAGTGGTCCAATATCCCCAAGCCAAACTGCAAGCAGCTGTTACACACTTCTTCATGAGGCCAAATGAAGGTGGAGTTGCTCCACCTACCCTTCCCTCTCCCTCCTTGGGGCAGAGCTGAAGCAGTATCCTGCCTCCTGGGAAAATAGTAACCTGGCTACTCAGAGAGGTCATGCCTCCCCAGTACCTAAGTTGAAGCAGCACTCTGTGTCCCAGGAAATGCTCCTTTGGCCACCCAGAGTGGTCATGCACTCTAGTACCTAAGCTGAAGTGGCTCCCTGTATACCAGGGAAATAAATGGTACCTGGGCCACCCAGAACAGTCATCCACCCACTGAGCTGAAGTGGCACATCACACGCTGAGGAATTGGTGCTCTGGCCACGCTGATCAGCTGCACATCCCAAGGCTGAGCTGACCTCATGTATTAATAGAATGATGAAGACTGTGTGGATTTATAAGGAGCATCTGCCCTTTTGGACACAGAAAAGGAAAGCCCATGATTAAAAGAAATGGGGTGCTTTAGACAGAAAATAAATTGAAGGGTCAGCCATGTGAAAGCAGCTTGAAAGAGTTCTTCTTTATTTTTTCTTCCCTTTATAATCTACTGTCTTACTCTGGCTCCAGAGGAACAAACGAAATAGGAAATAAGATCCATTGCAATTGAATTCTTTTAAAATGGCAATTTGATAATGTTTGGTCTCAAGGGAGTGAAAGTACAGTGCAGGCTGAACCTGGCACTTAACTAAATTTCATTTCACTCATAGTAAAGTAGCAAGAGACAGTATGATTTATACCTATATCAGGAAAATATGAGAAAGATTTTACTAGTGGTATCCTACCCAGAATCAAGGAAGGGATGCCACAAAAACACCTTCAATACTTCCCATCACCTGTAGACTGACATCATTCACCATCTTGTTCCTACAGACCCTTTCCAGCCTCCATTTCCATCCCATCCCAGTAATATGAACTCAGCTTCCCCCAAATAGACTGACTTAGTGTTCCACCTACAGTCCTTGAGATTTCCTGACCACCTGTCTGGGAAGCATTACTTGCTAACGACTCTTTAGTGACTTGTCCAATCCTTACCCATCTCCTGTGACCTTTTCCTGTCTCTCCTGTCCTGAGTCAATATTCCCATGTATGAACTGCAGAGCACTTGTCTACACCATTCGTTTGCTGGTAGTTATTTTCTTTTAGCATTTTGAATATTCCATTGTCTCCCAGATACCATTATTTCTGGCTAGAAATTGGCCATAAATTTATGGCTTAATATCTTTAATCAATTTTTTTTAAATGCTCAACTATTAACTCTTCAAATACTGCTTCTGTCCCACTTACCCTCTCCTCTTCTTTTGGGACTCCTTTATGTAACTTCTTTGTCTCTTACCTTAGCTTCTGTTTTTTCCACCTTTTCATCTCCCAATACTTTACTCTGGATATTGTCTTCTGATCATCAAAATTTCATTAATTCTCTCTTTAGCTTTCTATTCTCCTGTTATTCTCATTCCCTGAGTTACTAATTTTGATAGTTGTATTTACAGTTCTAGAATTTCCTTTTGATTTTTTTTAGCTTTTATATTTCTCTGTCAAAGTACTCGATCTCATCTTTCATTTCTCAATGAACACAATAAGCATAATTATTAAAGTCTGAGTCTTATAACTTTATTCTCTAGATCTGTGAGTCTTTTGGTTTCTGCTGGTTGTCACTGATATGTTTTTGTCCTCTTGTATGTCTTGTTAGTTTTTTTCCTCAAGTGAAATCTAACATCACATAAACATAATCATTTTAAAGTGCACAGTTCAGTGATATTAGTACATTCGCAGTGTTATGCAGCCACTATCTCTATTTAGTTCCAAAATATTTTTATCACCCCAAAAGAAAACCCTGTACCAATTAAAGAAATCACTACCCATTTCCCCCTCCCTATAGCCCCTGGCAACTACCAATTTGCATTCTGTCTCTGTTTATGTCTTTACATTTAAAATGGGTTTCTTATAGGCAACACTTGGTTGGTTCTCACTTTGCTTGGGTCTCCGTCCCTGTACTGTTGCCTGGAAACTCTCAAACCAATAAGCTGGAGCAATAATTTTTTTCTCTTATTTCAAGGATCATCATCCTTTGTTGCCTGATGTCTAGTGTCTTAAAACCATTGTTTCATATATTTTTTCTTTCTTCTTTCTTTTCTTTTCTTTCTTTCTTGTTTCAAGTAGGAGGGTGAATATGGTCTCTGTTAGTCAACCTTGGATAGGAGCAGAAGTCTGCTGCCCTTTAAATACATAATTTGAATGTACTTTAGTTTAGCCATTAAAATTTCGATTTAAAATTTTAATTAGTTAATTAAAATTTCATTGTAGCCTGTTTTGAAGCACGGTGGCATTTGATCACATTTTAACTAAGACATTGACCATTCTGAAATCCTTCCCTGCTAACTTGTATTATATAAAATATGCTCATTTCTTCCAAACCTCCTTTGCTTGTAACCAACAAATGACAGCCTCCACATCCTCTTTTCCCCAGGAGGTGGTGAGAACAGCATGTGTTTATGAACTGTTGAAGGCATCCCTAGTCATCAGATGCACTTTGACTACAGCTGGCCTCTCTCCTTAATACTGGGATCACCACATTCCCTCCCCAGGTGTGTGTAGAATCAGTGAGCTCTATGCAAACTGTTAGAGCTCTGGGGGTTTTTTGATATTTGTTTTGAAATCCATCATAGTTAACTTCTAGGTGTTTGTAGATTTCTAAAAACAATCTTCATTTACATGAAGATATTTCTGAGTTGAGTTATTTTCTCTTCTTCTTCTAATTTTTTTTTTGTTGTTGCCATCAGCCTCTAGTGCTTCTAAATGATCCAGATGCCCTCTTCTGCCCAGCTCTGACTCTCTCGGGGTGGAATGAATGCTGTCTGGGAACCACTGGTGCTGTGGTATGCATGTGATCAGGTGCCTTCAGCTGACGCCTTGTCAGAGGCAGACACCTGAGAGTCCCCCACCACACAGCTCGGCTAGATATCATGTTGGCTTTAACACACTACAACCAAGGAGCATTTAAACAAAAAGCAGGCTTCTCGTCATGCTCAAACCTCACCCATCATAAAACCACCCTCCCTGATGTTATTGCCCCATCTCTTTCTGCCTTTTCCCGGCCAGACTTCTTGAGAAGAACTGTCTGCACTTGTTCGCTCCATGTCCTCACACCTAGCCTGATTGCAATCTGGCTTCTACCCCCACTCCCAGCCTCCCAGAACGTCTCTCACCGGCTCCTGCAATCACCTTCAGGCCTCATCCTGCCTGCACTGGCAGCGTGGGATGCTGCAGACACACCCCTTCCCTCCGGATTTCTCTGCCACGCCCCACACTCTTTCTGCCCCCTCCTTCGGTTCCCACCCTGTTTCGTTCAAGGTCCTGGGGGCTTTGTCCCAACTTTCTTCTCTTCTTCCAGGAGAACCCGTGGCTCCTGTGGCTTTGACCCTGATGGAGGATTGGGGAGGAAGAAGGAGAAGACTTTGTAAATCAGGGGAGTGTGCCAGGCCATGGGTTGGACCCTGAGAGAATTGCTGGGGAGGAGAATTAATTCAGCTGGGAAAGAATGGGGACACTAAGGATATGCCTGCTGCTTCTAGGTGTGGTACCTAAATCCTGACGAGTCAATCGTGCTTGTGTATCTAGAACACAGGCAATGTGAAATATGCAAGGCCAGAGGTTCCCACCAACAAATTATTAGCACACGGGATGCGGCATGTAAGCACAGCGCAGTACGTCAAACTGGCGTGCAGAATACGATTTCACTGTCTCAGAATTGCTAGGAGGAATAGGACATTACATGTTGCAAATCCCTCCTGTGGGAAAAGAACCATTCAGATGTGTTTATTCCAGTTTGTTTTATACACATGTGTGTGGTAAAGAGAAGTAACAGAAGACACTGCCCCTCTATGGTTTAAACACCAGGACCTACAACTACAATTTTGTCCAGTTGCCAGTCTCAGCTTGGAAATCTTCTCCCTACCGGAAAAGACTTTTTCCTCCTTCCCAGCTGAGCTTGAAGCTGCCTTTCCTGGGAAGTCTTCCACCATCTCTGGTTTGTTCCCCATGTGTGACTGCCTGGTCACTCACACTTCATCCTGCTGTGACTCAGGTGACTCATGGAAAAGCCTTCTTTCTTCAGCAGGTCTGTAAGCTTCTTGGAGGCAGGGCTGGTCCCTCAAGGCGTCTAGGAAAGCACCTCACCTACCATGAGCACTCAGTGACTATTTGTGACCTGGATGACTATTTGTGAGCTGGTGTTTTTCTGTAAATTCCTGCAGGAGGGCCAGGATTGCTGCACAGAGGTGGCATTGGCAGGGTTTGTGGCTGCTCACCCCAGCCTCAGCCACCTGTCAGCCATGAAGTGCCACTGGGGAGCCCTGATGTGGCACCTTGCCAGCCCCTGCACCAAGCTTGTAATTCTCTACTCGGAATGAAGGAGGGTGGGCTGAGGGAGAATAGTGCAGATCCTCCCTGCCTCATTCTACAGCACACCTTATCCCAAGAGCCTTTAGAGGATGTCAGGGACGTGGCAGGGACAGCAGGAGTCAGTCTGTCCAGGCTGAGTTATGATCCAGCTCTGGGCAGCTCAGGCTGTGCGTGGGGTGAGGGCGGAACTTAATAATCAGATAATACCCTGCTGCATTCCGGTCATTCCAACAGTCTAAATCCCTTTCTGATCCATTTCTCCTCCTTTCCAGTTGAGCTCCCTGAAGACTTCCCTGCCCTGAGCCTCCTCCTGGCCAACCCTACTCCCCTCTTGCTTCCGTGCCCGGCTGACCTGGACCTCTCTACCCTCCTGGGTCACTTGGGCACCATGCATGAGCCACCACACTCTGGCCTCCTTCCCGGTCCTTTATCATCTCGACAACCATCCTCTCCCTTCCCAACACCTCAGCCGCTGACACCCGCAGCCTAACTCCATGAGCCACCTTCAAGAGCTTCTTGGGAGCCCGCTGCTCTGTCACCACGGCTCCTGCTCACTGCAGAATCCCAGCTCCAACACTTCCGTCCACAGGGTGTGCTCTGCAGGGCCAGTGTCTCACCTTCTTCCTTGTCCAGGTTAGCCCCACTTGGAAAAGCCCCAAGGTGGCACCTTGCACAGATGCCCTTGACCACCTTGCACCCTTTCTCTCCACTGGGGGTGAAATCCTAGTGTGCGTTAACCAGAACCATCGGCCCAGGCAGACCTGATCTGGGACAGGACAGGGACTTCCCAGCCAGGAGGACCCTTTCAGAAATCTCAGCTGAGCCTTAGCCCTGCCAGGCAGGCTCACCACAATCCATGGACAAGTTCATGTCCCCTCCCCATTCTCCTCAAATCCTCTCCTCCCAACCCCATCCCCAAGCTCCGCAGAGATCCACTGTTCCTGGGAAAAGGTAGAAAAGCCTTCCACTCCCAGCGGTGGGGCAGGAACCCTCTTGCACTCAGGATCCTGTGCCAGAAAAAAGCCCTCAGCCACTGCCACCCCCCCGAGCCACCCTATTAAACTCTCAACTCCGGCACAGGTCACCTGGCTGGCCTTTGTGTGAAGCAAATGGGCTTCATGGAGATGTGATCAGGAAGTATTGTTCATTTCCCCTGCAGTGAGCTTGCTTGCCCCGTAGGAAAAAACTCGGGCAGCTCTTAAGATCTTTCTAGTTATTTATGAGTAGCAACAGGTGCTGTAGTCACAAAAGTCCGGTAATTAAAATGTTGCATCCAGCAACATTTTATTAAATAAACTTGAAATGTCCTGTTTGGGCTGGGTAGCCACCTGCAGGGGAAATGGCATTGTTCATTCCTCTCCTTCTCCTCCAAGCTCTTGCATTACTTTAGCTCCACCCTTTGCTGTGAGTTTTGGCAGCGCCCAGGGTGGAGATGAGGAGGGTGGGGCGGCAGCGTTCTCATATAACTTGGCATTTTGTGACCATCTGGCATCAGCCCTCTCTTTGAAGCAGGTTCTGTCCTCCCTGGGGTACTTTTGTGGTTTTTTCGGAGACTGCCTAGTGTCCAGGGTTCTCTTTCCAGCTGGTCACTCAAGACACCTTCCTCAGCCCTTCTGGGACTGAGGGAGCCTCAGAACTTCCTCTGCTGTGGGTTTTGCGCTTCAAGAAGCCTTCTCAGGTGGGATATAAAACACCCCAGGCCAGCTTTCTCGCTGGAGTGGCCCAAGCTTGGTCCTTGCGAAACAGTCCTGCATTCCCTTTGGCCCTGTAGACTGCCACCCCCCTTCCCCTCCCGTGCCACCCCTCTGCTGCCTCCCTTCATGGCCATTGCTGTTCTAAAGCAGAAAGGCAGCAGACAGCCAGGAAACAGGCATGTCCTACAGGGGAGTGGGCAACCTGATCACTGTGATATATCAGTGACAGTTCTGCCCTTCCCTCAGGCCCAGAAAGGCTGCCGCATGGCAGGCTGTAGAAGACCGTGCTCCACAATAGAAATGAATCCACGTGTGTACACCAGGTGGTGTGTCATAGCAAACAGTACGGTGACATCTGGCCCATCGTATAATAATATCTAGAAGCCCGAATGTGAGCTGAGGTGGCGATGATGCCTCTGATTCGACCTGTGTCTGGGGCTTATCTGGGGCTGACTCCCCAGATGGTGAAGCCGCTCTGCACCCAGCAACCAGGGTGCAGTCTAAGAATAGAAACCCCTTCCTCTTTCAAGCAGAAAGAGATTTAGGGCAAAGAATGTTTACCAAGGAATTGCAATGGATGGGGGTAGGGCTTCAGGTTGCCAGAGGAGGAATTCCCCCAGGGTGCCAGGGGCTGGTGCTGCGGAGGGGCCAGTGTGGCCAGTGCCAAAGCAGAGCGGCCGCTGCTCCCCCGACTGGCAGAGCCATGCTGAGGCCAGGCCCAGGAGTGCGGGAAGTGTCGGCCACACGCTTCCCGCCCCACAGCACGAAGCAGGCATGGAGGGCAGGCCTGGCACTGACAGGAAAGTCACTGAAACAGATTCCTGGGAACAATGTCTCTTCTATTCAGAAATCTTTCATTTCTTTTTTTTTTTTTTTTCAGAAGCTGGGTGGATTGAGTTATAAAAAATGACTGGCATGTATGGCAAGTCATGTATGACAAACTCAGGGGAAAGAGCTTGAAGGAGCCTGTTGGAGACCATTCAGACACCCTTGGCCATCTCTCTTGAGTTTCACAGATGAGGAAATAATAGTAGTGATAACAACAACAATAATAATAGCTACATTTTTAGTGCATGTGAAATATTTCCTAGACACATAGGAAACTCTGCCTTGTTTATTTATTATCTCATTTATTTCTTAGGGCAATTTTAAGAGGTGATTACTATCATTGCCTTCCTTTTACAGATGAGGAAACTGAGACGCCAGGTAAATTTACATGCCCCCCAGTGCCCTGGCCGGGAGAGAACAGTCCAGAAGGAGAGCCATGCCAGATGACCCCTGGTCTGGTGTGATTTTCATTACACTGCGCAGCGGACAAGCTCAATGGGAAATGCTCTCCTACACCCAGGTTAGGGTCTGAAAGGCTGGTCACAGACTACTCTCCACTTTTCAAGGTGAGCAGATTCATTGCTTTGAAAATGCTTGTGGCATTAGACTGAAATGCCAAGGCCAGAGTATGAAGACCAGGCCACGGAAGGAAAAATGGAGGCTGTGCAGATAGTGTCAGCTTGATCCACAAGAGTCCCACGGTCCTGAGAGTCAGTCCACTCCCAGGCCCCAAGAGAGGCGAGCTGACCAGGGACAGACAGGAGATCATGGGGAGAAACAGAACGGGATCCTGGTGCTGGGAGAGGAGTGGGCTCAGGAGAGTGAAGGAGGCCTAGAGACCTGGGAGGCTCCAGAGAAGAAACAGGCTGGGAGCAGGAGGGACTTTGGCAGGAAGATAGCCTGCGGGTGATGCTGGAGAACAAGCCCTCAGGTAATGGGGAGAGGCCCGAAAGAAAACACCAGACTTTGAGAGGAAATTATCCTGGAAAAGGAAAATGGCCTCTGTGAGGAGAGGGTCAGGTACAGCCTGGAGAAGGCCACACTAGTGTGTGTGTGTCTCTGTGTGTGTGTGTGTGTGAAAGCCAGGGGCTGTGAAGGAACACAGCAGGAGGGAGAATAGAAAGCGTCAGGTGAATTTGAAAGTGTGTTCAGGGACTTAGGAAGAGAGAAGAGACCTCAGAATCTGCCAGGTGTTTGGAGGCAGAGTCTTGGCTAAGAAACCTTCTCCTCTTTCACAACCCCCGCCTGCTGAGTCTAGCCTACTATTTCCTGCACTCCCCTGGCCGGCCCCGCCCTCAACGCGCCCACAAGGGGTCACCCCCGTGCAGCCCATTCCATCTCACCGCCCGGTCCAACTGCATCCCTGACACCGCCGCCCGGTGCACGCCCCCACGGCCCCCGCGCCCCATTCCAGCCTGTCTGCAGCATCACCCCCAACTCACTGTCTGTGAGACACCTTGGGCTCTTAGCATGTCCCCCGAATATATTGTGTTTGATCTCTGTGACACCACTAGATTGTGAGTACTTTGAATCATGTCTTATTCATCGGGGTATCCCTGTCAGGGTGGGGAACCTGTGGCCTTCTCGTTTCAAGATTGTTCTTTTTTAAGCACCAAAGGAGGTAAGAAAGCTTCATCTTTCTCTGCTGCACCCCTTTGAATAAAAGGATTTGTTCTGTAAAATTTGGATTCAGTCAAAAGGCCGCAGTCAAGAATCCAGAAGGCCACCTATGGCCCAGGACCGCAGGTTCCCTGCTCTTCCAAAGTGCAAGTAGGTGGTAACACGCGGGTGACTGCCCCAGGCTAGAGCCAGCAAGCGAGTTGAAAGTCTCAGTCCCCTCGCGCCCTCTTGTGGAGAAGAGGCCAACGAATACTATCCTACTGTTTTAGAAGATAGGGATTTAGTTCTTTCCCTGCCTCACCCTCTTCCTCTAAACACAGTTATAATACGATATAATGATATGTCTTTAAAATATCATGATTTTGTAAATATTTTTCACAGATGAACCAGGCAGGATTGTATAATTGTATTTCCTTTTCTAGTAACATCCTCTGGGCTTTTGCTTCAGGACAACCATTACATTGCTTCATTTTTTTTTTCTTTTTTGCTTAGTTTTCTAGGTACTTATCAAAATGAATGCCTAAAATCTCTGCTGAAGCTGTAAGGTCCCCTAGATATTGTCAATCAAATCTGGATTCTCCAAAAACTCTAGTTTAAAAAAATTATTGGAGCTATTATCATGCCTGCTGCTGAAACTGAGACAATTTATCCTTTCATTTGTAGCACATCCCGGGATTCCACACTTGCTTGCCTTTTTGGCCTTTCAGTGAGTAGAAAATCTGATTTTTAATAAGTCAAATTCATCATTTTTCCCCTTTGTGATTAGAGTTTTTAGCATCCTATTTCTAAAATATTAATATCTTCCTATCCTAATATCATGAAGATGATTTCCTATGTTATATTCCAAAATCTTTATTGGTTTGCTTTTCACAATTAGATTTACAATTCACTTGGAAATGATTTTTGTGCATGGTGTGAGGTAGGGGTCAAATTTTATTATACTTTTTCTATTTAGATACTTAATTGATCCAGCATCATTTATTGAAAAAGACATCTTTCTCTCAATATTCTGCAGAGTTACTTGTGTTACACATCAAGTATCCTTGTATGTATGAATGAATCTATTCCTGGGACCTCTAATCTCTTCCATTGATCTGTTTATTTTCCTTACATTGTTTTAAGTACTGCAACTTTTTAACCACTTCGGTACCGCGCTCACCGGCCGCGAAACCCACAGCCGGCACTCATAGTCCGCACGATAGTTTGTGCTGTGCATTGACGACGAATCCGTTTTGCTCTTGTGTGATGATGAGGAAAGCTTTAAACCACTGAAAGCTTGTTTTACTTTACAGGCAGCTTTACTTGTAATGTAAATCAGAATAGGTAACAACATATACATATATGTTTTCATTACGTTATTTTTAAATGTTCACAATTTTATTTTGATAAATGAAAAATTAGAAAAGTCATATCACGGCTGTCAGCTGAAGTCGCTGTGCGCCTTCATCTGTGACTATCGACTATAGTCGACACTGGTACCGAAGTGGTTAATAAATCTTGATACCCAATAGAGCAAGTCTTACCACCTCACATTTTCCTTCTTAACTCTTTTTATTTCTATACAAATGTTAGTATCAGTTTTTCACTTGCCTTTAAAAGTGCTTCAATTTTTATTTGAATTGCATTACATCTACAGATTAATTTGGGAATAATTATCATTTTTGCAATATCAGGTCATCTAATCTGTGAACATGGAATATTATTTCATTTTCTTAGATTTTCTGTAATGTCTCTCAATAACATTTTAAAGCTGTTTTCTCAATAATTTTCTCTATAAATTTTATTTTATAAACCCAGTAAAATATACATAACAAAATTTACCATCTTAACCAATTTTAAGTGTACAGTTTAGTATTGTTGAATACATTCACACTGTACAATCTTCAGTACTCTTAATCCTGCAAAACTGAAACTTCATACCCATTCAAAAACTACCCATTGCCACCTCCCTCCAGCCCCTCGCAACCACCATTCTACTTTCTATCTCTATGAATTTGACTACTCTAGATACCTTATATAAGTGAAGTAATTCAGTATTTGTCTGTGACTGGCTTTTTTTACTTGACATAAGATTCTGAGGTTCATTCATGCTGTAACGTGTCCGAATTTCCTTTTTTTAAAGGTGAATCATATTCCACTGTGTGTTTACACATCTTGTTTATCCATTCATTCATCGATGGATATTTGGGTTGCTTCCACCTTTTGGCTGTTGTAAATATTGCTGCTATAAACATGGGTGTTCAAGTATTTCTTCAAGACTCTGCTTCAATTATTTTGGGTATATACCCAGAAGTGGAATTGCTGGATCATATGGTATTTCTATTTTTAACTTTTTGAGGAACCACCATACTGCTTTCCATAGCAGTTGCTCCATTTTACTTTTCTACCAAAATTACAGAAGGGTTCCAATTTCTCTACATTCTTGTCAACACTTATGATTTTCTGGTTGTTTTGTTTTGTTTTTGATGGTAACCATTGTAATGAGTATGAGGAGGTATCCTGTGGTTTTGATTTATGTCTCCCTAATGATTAATGGCATTGAGTATCTTTTCATGTGCTTCTTGGCTATTTGTATATCTTCCTTGGAGAAATGTCTATTTTAGACCTTTGCCCATTTTTAATTGGGTTGTTTGGTTGTTTGTTGTTATTGTTGTTGTTACATGGTGGAAGTTATTTTTATATATTCTGGATATTAAACCCTTATCTGAAATGATTTGCAAATATATTCTCCCATTCTATAGGCTGCCTTCTCACTCTGTTGATTGCATCCTTTGATGCACAGAAGTTTTAAATTTTGATATAGTCCAATTTGTCTATTTTTACTTTTTTTGCCTGTGCTTCTGGTGCCACATTAAATCATTGACAAACCCAATGTCATCAAGCTTTTCCCCTATGATTTTTTAAAAGGAGTTTTGTAGTTTTACTATTACATTTAGGTCTTTGTTCCATTTTGAGTTAATTTTTGTATATTATGTAAGAGTCCAACTTCATTCTTTTGTATACGGATATCCAATTTTCTCAGCACCATTTATTGAAAAGACTGCCCTTTCTTCATTGAATGGTCTCGGCATCCTTGTTAAAAAATGTTTGACCATATGTGAGATGGTTTATTTCTGAGCTCTCTATTCTGTTCTCTTGGTCTACAGGTCTGTCTTTACACCCAGTACCATACTGTTTTGATTACCATGTTTTTGGGATAAGTTTTGAAATCAGGAAGTGTGAGACTTCCAACTTTGTTCTCTTCCAAGATTGTTATGGCTGTTCCGGGTCCCTTGAGATTCCTTCAATGGTATTTCATAACTTTTTGCTTAGAAGTTATGCATATCTTTTGTTATATGTTCTAGGTGTTTAATTTTTAAAGACTGCATTTAAAGGATTGTAATTTTTTTTATTTCCTAACACTTTGTTGCTGAAATGTAGAAATACAGTTGCTTGTTGTATATTGAACTTGTTAATGCTCTTAATTTATGTATAGATTATCTACAAATATAACTATGTCATAAAAAATAATGAGTGTTACATCTTCCTTTCCAATTCTTAGCTTTTAATTTCTTTTCTTTGACTTAGTCTCTGCCAGGACCTTCAAGACAATGTTGTGCATATTCAATCCATAATTGTGTCCAGATAAGCTGTGATATTCCACTTGAATTACTTATTTTTAGATGTTCACAATTAGGCTAACTGAACTACAAAATTTGGGAATGAAGCTGGCCTTGAATAAAAAAATAATTCAGCATGGCCACACTTTCATCAATCAGATTTTAAAAATATTTGAACCTTTGAAGAACTACTTTGTAAATTCTCTTCAATGTCCCGCAATGGTATTAAACATTTTATAAAGAAATCTCCTAAACTTTTGTTGCATTTGTTCAATATTAACTAGAAAACTTTAACCAAAATATTCAACACATGAGTATCAAAACTTTTGGTTTTGCTTTCAGCAAATTGCAATTATTTAAAATAAAATATGCTAACAGGAAATTTATCTCTGGAAAAGCAAGTAAACAAATTAGAGAAAGTAAACAAATTAGACAATGAGGATGCAAATGGGACACAAGATTTAATTTTGGAATTCTCTAATTACATTCTGAAATATTGCAAATTCTGGGAAGCATCTCTGGGTGGATTTCCTAATTTTTAATTGAACAAATTTATATTCAATACTGGAACGGAAAGAAACTGAGAAGTCTTGTGATTTTACAGCACCTAAGTTTGGTGTAACATTCAAAAGAATTGTACATAAAGGCAACTCATTTGACGACTTCTATCTTGAAAAGGTATTTGTCGAAAATGAATGCAAATAAAAGATAGTATCTATGAAAATATTTAAGCCAAAACATTTGCACATTTTAAACTACAAAGTTAGAATTGAGACTATCTTCTAATTAGTAGAATTTAATCTATGCTTGCTAGGAACCTATTGCCTTTAGAGAGCATATTTTCTTTTTTTTTTTTTTTTTTTGAGACAGAGTCTCACTTTGTTGCCTGGGCTAGAGTGCCCTGACGTCAGCCTAGCTCACAGCAACCTCAAACTCTTGGGCTCAAGCAATCCTACTGCCTCAGCCTCCCGAGTAGCTGAGTAGCTGGGACTACAGGCATGTGCCACCATGCCTGGCTAATTTTTTTCACATATTTTTAGTTGGCCAATTAATTTCTTTCTGTTTTTAGTAGAGACGGGGTCTTGCTCTTGCTCAGGCTGGTTTGGAACTCCTGAGCTCAAATGATCCGCCCACCTCGGCCTTTCAGAGTGCTAGGATTACAGGTGTGAGCCACCGCACAGGGCCAAGAGAGCATATTTTCTCAAAAATATACCGCCTACAGAGAAGATACAAATGAAGATGTCAACAGTTTCGAAATTATCAGCCCCTGTGGTAGACATTGCAAAGTGCTACTCACATTCCCCTTCCAGGATGACTTGTGGCCTCAGGGCTGTTGACAGACACTGAGTCTGCCTCAGCTGAAAAGGGCTGCCTCCCCCAAGGTCCTGCTCTTCCTGAGGTGGCCCATACTCAACGACTGGTGGGGTGTAAAGATACCGACATTGTGGTGCCACACAGGACAACTCTGACCAGCCGTTTTAATACCAGAGTTCCCCCTAGGGTTGGCTAAGACTGTCATTGGGTTGCATCACACCCAGCTTTGCCCTCCACTCTCTCATTCTTCCTTCATCTTCTTCGCACATGCACATTCCTTCGCACATTCCTTAAGAAACAGACTGCTCAGTGAACTCCATCTGCATCCGTTTCTAGAAGAACCCAACCTCACCCAACTATAAAATGCAGCTTTGAAGAAGATTGCAGGCAGTTTTATATAAAGATGTTAAAAATTATATGAGCATATTGCAAAATATATTTGTCAGAAAAATTCAGTGACTTCTTTGCTATACGTGCTATTTCTACTTTTTTAGAAAGAATTTTCGAGAATAGTTTTTGAATACAAATATTTTATAGGTCCACTGATATTATAAAATCAAGCTGTCAATTAATACATAAATGTTTCAAAAAAGTATACAATTTCATTATATTTAGTGTCCTTCTCATTGTAAACATGCCCTGGTTTGGACAGTAAATTATAGTCACTCTTGTCATTGGTGCCATCTCTTCTTTTTCTGGAAGGGTCTCACCAGTGGTTTATCAATTGGATGTCTTTTAAAGAACCTTCTTTGGCTCTGTTGATCCTTTTTAATGTATCACAGTTTTCTATCTCATTATTGTTTGTATTTTATTTCTAATATAGCCTTCTTTTTACTGTATTTTGCTATATTTTGTTGTTTTTTTAACCTTTTCAAATGAATGCTTTCTTCATTGATAGTCATCTTTTCTTTGATGCACTGAAGGTTATAAATTTCCTTTTCAGTACTGCCTTAGCTACGTCTCACATTATAATATGCAGTATTTTATCACCATTTAATTCATTAATTAATTTTAAACAGTATTTATTTTCATTAGTATTAATTTGTTTTTAAATTAATTAATTATTTTACATAGATAAATAAAATTATATATATTTATCATGTACAACATAATGTTTTAAAATACGTATACATTGTGAAATGGTCAAATCAAGTTACTTAACATATTCATTACCTCACATACTTAGCATTGTGAGGTAAAATCTACTCAGTGATTCAAGATATCACTATTTAATTTAAAATGTTTTATAATGTTCATTGTGAATTCTTTTTGGATGCATGGATTATTTAGAAGTATACTTCATAATTTCCAAACATAAGGGGATTTTTAACAAGTTATCTTTTTGTAATTAATTTCTAGCTTAATTGCATTATGGTCAGCAAACATACTCTCTACAATTTTAATCCTGTGAAAATTGAGCATGATTTTCAATCCTCTGAGATTTGTTGAGACTTGCTTCAGAGCTCAGCATCTGGTCAATTTTGGTAAAGATTCCATATGTCCTTGAAAAGACTATGTATTCAGCAATTGTTGGGTTCAGTCTGTTGTGTACTGTATGTGTCAAATATATATTCTAAATAGATGCCCAGTTTATTAATTGAATTGTTCAAATTTTCTAAACC
>VBSM01003157.1:22165855-22237360 GCA_008086735.1 Cheirogaleus medius | reverse complement strand
CATTTCTTTCAGTTTCCAAGAGAAGTGTGTGTGTGTGTGTGTGTGTGTACAGCACAAAGCATTAGTTAAGATATTGGTTATGGGACTTTCAAAGATGCTATATATTAATAATTGTGACTTAAAGAAGATAGAGGGTTTGTTTCTCTTTCATATAAAAGTCTTGGTAGGTGGGTGATCTGGGAGTCTATGTGTCTCTGCCTCTTGATGTTATTCAGGGGTCTAGGTGTTAGGATGGAAACTGACTAGGTGTTCATGGTGGATTGGAGAAAGAATTCTCACACAGAGTTTAGGATAGAAAGAAGTACAAAGTTTATTTATTCTCCCAAGAAAGAGAGAGAGAGAAGGAGGAATTGGCCATGGCATACTGAGGAAGGAGTGAAAATGCTAGGCAGTGAGGAAAGTTGTTTGGTGTTTTTAAAGGTTAAAAATGGCCTTTTCCCCCCTGTTTCAGCAAACTGATAACAGAAGCAGCTGCGAGATATCAGGGAGTTCTTAATTTCTTTTTCTTTCTCTGTGAGGCTGGGTTATCTGAGTCCTTGAAATCTATTTTTGGGGCAGAGGGCAGGAATTGAGGCAGAGAGTTGGAGCAGGAAGTTCGCACCCCTACCGTCTGCTTAGGGCTCTTTAAGGCTGAGAAAGAACTGTTAGAGATAACGAATTAGGCCAACAAAACAAAGGGCAGTTGTGGTGTGAGTTTCCTTTTCAAATGGGGCAATTATGTGCCGTGAGTTTATTTCTCTTACTTTCTCTTTGATAGTTTATTTTCCTCTGTTAGATAGGTTATTAGTAAGGCCACCTTTCACTAGGTTATTCTGTCTGTGGCTTCAGCCAGCCCCTATGGGGCTGTCCACACCTACAAGGCAGCAGGAGGCCAATCACTGCCATGTTCATGTTTTATTTTAAAGAAAACATAAGTTGAGGGCAAGGAGGTTTCTTTTCAGGACGTGACTGGGAAGTAACTTACATACATGGCCACATCTAGCTGCAAGAGGGACTGGGAGAGGTAGTTTGCCTTTGAGTGGTTATATTATTAATGGTTTCCTATTGCTGCTATAATTCAAGAAAAGAAAGAAAAAGAATGAGGAGATTTCTCAATTACCTCACTATTTTAAAAGCAAGCACTCTGTTGTAATTTAAAAACAAAATCTTGGTTTTAGAGATTATTATGCCTACCATGTGGTTAAAAAACCATTTAGAAAAATACTCTGGGTTTTTCTGCCTTCTGAAGCAGTACCCTTGCAAGCTCCCTCATGACTTAACATTAGTGATAGAAAGACTATGAGGTGAGAGGGAAAGTTACTGATAACAGCATTACCAGAAGTTAAGTCCTATCCAATGCAACAGTCTGTACTCAATGCCTCCTTTCTGCTCCTCCAATTTAGTCCTCAATTCATTATAAACTGCATGTTCACTCAAATTCTTCCCTGGGAACAGTTCTGGGACAGAGGACCAAGGATCTTCATACTGTCAGATTCAATGAGGATTGTCAGTAAGAGGCCCTAGGCGGCAGGGAGGACCTGGGAGAAGCCCCCAGGCAGACCCTTGGGACCTGCCCCATGCCTGAGTGTCCCCTGCTACTGAAGCCAATTGGGATAGAGCCTGCAACCTCCAGGGTGCTCTGGAGCACAAAAGGAATGAGTCCTGGAGTGGCATCTAGGCCTTGCTCAATGGGTGGCAGGCACTTCCTGTCTGCAGAGAGGATTCAGTGGGACAGTGTGTATAAGGCACTTGTCACAGTAATATTAATTGCTTATGAAATGTGAGCTATTTTATTGATAGTATTAGTAAAATTGATTTCCCAGAGGGGAAAGGAGCATCTAGTACTTATACTCCTTGGCTGTCTTCTGTGGAAAAGAAAATTTGGAAATTTACAACTATCTGTGTTCCTCTCCAGACTTCATTATCTCAGAGGAAAGAATGTCTCTCTTCCTACATTAGTATATAAAATTCCAAGAGAGGACTCTCTATTCAGGTCACACGCCCACCTCTGTGACCATAGGGCAGTTCCCTTCAGCAGGGAAAATATCTTGAGTTAACTGTAATTGGAGCCACATTTTAATGCTATTGGAAGTTCAGTTTCCTTATTCCAAGTTCCTTCTAGTGCTCTACATTATTCTAAACAAACATTCTTCTAAAATAAATGTGACTATGTGCATGATACTTTTACAGCAGCCTTGTAAATTATTTGGGAAACATAATTACATTTCCATTTATAAAATTATCTTATGTATTGCCCTCATTAAGGAGACATCTTTGTCCCAAGGAAGGTTTGTAATTTGCCATTCCTGAATGATTTCTGAAGAGGGAAACTAAAGGTAATAACTTTTTTGTTTCACTTCATAGCCATGAAGACTGTTGAATTTAGAAAAGTGTGGGTTTTTTCCACTTTGCCCCAGTCTTCTATGTACCTATTACTAATTCTGCCACAAACTTTCAGTCAGAAGCATAAATCTTTCGATATTGAAACTTAACAACAAACACACCTGGTTTTCTATCTATACCATTTTTTTTCTTGGAGGCATATTCCTTGAGTCCTCCATCTCTCTGCTTCTGAGCTCTGAAACTATCCCCTGGGATCTTCCTTCACCCCCTACCTGGGAATTTTCTTTATCGCCTCCCTATGTTGAATCCCCACCTGCATCTTCTTACTTGGTTTACCTCTCTTTTAGGTAGATCTCCAAAGCCTCCTGAGATAGGATGCTTTTAAAATTTTACTAGGCATGTCTGCAACTGTCTTTATTCTCACATAGAATAATGGTTTGGCATGGTATACGCTGGAGATTAATTTCCCTCAAGATTTTGTTGGCATCAATCATCATCTTCTAGACTGAGAAGTCTAATACCATCGTGTTTTTCAATTTTCCAATTTAGTATTTGGCCTAGTAGACCCTGAAAGCTTCTAGAATCTTCTATTTGTTCTGTATTTTGAAGAGTTTCAGAATGGTGTAGGTCTTCATCTCTTCTGTTGAGCACATGAAAGGCTGGCCCTTTTAATCTAGGAATTTTTATCTTTCAGTTCTGGGACATTTTCTTGAAAAAAATTTTAATAGCATCCCTTTTATTTTTCTCTGTCCTTGCTTTCTGTAATGCTTAATATTTGGATGTAACTCTTGAGCCAACTCTCTGATTTTCATGTCTTATTTTTTGCTCTCTGAAGAATTTCATTAAGTTGTTTTTCCAACCCTTTAATAGAATTTTCTATATCTGTTGCAGCTTTAATTGTCAAGAGATCACTTTTATTTTCTGGACTTCTTCATTAGAGCATCTATGAAACCAGAACAGGAAACAAGGTCCTCCTTTATTTTCTGAGGATGTGGATTATGAGTTTTTTAAAAGTTGCCTTCTGCTTCTTGTATTGCCTATCCCCCCTAAATTCCCTTATTTCTGTCTTGTTTGTTTCCTTATTTGGGTCTCTGTTTGTCACATCAGTGGCTTTCCTCAAATGCCTAGTGACGTCTTTCACTGAAGAGCAGATCAGAGGCTCTGTGGAGGAGGATAGTGTTGACTGGTGGGACTCCCAGTTGGGTCATCTGCTTGGCCCTATTGTTGGATGACCCTTGTGGTCAGGATGGCATGTCTTTCCCCTGGCCTGGTCAGTGCCACACAGTTGTAAGAATTAAATAAGATGACAAGTAAAAGGAATTATCACAATGCCTGATATTTAGCAACCACCCAGGAAATATATATATGTGTGTGTGTATATATATATATTATATATATTTTTTAACTTCATCTGTTCATTTTTTAATCCTCCTGACTTATTCCCCTCAGATATCACCTCTGGACCTCAATAATCCTGTTTTAGTCCTGCAATTCTCTGAATACTCTTTCCTACAACTAAACATAAGGTATGAAGTGCTTGGGTGTATGTTGTTGTTTTCATCCATTTCTTCTCCACTGTCTACTTAGGGGAATAGGTGATATTTGTATTTCTATTTCATATTTCAGATAAAGCTATCTATAGGAAGAGGAAAGAATATTCTTCTAAGGAGGAGGTCTCTGCAGAAAAAGGACCACAGGAGGATGTTTCTGAGAGCCATAGGGAAGATATTCTCCGTTTGAAACACCTTTGAAGGCAAGTCAGAAAGAAATCGGTAAAAACAATCTCATAGAAAACAATATAAATGTGATGAATATGATGCAATCTTTAGTCAAATCTTCTTTATTTTATACCAGAGAATCCATACAGAAGAGAAACCATGTGAATGAATGTCGAGGGGATGGGGATGTGTGCAAAGCTCACAAATCAGTGACTCCACAGGGGACAGAAATGACAGATGAAGGAAGGTGGCACCTTTATTCAGAGCTCAGCGATGGGAGAATGCACATGGGGAGAAGCTCTATGAATGTGATGCATGTGGGAAGATCTTTAGTCAGAGGGAAACGCCGATTGTGTATCAAAGAATGCACACAGGAGAGAAGCCTTGTCGATGTCATCTAGGCCATGAAGGCTTTAGATGGTTGTCACTTCTCACTAGTCATTAGGTAACCCATACTAGGGAGGAGCCTTGTGAAAGTGGTAGGTGTGAGCAATTTTATACTCAAAACTCACACCTCCTCAGACATTAAAAAGACACAATATTCCACCCATATCTTAAGTATGTGAAAGCACTCACCAAGGCCTAGTATTATTTATTAGAAGAGAACATTTAAAGGGAAACTACCTCACTGGTGTAATTTATAGAGAGCTCCATTTTCTCTTTGACCATCAGAAGAGCTAAAGTGAAGAAAAAATGGGAAAAATCCTATCTAATAAATGACTTCAAAAAAATTAAAATGGTGATGTATAGCCTGTTAAGGGCATCGAAAATACAGTCTTTTTTTTTAATAGGAGCAATACAAAAGCAATTCAAAAGGGTATCTTAACCAATTGTACTATAAAATGCACATGCTATAAGACTAGTGTTAGGCTCATTATGTACAAAAATACCAGTTAAATGAATCAACAAATCAGTAGTTTTTATTAGCACATCTCTGTTTGATCTCCAGGTTTCCATGACTAATGGTGACTCATTTTTACTTTGTGTTTCAAAAACTCCATGAGTGAAATGTATTATAAAAGAAACACAATGGCACAACATCTCTAAGTTCAGCCACAAAGACAGGGGTTCCAAGGTAGTTTTCAGATTCCTATTTATCCTCAAAACTCCAAGGATATGGTATCATCTTCAGAGTGTTTGGTAAGTGTTCTTGCTAAGAATCTCAGGCAAGCTTTACCTCAGAAACATGTGCCAAGTGGACAATTAAAAACCTCACCCACATCTGTGCAATAATTAAAATAAGTTTCAATTGGTACAAATGCACTATTAAATACCAAAGAAGCCACATTAAAGATGGGGGGAGAAGCTACATTTACCAGTAGTACAGTACTAGTACTAGCACTGCAGCTTGCCTGGGATTTGCACTGGCTCTCCATTTAGCTATTATGGGAAACAGATATTGCCTTGGTTTCTTTGTAGGTAGATACGAATTAGCTCCTAGATTCAATCAAAGCTTTTCTACTCAAAGTATTACCATCACCTGGGAGATGTTAGAAATGCAGAAAAATCATAACATGCATTTTAATAAGATCACATAGTGATTCGTACACACATTCAAGTTTGAGAAGCAGTGATATGGGTCATGCGTGGACTCTTTGAAAATTAGATGGAAGATGAAGGCCAGAAGTAAGTTTCAAACTCAAACACCTGCAGACTAGCCAGGTGATAGAAATGGAAAGGGCAGGTGGGGATTTTGGCCAACTGGGGCAAGCATGCTCCGTTTAAAGCAGGTAGATTATATAACACTTCCCCCTAAATGTTTGCCCTAAGGGAGTGCAGGACCAGTGTTACCAGATTTTTCAGTTTCCAAGTGAAGTGAGTAGTGCAGATTTCTTTTTAAATGTATGGAATCAAAATTTTAAGTTGGGAACTAATTCAATTTTAAAACAATGAGCCAAATGAAACACATCAACAAACTAGACTGGTCAAGGTTAATAGCTTGTGTCCTCTGTTAGACCTTGTCCCCAGAAAAGTGCACATATGCACCTAGAAATACTTTACATACTTTCGGGCATATACAGTGGTATCCACTAGAGCTTTCTGTGATGACGGAAATGTTCTATATTTGTCCTATCCAATATGGTAGCCACTAGCCACATGAGGCTATGGAGCACTTGGAATGTGGCAAGTGTGACTGAGGAATTGAATTTCTCATTTATTTAATTTTAGTTATTTAAATTTATTAAAATTATTAATTAAATGTATTTAAATTTAGTTAATTTAAATTTAGTAGCCACATGTTTCTAGTAGTTACCATATTGGGCATACAGAGAGCCCACACACTAAGGCTTAAAACTGCTCTTGAATACTTGTCTTCTCAAAGCTTTCCCTTTAAGACAGTTTCTTATTTAGCTAATATGGAGGGTCTCAACCTTGGTTGCTGTGGTGGGTCAAAAAAATGGCACCCAAAGACATCAGGTCCTAATTCCTGGAACCTGTAAATTTCACCTTATTTGGAAAGATGCTTGGCAGATGTAATTAAATTAAGGATCTTGAGATAGGCAGATTATTCTGGATTATCCAGGTGGGCCCTAAAGGCCACCACATGTATCCTTATAAGAAGGAGGCAGAGGGAGATTTGAAAATGCTAGTCTCGAAGATTGGAGTGACGTAGCCAGAAGCAAAGGCATGCCGGTGGCCACCACATGCTGGGAGAAAGCAATGAATCCTCCTCTGGAGCCTGCAGAGGGAATACTGCTGGGCCCTGCTGACACTTTGATTTAAGCTCAGTGAAACCAGTTTCTGACTTCTAGCCTCCAGTACTGTGAAGGAATAAATGGCTGTTGTTTTAAGCCATCACATTTGTGATAACTTATTACAGTACCATAGGAAACTAACACAGTTGCCCATTGGAATCACTTGGAATCTATAAGTGATACTATAATTTTATATATATGTTTTCATCCATAGTTTCTAGCTCATGACTCCCATAACCCTTATTACAGTCTTTTGTAATTACGTTGGGGTGCTTTAGGCCTCAGAAGCAGGCCTTAGGGAACAGGATCTTGCTCTCTGACCTTCTCCTGTCCTCCTTTCACCTGCCCACAGCGAGACTCTGATTGTGGGTCATAAGACCCTCATTCCAGAAGGAGTCCTGCCTGCCCCATACCCTGGAGGAAGGAATGCTGCACAGAGAATCTGAACAGACAGACCTTACTGGGTTGGGATCATACCCTTTTTGTCCAATCACATTTTGACACAATTGCCCATGTTTCAGTCATGGACGACCAACGAAGTCTCCATGACAGGCCTAAAGGACAGGGTTTGGAGAGCTTCTGAATAGCTGACCACGTGGAGGTTCCTGGAGGGTGGCATGCCCAGGGAGGGCATGGAAGCTCTGTGCCTCTTCCCCCATACCTCGCCCTATGCAGCTCTTCATCTGTATCCTTTATAACAAACTGGTAAACATAAGTGTTTCCCTGAGTTCCGTGAGCTGCTGTAGCAAATTAATCAAACCAAAAGAGGGAGTCGTGGGAACCTCAACTTGAAGCCAGTTAGTCAGATGTTCCAGAGACCCTGACTTGGGACTGGTGTTGGGAAGTGGGCAGTCTTGGGGACTGAGCCCTCACCCTGTGGCATCTGATACTACTGCCAGGTAGACAGTGTCAGAATTGTATTAGAGGACATCCCGGTGGTGTCCACCGCCTGTAGTGTGGGGGAAAATTCCCACACATTTGGTCACAGAAGTCTTCTTCTGTGTTGATGATTGTTGTGGCATGGAATTTAGAAAGAAACACAGTTTGAGTTTTCCCAAAGTCCTACAATATCTCATTTAATCTTCATCAAATGAGATGACTATTATAATCTCTATTTTATAATGAGGAATCAGGGATTAGAGAATTTTAGGAACCTAACCCACAGCTACCTTGTGGCAAAGTCAAGAAGTGAACTGGGCTCTGTCTGTTGACTTCTGGACCACACTGATGTAGTGAACAAGGGAGAGGAAAATGTCCAAAATGACTTCTAAGTCTTCTGCCTGGAACATGGAGCTAACAGCAGTTGTACTATCAGAGCAAGCAATTTGGGGAGCATGGACAATTGATGGTGAAAGAGGGAAAAGATGAACTCAGTTTGGGATGCTTCCTTGGTTGTTTTCCCAACTTGGTACTTCATTCATATCCTCCACCAAGGGACAGACCTGGTTCCTTCACCCAAACTCCCACATCTGTTCAGTGTGTACCCACACTTGGACTCCTACACACACCACATTCACCACTTGCTTGGAAATCATAGTTCCATCACAGACAAATTGTCTTTTATTTCTAAACCTAAATTTCTTGACTTCCTAACTCTTTATCCTTATAGAAACATGGTAGCTTGTCTCTAACACACCTGCTTCATGCACCTCTGGGCAAGGAAAAAAAATGGGTATGTGCACAGACAGACTCAGATCCACTCTGCCCCTTAAAGCTTCTACCCAGGTGGAAAGCAAATGTGTTGGGATGAAGGAATGTCATGGCGAAGGAGAGTAGAAGGTCGAGGAATAAATGTCTCTATAATGTTACTAAAGAGAGACAGTCCTCTTCACTGTGTTTAGAAGTGGTTTATGAAATTCATTGAGAGCTTAATATACCTATATAGGGAAAACATTCAGATATTAGAGCATGTTTGATATTTATTTTCACATGACCTCACAAAATGTTCAGTAACGTGCAGGGTTATTGATTACAGCATGTCACTCAGCCTCAAACTCAGTCTATGCAGAATTCCTCTCAAATGTCCACATAAGCCACCATCAAACCTGCTCATACTCTGTTGTTTTTTTAAACTTCCCTCAATGACACACTCTCTACCCAATCATGTCAGTCTTCCATCTAAGCAAGCACCAGTCTCCCAAAGTCTCCTGAAACTGCCTCCATCCTCACCCCCTCTGCACTAGTTCAGGCCTGCTGGTCACTCTGCCCCGAGTTTTGTCTCCCCTCAAATCCACCCTTCATGTTGTCATCAGAGGGCTCTATCTGAATTGCAGATGTGCCACTTACTCAAGCCCCTGCCTAAAACCTTAATTCACAGCCCTTTCTCTGGCATCCTGCCATCTTTTAATCTGGCAAATCTAAACATCCCACACTGGTCCCTCAGTCTCCAATGCATCAACATTCAGCTTTGCCCATCAACTCTAATCCCAGTCTCTCCAGCCTTCTCCTCCACACCTCCCTTCCTTTGTGCTTTTATATGATCCTATGGACAGCTCCATCAGAACATTTGCCACATCATCTGAAGAGTCAGATTATATACCATTCTCTTTAGTCTATATTAGCCCCTTATGGGCAAGAATCTGTATCTTATATTTGGATTCCTAGTGTTTACCATGAAACTGGTATATAGTTGGTGCTCACTCTACTGGGACCTGTCCCTACTAATTCTTTCCACTCTACCCCCAAACATTAAAAAAATAAAAACAAACAAAAACTTGTTCTTGCTCTATCTACCTGACTGTGGAATGTTTCTAATCAAACTTTTAAATTTATTCCTTTTTTTTTTTTTTTTTAACTCTGGCCTCTAATATCTGGCTATTTGGTGGCCCACACCCTTGAATTCATCCCTGACCCAAATCCCACAGCTTTTCACGGTTCCTTCTTCTCCTGGCAGCTTTTGACTATTGTCCATATTCCCCTTAAACCACCTTCTCTGACTTCACACCAACACCAAGCATTGCCCTTGTTTCAGATTCTTCATTGCCATGAATCATTTAACCCTGTGGTCCCCAACTGCTGGGCTGTGGAACGGTACTGGTCTGTAGCCTATTAGGGACTGGGCCATAGAGCTCTGCCGCCCCATTCCCCCCCATGCCCACTCCCCCACCCCCACCTCTACTGGTGGAAAAATTGTCTTCCATGAAACTTAGGAAATGGCCCCCTGGCACAGCAAGAGGTGAGCAGTGGGCAGGGAAGCTTCATCTGTATTTACAGCCGCTCCCCATTATTTATTGCTGGAGCTCCACCTCTAGCCATCCCTGGTGCCAAAAAGATCAGGGACTGCTGAAACCTACCCACCATCACCATAAACACATTCCCTTCTGCACTTTGGGGCTGTATTGCTATCTGTGTTGGCAGTTGCCTCAGCAGAAAATCTTAACCTGTGAAAGCCCCCTGGTGTGAAGCAGGAATTTCTTCAATTTTAGTATCTTTGTACATTAATTAGGATACAAGTTTCTCACTAATCGCCTAGGTCATAGGCTGAGTAAATCAACCATTTCTGTCTCCACTTCAGATTCCAGTACTAACCTTTTCTTGGAGGGGGGCATACCAAAAGGGTTTTTTTAAATTGTTGTTTAGTAGTAATTAGCAAGTGGTTTTCAAGCATCTCTGTCCTCTTCCTGCCTCATTCCCCACTTTCCTCTACAAGTATAGTACATTTTCCAGGAGTCCTTAGGGAAAGTGGGTAAAGGAGGAAGCCACTCTGTGAGGCTGTGGTACATTTATTTTTCAATTGCATTTAAAGATTATCTGAGAAAGTATCAGAGGAAATGTAACTGCAGGACCAGCCCAAACTGGCCCTACTCTGTTGATAACAGAATGTCAGGTTATCTTACAGGTATAAGAGAGCCAAAACTGCAAGTCATGTATTCTAGACATGGCACAATAGAAAAAGTTTTGACTTCTAACAACATCCAGAACCAACATTTCCTCTTGGCAGAACCAAGAAGACCAGGGACATGACGGGAAACTAAATGCTGGAAACCTCTCTAAAGCAAGGGGTCTGTTGGCTGGGAAAATACAGTGCTAAAATCCACCTCAACATACCTTACAGTAAGTGGTCAAATTCAAAGCCCTCCAATCAGACCCTGTCAAACCAACATTCCAAATACTTTCCCTTGTCCCCCCACCCCTTAAAACTTGCACCAGACCCCAAATAGGGGAGTTATATTTGAGCCACACCTCCTGTCTCCTTGCTAGTTGGCCTCACGATAAAGCCTTTCTTTTCTCAAAAGCAGGTGCCATAGTATTGGCTTCTATGTGCATCAGTGAGGCCACTGCACGGTAACAGAAATATATATGTAACTTATCAGTGACAAAATATACGTGTGGGCAGGTTCTTAAGGACCATTATGTCCTCCTGTTTAAACATGGGGGTTGCAGGTGCCAAACCTGTCCCTTAAAACGTCAATAATTGGAGTATAACCACCTTGGAAGGGAGGCTTAACATGGCTAGCTCCTTTTGGCTTCAGACGCCCTGCAGTAATATCCTTTAGGTTAAAAGCTTTTGCTGAGCATTGCAGTAGGCTAGAAAATAGGTGACAACTATGCTAACTCCCCGGGAGATAAGAAAGGTATACAAAAAAGTAACAATGCTATGTTAACAATTTTTAGGAACATCCTGACCTTCGGCCAACAAAGTTAACTGACCAAGAGCAAAAAAGTTTCACAACCTCCTCAGGCCCTCGCTGATGCCCAGATGTCTGCAGTCCTCGGTTACCTCTCACAATCCAATACCTCCCCTTCCCCTTCCCTTAAGAGAAAAATGAGCCTAAAGTTCACACCAATTTAAGATGGTTCTTTGGGACATTAGTCCGCCATCGTCTCAGTTTGCTGTTCTCGGAATAAAAGTTGCTTTCCTTCGCCCAACACCTTGCCTCTGGACTCACTGTCTTGAGGGCGAGTGGTAGGAGCTTTAATTCGGTTACAATGGCATTAGGTGAAAGCGGTGTTCAGCCATTGAAACACAATAGGCTCCCCTGTCTGTGACCTTGGGCAAGTCACAGGACCTTTGGGTTTATTTTCTGTACAATGGGAATGACCTCAGTCACCGAAAGAGTAAATGAAATAACGTAGTACTTTCAGAAGTACCAAAGCTAGCTTGCCGAGCGGGACGCGGAGCAGAGCAGCGCGGGGCCATCCCCAGCGCCTTGGCTCCCCCTGCAGGCGGCAAGACTCGTCCCCATGGCAACCGCTCCCGCGTTCCGGGCCCGCCGCGACCCCGCTGCCAGGACCGGAAGCAGTTGAGAGGGGGCGTGTCGCGCGTTTCTCCTCTGCGGCGCTGGGTCTGTCCTTCCCAGTCCGGAGGTGAGAGCCGAGGACTCGTCAGGCCCCTAGGCCGCGGGCATGATTGGTCGTCACCCGGCGGACCTCGGCGACACCCACGCAGCCCCTCTCCACATCCCGCCCGGTGTCCCCATCCCGCTGCCCCTCCTCTTTCCCCTGCCTAGCTCGGGACCTGCCGGCCTCTCACCGCCCTCCGCGCACCGCTTCCCCTTGCCCTTCCCTCGCGCCCTCACGGCCCCTGCCAGGCCAGCCGAGCCCACGCGCCACCCGCCGCCTCACCGAGGCTGTTCCCATTTGGGAAGGGACGCCGCGCCGTGGGCCAGAGGGCCGGGCGCTCGCGGGGGCGACGGGGGAGGGCGGGTGCGGGTGAGCGGCGGACGCCAGCACTCCCACTGCGGGCCCACTAAGGCGCGGTTTAGTAGAGAGAGTCGTTCCTCTCCCGAAAGACCCCTGGATCCGGTGCTTGGGGCAAAGCCACCCCTCCAGGGACCCTGTTGGTTATACGCCATCGTGCGCTCTTGGGGGTTTGGCTCCCTGATCTCAGTTTAGAGCCGAGAGCAACTTTGGAGACAGCACAGATTCTGCTTCTGGTGCTGAATCGGCGGTGCCTTCAGGCAGCGACTCTGTCCTGCTTTAGCCTTAGGTCCCTCACATATCCCTTAGGGTCCCAGACTGCTCCAAACGCAACCTCAACCCTTCCTGCCTCTCACGTCTCATACTCCACACACTGTTCCAGTCCAGCTTCATCTGGGTGTGCTGCTCCCGGCCACCACTTCCTCCTCTGTGCTGGGACTCTATGCTGGGGCCAGTCCTGCCTCCAACCTCTAGACCACACAGTACTGTGGATAAATATGGACAGCCTGGATTCAGACCCCAGCCCTGCGCCTTTGTCCTTGGCCAGGGTGCCTGGCTTTGCAGTGACAGGTTCCTCACCTACAAATAACTTAGGGCTTTTATGAAGATTTTAGTGAGTTTATATTTATTAAGATATTTAGAACAGTGCTTGGCATATAGTAAATTCTGTATGTGTCTGCTATTATTTGCATCATAGCTCATCACTGTATAAAGTTGTATCATTTATATTTTAACATAAGCTTTATGAAGCCACAGGCTTTATTCAAGTCACTGCTGTATCTACAGTGCCTACAACAGTGCTTGGTGAAGTGAGAAAATAAAATCAAACGTCAGGTTACATAACAAGGAAAAAAAAGATTTTTAATTTAGTTATCATTTCCTGAACTTGTACAACCACTATCATACTGCCCAATTTTAAAAATTTGATTAGTTACGGGTGATACATACACTAAAATCATACTAAGAAAGTGTCTTCCCCACCCCTTTCCTGCTAACAAGCTAATAATACTTGGAGAAATTGTTGCCCTTAGAAATCACTATGTTGGTGGTGGCATTGTAAATTGAGGCAGTCTCTTTTGCAATTTATTTGCTAATACATTAACAAGACAGAATTTGCCACTTTCCTTTGACCCCTAATAAGCAGAGGCCTTGGGACATGCTTAAAGGAAATAATTTGAAAGGGGAAAAAATAGTATATTCATGAAGATGTGCCTCCCAGCATTGTTTGTAATAGTGAAAATTAGAAACCACCTAAATATTCTATAATAAAGAGATAGTTAAATAAATAATTTAGATGTTATGGATGGAAAGTAGAAGCAATTATGAAAAATAGGAATACATTGAGATGGAGTAATATGTGATTGCTTTTTTTCTTTTGAATGATTCCTTTAATGTCAAAATAATGTTTTAACAATTAGTAAATGTTGAAAAAAATCCTCACAGAAGTACTGTCATGAGATTATTTCTTTGATCTCTTTGCAGCAGACTAGATAAAACTAATTGGCTCTTTGAACCTGCTCCTGAGTCATAGCTATTTAAAAATCAGGCTTCCTTTATTTTCATTCTCTGGGAGCTCCTATGCAATCCTGGCTGATCTCTTATTGTAATATTTAGTAGCCTCGTGGGCATGGTTTTCAAAATAAATTGGGAATTACTCATGCATATGAATTAAGGAGTCTTAGCTCTTTGGTTTTCTTAAAGAAAGAGGTATTCTTTGAAAGCATGGTTTATGTTTATATTAAGGTCGTTATTTCCTGTACTGTCCTGTTTCTAATCTTAGTTGTTTTGTTCTCAGAAGCATGTGTTCTTTGTCTTGTTTCCACTTGTTTCTTTAATCACATTTAAGGAGTGTTCATAAGGAGAGCTCTACCTCCTTGAGGATTTAAGCCTAGCAGTACTGGGCTGTTGCCAGTCAAAATGTCTGCAAAATTGAGAGAGTCATCCACACTCCTAACACAAACTTCAGAGGAGCCTGATGGGATTATGACAGTGAAGATGGAAGAGGAAGAACAGGCCTGTGATCTGGACCCTAGCCTCCACTGGAACAACTGCTACAACCCAGAGACCTTCCGCCAGCAGTTCAGGCAGTTTGGCTACCAGGATTCACCTGGGCCTCGAGAGGCTCTGAGCCGGCTCTGGGAACTTTGTCATCTCTGGCTAAGGCCAGAGGTGCACACCAAGGAGCAGATCCTAGAACTGCTGGTGCTGGAGCAGTTCCTGGCCATCCTTCCAGAAGAGCTGCAGGCCTGGGTGCAGAAGCATCATCCAAAGAATGGAGAGGAAGCTGTGACTGTGCTGGAGGACGTGGAGAGAGAGCTTGATGGGCCTGAACAGGTAAGAAGGGCACCTGTGGGAATAAACAACCAGGCTCAGCAGGAGCATGCGCACATCGAGGTCACTTTGGAATATGAGCTATCAAAAATGAATTTGAGACAAAATCCTTACCATTTGTAAAGTGATTTCTGTTTAAACCAATAATAATAAATAAATGAATATGACATATACTATTGCTTTGAATATTTGTCCCCTCTGAAACTCATGTTGAAACTTAATCCCCAATGTGGTAGTATTGAGAGGTGAGACTTTTAAGAGGTGATTGGGTCATGAGGGCTCTGCCCTTGTGAATGGATTAGTTCATTCATGGATTAATGGGCTAATGGATTAATGAGTTATGGGAATGAAACATATGGGCTTTATAAGAAGAGGAAGAAAGACCCGAGCTAGCATGTTAGCAAGCTCAGCCCTCTCACCGTGAAATGCCCCGTGTTGCCTTGGGACTCTTCGGAGAGTCCCCAGTAGCAAGAAGGCTCTCACCAGATGCAGCCCCTCAACCTTGGACTTCTCAAGCTCCATAACTGTGAGAAATAAATTTCTTCTTTTATAAATTATTCAGTTTCAGGTATTATAAGCAACAGAAAATGGACTGAGATACCATATATATGACTGAAATTTTAAGAATTCAAGAAATTTCGAATTCATTTTGAATAACTATATATGCGCCAGAGGGTCACATGTCATCAGCCCCGCTCTGTGTTCCTTTTAGTCTCATTTATGTAATTACTTCAGGTAAAAGTTCCTCCCACCAGTCACTGCCAGCCCCAGCCAAATCATGTCCTCAGTCATGTTCAGAACTGCTGTACTTTGCTTTTACAGACTCATTTTAAACTGCGATCTTTCAGCAGCTTCAATTACAATGCCACCATGAGGATTACTGGACTCATTCCTTCAGTTAATGGATCCAAATTAAACTGGCATATTCACATCTGAGTTAGCAGTTCTGCTGGAGCTTCAGGCACCCTGAATCAGAAGGCCCTCTGCATTGAGCCAGAGTTGTGTGCATCTGAGTGGCTGCAGCCCATAAGCAGCCATGGACATTTTTCATAGACATTAAATGTAATACAAAATAACACAACAAACTTAGCCACTCAACCAGTACTATAAAATTCATATAGGGGTATAGGTTTTTCATTGATGGGTATTCTGTGCTACCCTTGATCTTTTGAAGTACCAGTTATCCTGATCTATATTCCTTCCTTTATTTGCCTAAACTTGTATTTTCTGACTTTGGTTTCTATATTCCTTTTTGAACTATCCAGATCATTTCATTGTTCAATTATTGATTCATTTATCATTATTAAGTTTTTGTTTTGTTGATACTCTGGTGCTAAATCTTATTTGTTACTACCACTGCCACATTTGATTCTTCTTCCAATGGTCTACTTCTCCAGTCATTCCTTATCTTCTAGGCTCTTTCTTCCAGACTTTTCTCAGTGTCTGACATATCTTTTTACACCTACTTACCATCCTACCTTTTCCATAGAGCTTTGCAGCATTAGAGTTGACTGTCTCCTCAGTATGTAATCCTTTCTGTTTGCCTTATGATCTCTGCCTTCCACATTGTGATGTTGTGTTAGAAACATGCTAGCTAATAATTAATCCATATATATTTGATTTGGAACATTCTATTTCTCTTTCTTTCTGAGTAGAGAACTGATAACATTTGCTTTTCTGTTTATTATTTCAGAGGAAGACACCAAAAATATAAATATAAAATCAGCTTCGAGGCAAAAGACTTCTTTAGGCATAGAACTGCATTACGATGTCTCTAACACCCTTCATATGAATGCCTCCCAGAGTTCTACATATAGAGGAACCTGTGAACAAGATGGCAGGTTTGAAAGAAGAAAAGGAAACCCCTCTAGAAAGAAACAACACAAGTGTGACGAATGTGGAAGAATCTTTAGTCAGAGTTCAGCCCTTATTTTACATCGGAGAATCCACAGTGGAGAGAAACCTTATGCTTGTGACGAGTGTGCAAAGGCCTTCAGTCGAAGCGCCATTCTGATTCAGCATCGAAGAATCCACACGGGGGAGAAACCCTACAAGTGTCATGAATGTGGCAAAGCCTTTAGTCAGAGCTCGAATCTTTTTAGACATAGGAAAAGACACATTAGAGAAAAAATCCCATCAGTATCATGAGGGAATTAAAGCATTTACACAGAGCTTTCTTAGCATAAAAGAAGAGAGAAGGGGAAAACACTTCTTTAGTATAAATCTGTGGTTTTAGTGGTCACTAGTCTCCTTTCAAGAGTCATAAAAGCCACAGAAGAGAATGTAGAATATCTCATGTCACATTTCCTTTTCTGCTTATCAATGCAATGTCATTCAGATGTTTGAAATTCCAAAGTTTAATTCAGATTTCTATCCCTAAGCAGCCCTTGAAAAGACATTCTCAGACATGTTCTACTATTTCTAATATTAATACAAATAATGAAGTAGTATATTTCTTTTTAGACAAGTATTTTTTTCCCTGTTAAGAAGGAATGTGTGAGTTACTCAACATAAAAATAAATATTTTCCATCTTATAACTTGAGCACTAGAATTCTAATAGCCAAAGATTAAGATATTAAAAAAAAAATTCCTGGCTAGGCATTGTGGCTCATTCCTGTAATCCTAGCACTCTGGGAGGCCAAGGAGAGAGGATCTCTTTAGGTTAGGAGTTCGACACCAGCCTGAGCAAGAGTGAGACCCCCGTCTCTACTAAAAATAGAAAAAATTAGCTGGGTGTGGTGGCACATGCCTGTAGGCTCAGCTACTCAGAAGGCTGAGGCAGGAGGATTCCTTAAGCCCAGGAGCTGGAGGTTGCAGTGAGCTATGATGATGCCACTGCACTCTAGCCCGGGCAACAGAGGAAGACTCTGTCTCCAAAAAAAGGCAAAGGAGAAGACATTTTCTTCTGTTTATGCAAATGTACTTACTAATAAGTACATGAAAAGATGCTCAATATTGCTAATCATTAGGGAAATGCAAATCAAAACCACAATGAGATACCACTTCCCACCCATTAGGATGGCTAATAAATAGCAACAACAACAAAATAACAGGTGTTGGAAAGGATGTGAAGAAATTGGAACCCTTGTGCATTGCTCGTGGGAATATAAAATGGTATAACTGCTGTGGAAAACACTTTGGTGGTTCCTCAAAAATTTAACCTTAAAATTACCATATAATCCAGCAATTCACTCCTAGGTATATACCCAAAATAATTGAAAGCAGAGACTCAAATAGATATCTGCATACCAATGCTCATAGCAGCATTATCTGCGACAGCCAAAAGGTAGAAACAACCCAAATGCCCATCTACAGATGAATGGATAAACATGTGGTATGTACATACAATGGAATATTATTCAGCATAAAAAGGAATGAAATTCTGATACATGTCACAATGAGAATGTACCTTGAAAACATCATGCTAAGTGAAATAAGCCAGACAAAAAAAGGACAAATATCATATGATTCCACTTATATGAGGTACCCAGAATTGGTAAGTTTATAGAGACATAAAGTAGAATAGTAGTTACGGGGGGCAGGGGGAATGGGAAATGGAAATTATTTTTTAATGGATACAGGGTTTCTGTTTAAGATAATGAAAAAGTTCTGGAAGCATGTAGTGTGACAGTTGATCCACATTGTCAATGTTCTTAATACCACTGAATTGTATACTTAAACATGGTTAAAACAGTAAATTTTATGTTATACATATTTTACAATGAAAAATAAAAGCATTGGAAGAAACAAAAATGAAATTACTGTTATATAGTTCCTGACCTAATAAAGCTTATAATTCTAGCAAAGAAAAAAGAAGGATTAAAAAAAAAAATCCCTGTGGAATGAATGTTCAAAGACAGAGGATCTGAAAGATAAAATCCAGACACTGCTTAGTGAAAGGACTGACTGGATGTGAGCCCAAACAATGTTCTCTTCGCCACTAACACTGAGGACAGGTGATGAGAATACCCAAGGAGCCCTGGAAGAGGATTCAAATGGACTACATAGGCTATGAATCCCAGATGGGTGGTAAATAATATTAAAATTAGTTGTAATTTCCATCTTGGACTCAAAGTATTTTCTTATATAAATAAAGCTATATGTTAAATTAATGATTTTATTCCTGAAATTTTACCCAATGGATGTACCTTATTTTCGGGGTGTCTTAATCTTAGCTGGGTTTGAATTTAGCTGAACTTAACTGGCTTATCTTCAACTGAAGGATCATTTTTATTCAGAGGCTGCTATAACATTGAGGGACAGCTTATGTAAGGTTTAGAATTCTAGTGTCAGAGCTAATAATCAGCCACAGAGACATTTACAATTTTTTCCTGTATAACTTTGCTGGCTCCTGTCTATCCATTGCAGAAGGAGTTGTCAGGATTCCAAGTGGAATGTCCCCAGCTGGATATGTTAGTGGGCTGCATCAGAACTGGATTAGCCCATTAAACATTGCTTTTTATTGATTGGCCATTAGCAATCTTGTCACCTAGGTGGTTTTACAGTTTGACTTCTCAATATTTATCCCACTCAAATGATTAGTCTAAGCCAATCATACTAATACTATTCCCCCAGCGAGTGTTTTTGATTTAGGAATGGATATATCACCCAATCCAGGCCGATGAGACATGAGGAGAAGCCTACTACATGGCTTCTGGGAAAAGTTTGTTTTCTTCTAAAAAGAGAGACATACAGATGACATTGTTCTATCCCCAGATAGATAGACTGTGACTGGTTATGATGCCAAGAAATGCTGTATCAGCTGAAAGGTGAAGCTGAAACACGTGGAGGGAGGAGCTATGAAAACGGCAGGGAAGCAGGACTGAAGCCTTGATGTACCATTCTTTTAAATAACTATGTTAGAAGAGGAGAAAGGTTTAAAATAAATTTTGTACTTGTCTACCTTAAGAAACTAGGGGGAAAATCCAAAAGAGTAGTTTAAAACCAAAGTAGATGGAGAAAAATGAAAATAAGAACAGGCTTTGACTTCAGGGAGGATAGGTTAAGCACATTCTACCCAGTCTCTCCCACAGAAGGCAACTATAAAGCTGGGCAAAACGCATGGAGCAGCTCTCTGAGAAGTCTTCAAAGTAAATGATGGCAAGCACATCAGGGGAGGAGAACAGAATTTGAAGTTCCACTAAACTAGCACTGAATTTACCCTTACTTGTTATCTACTTTTACGGTTGTTACTTACTGGTCTAGACTCAAAGGCAGCCTTGAAACCCAGAAGTGCAGGTGGAGAGTAAATAGACAAGACAAGTGTTCTGTTTCTGGCCTAAGGAGTGGGAAAAGGGGCTTCTAAGGGTCAGGAAGAATGGGAGAAATCCCATATACAGTATTTTCTCCTTCATTTCCCTTCGAACCCAGCCTTAAGACAATACTACAGCAGTGGTCATGGCAGCAAGGGCAGTAGTAGAGGAGCACTTTGTTCTGAACAGAGTCGTTTTGGTTCTAGAAGCTTGGAGCAAATCGCCATTGCTTGTATTACATTATCTCTGTGTCCTCTCATTACTTGGACCAGGAAGAATGCAGTCGGGAGAAGTAAACAGCAGAGTCAGGAAACTAAAACCTCAGCTTTCTGGCTGAAAGACTGGTAGGGAAGGCCCCAGGGAGCCAGAAAGGATGGAGATCAACTGTGGTCTCCTGAAGTTGTGTGAACTTCTCGCCTGACCTTTAAACTGCGCATGCGTGAATCTGATCCTACACACTCACTCGCAGGCATTGAGAATTGAGCTTTGTGGTAGACGGACTACCAGCTAGGCTCGAGACTGGCCACTGGGTGGCACAAAGGACGAACCAAATTGCACTGGAAATGTTTGAAAACTGACTGACACTGGAACTGTAGCCAGCACAATCAGATCAGAATCTGTGACTCTAACTAGGGAAGTTGCCTGTTGAAACAAACACAAACATCAACATTCTCCTTAGGATTTAAGTAATACCCAGAATCTGATAACATATAGAGAATGTGCGGGCTACAGTGCAAAATTACTAGGCATAGGAAGAACCACGAATATCTCAATTTGCAAGAAAAAAGAATATCAAATGATGTCAATGCCTGGATGACACAGATGTTAGAATTAACAGAAAAAGACTTTAAAGCAGGTTTTATAACAATGTTTAGGAAGTAAGGGTGAATGAATGGAGAGATAGACACCAGGAAAGAAATTGAAGGTATAAAGAAGAAACAAATGGGAATTTTTGAACTGAAAAATACAACAATCAAAGTGAAATATTCATTGGATGGGCTCAATGGAAGAATGAAGATGACAGAGGGAATAGTAAGTGATAGATCAGTAGAAATTATCCAGTCTAAATAACACAGAGAATAAAATATTGAAAAGCATAAAAGAACAGACAGGAAAGGAAAACTATAATCCAAGGCTGGGTGCAGTGGCTCACACCTGTAATCCTAGCACTTTGGGGGGCTGAGGTGCGAGGATTGCTTGAGGCCAGGAGTTGAGACCAGACCCCATCTCTACAAAAAATAGAAAAATTAGCAGGGCATAGTGGTACACACCTGTAGTCCCAGCTACTGGGAAGGCTGAGGCAGGAGGATTGGTTGAGTTCAGGAGTTTGAGGTTGTAGTGAGCTATGATGACACCACTAAACTCTAGCCCAAGCAACAAAGGAGACCCTGTTTCAAAAAAAGCAAGAAAAGAAAAATAAAGAAAGAAAGAAAGAGAAGGAAAGAAACTATAATCCAACTACAATCCAATATCCTTCATGAACATAGGCACAAAAATCCTCAACAAAATATTAGCAAATTTAAGCTGGTAATGTATAAAAAGATTAAAACATCAGAACTAAGTGGGGTTTATCCCAGAACTACAAGGTTGACTCAGTATTCAAAAATCAATCAAGGTAACTACCATATTAACAGTGTCAAGAGGGAAAATCATGTGGTCATATCAATTAATGCAGGAAAAGTATCTGGCAAAATTCAGCATCCATTTATGATAAGAATAGAAGAAAACTTCTTCAAACTGGTAAAGGGCATCTGCTAAAAACCTAGAGTTAATATCATACTTAATTATAAAAGACTAAATAATACTTTTCCCCCTAATATTGAGAACAAAGAAAAAAAGCTCCACTCTTCACTCTTATTCAGCATTGTATTGGAAGTCATAGCCAGTTCAGTAAGGCAAAAAGAAAAAGATATAAAAGTTATATGGATTGTTTATTTAAAAAATAAACTTTTTCTCAGTGAGAAATTATTTGGCAAGAAAATAAAAGATAAAAAAAAATAAGCTTTTCCAATTTGCAGATAACATGTTTATCTACCTAGAAACCCCATTGAATCTATGAAAAAGCTCCTACTGACAATATTATATAATGGAGTTTAGCAAGATTGCAGAATACAAAGTTGTCTTAGTTATTTTTGGCTGCCACAACAAAAATACCATAGACTGGGTGGCTTGAACAACAGAAATTTATTTATTTATTTTGAGACAGAGTCTCACTCTGTTGCCTGGGCTAGAGTGCCATGGTGTCAGCCTAGCTCACAGCAACCTCAAACTCCTGGGCTCAAGTGATCCTTCTGCCTCAGCCTCCCGAGTAGCTGGGACTACAGGCATGCACCACCGTGCCTGGATAATTTTTTATATATTTTTAGTCGGCCAATTAATTTCTTTCTATTTTTAGTAGAGATGGAGTCTCACTCTTGCTCAGGCTGGTCTCGAACTCCTGAGCTTGAATGATCCTCCCACCTCAGCCTCCCAGAGTGCTAGGATTACAGGCGTGAGCCACTGCAGCCGGCCACAACAGAAATTTATTATTCACAGTTCTGAAGGCTGGGAAGTTCAAGATCAAAGTGCCAGAAGATTTCCTTTCTGGTGAGGGCCCTCTTCCTGGCTTGCAGAGGGACATTCCCTTGCTATATCCTCACATGGCAGAAAGAGAGACCATCTTTTTTATGTCTCTTCTTATACAGGCACTAATCCCATTCACGAAGGCTCCGTTCTCATGACCAAATTACCTCCTAAAAGGCTCCACTTCCAAATACCACCACATTGGGGATTAGGGCTTCAGTGTGTGAAATTGGGGGTGGGGACACAAAGATTCAGTTTATAGCAAAAATCAATACACAAAGATCAATTATATTTATATATACTGACAATGAACACTGGAAATTAAAAATTTTTAAAATACTATTTAAAATATTCCAAAAACCAGTAAGTATTCAAGAATAAATTGAATGAACATGGGCAGAATCTGTATACTGAAATCTACAAAATGGTGATGAAGAAGATCAAAATAAATGGAGAGATGTGGAGCATTCATGGATTGGAAGATTTAATATAATTAACATACTGATTTTCCCTATATTGAACAATAGATTTAATGCAATTAAAGTAGAAATTCCAGCAGGATGTTTTTGTAGATATAGACAAGCTGATTCTAAAAGTTATATGGAATGCTAAATGAACTAGAATAGCTAAAACAGTTTTGAAAAGGAACAAAGTTGGAGGACTCAAACTACCAGATTTTTGACAGTTATTAAAAAGCTATAGTAATCAAGGATATGAGACCAATATAACAGACTAGAGAGTTCAGAAATATGGCCAATTGATTTTTTTATAAATATGTAAAGGCAATTCAATGGAGACAGGATAAACTGTTCATTAAATAAAACTATTGGACATCTATATACAAAAAAACCCTCCACCTATAATTCATGCCTTATATTAAAATTAATGCAAAGTAAATAATATCTAATATAAAATATAGAACTATGAAACTTTTGGAAGAAAACAAAAGAGAGAGTCTTCATAGTCTGATATTAAGTATTCTTAGCTATGACACCAAAGCACTAAAGAAAAAAGTGGATGAATTGGAGTTCATCAAAATTAACAACTTTTGCTCCGTGAAACACATTATTAAGAGAAGAAAATACAATCTTTGGATGCAAAGAAATATTTACAAATCACAAACTAGGCAAAAGATTGTATCCAGCATATATATATAAATATATATTATATATATAATATATATATAAAAAATCTTATATATATATCTTCCAAAACTCAACAATAAAAAAATTTCAAATGATGGGTGGGAGGACTTGAACAGACTTCATGAAAGAGGACTTATGGATAGCAAAAAAGCTCATGAAAAGTTGTCCAACATCATTACCTTTTAGGGAAATGTAAATTAAAATTATGATGAGATGTGCCCATACACAAATTAGAATAGGTAAACAACAACAAAACAACAACAACAAAAGACCATATCACGTGCTGTTGAGGATGTGGAGCATCTGGAACACTCATGCATTACTGGTGGTGCAAAAAGTGAAACCACTCTAGAAGACAGGTTGGCAGTTTCCTCTAAGTTAAGCATGTGCTTCCTCTATGACCAATTCCACTTCTAGAGAAATGAAACCTTATGTTCATATAAAAACCCATCCATGAATATTTATAGTAGCTCTGTTTATAATCACCCAAATCCAGAAACAGCTCAGAAGTCCTTCAGTGGTTGAATGGGTAAACAGACTATGATACATACAGGTAGAATACTACTCAGCAATACTTTGCAAAAAAAAAAAAAAAATGGTATGGACTATTGATACATGTAACAACTTAGATGAATCTCAAGAGCATTATGATGAATGAAAGAAACCAGTCATTAAGAGATTACATACGTTATGATTCCATTTTTATTACATTCTGGACAAGTCAAAACTATTGTGATAGATGACAAATCAGTGGTTGTCACAGTTAGGGATGTGGGAAATGTGTGAGTTTACCGTGATAGAATTTTGTGGAGTGATGGAACTATTCCATATTATGATTTTGGTGGTAGTTTCCCAAATCTATACATGTGTTAAAACTCACAGAACTATGCCCCTGACACAATGCCAATTTTACTGCATGTTAATGTTTGAAAAGAACAGAACTCCATAAATAGAGAACAAATAATAAAACAAATAAAGCCAAAAGTTAATTCTTTGAAAAATTGATAAAATTGACAAAACTTCAGCACAACTTGAAGTTTTGACTAAGAAAAAAGAAACTAGAAATTACCAGTTTCAGGAATGAAAGAGGAGACATCACTACAGACATTAAAAAGATGTTAAGAAAATATGAACAATTTTATGCCAATAAATTTGACAACTTAAATGAATAAGATAAGTTTCTGGAAAGATACAAACTACTTCCCCTTACATGTAATTGATCAAAACTGAAACACATAGCCATTCCTAGCTGCCAGGGAGGCAAAGTATGTATTTGGCAAAGGGAAGCAGAATGGTCATGGATAGCTTAGCTCAATTACAATTTATTGCTTACAGCTGGACACATTGTCCCCCCAAATCTCCCCCCATCCCCCAAAAATCAAGAGTGTAAGGGGAAAGGCTTTATGTAGGATGCTAACAAAGCTTGCCACAGTTAGGTTTTTAGCTACTTGCAATCAAAAGACTCCTGGTGCACTTACTAGCTAAAGTAGAATCTTTAACCAGTGTACTTAAAGTGCCCAGAGGGAGATACTTTTGAGCTAAAGCAAAGGACTGAGACCTCTAAAATAAATGTTAGAGAAAAGCCTAGAAAAGATCAGTCTTGGATGGAATCTGATAACACCAAATCTGAAGGTCTGTGCTTTCCTTCCAATGTGAAAACTTTCCTTACTCTCTTCTTCCATCTCAGGGGCCTTCCCTTTCCCCTCTGCATACTTCTTCACTTACGTGCCCTTGCTGGTATTCTGTTCTTCTCTACTGTAGCACTTCTACACCACCTTGTGAATAATTGCTTTCTTGTCTGTCTCCTTAACAAGATTGTAATGTTAAAAGAAGGAATCATGACTTCATTTTATTCATCTTTAGATCTATGGCACCCAGGTAGTATTTGTCTGGTTGTTTTTTCTGTTTGTTTTACTATTAATTACGAATCAGATGTTTGGTATCAAGGCAAGACATGGTTGAAAGATTTGGCTGGTAAAGAAATGAACTCTTTTTGGATTTAGGCAGATTATTACTTACATAGACAGTGAGAGCAAAAGCAAGTGTCAGCTCCCAATGAGCTTTTGTCTCACACAACAAAATGATGATACCAAAACCAACGGGGCCAGATGACTGCAACACAAGTTGTGGAACCCCTTGTTGCTGAGGGGCTAACACCATGCTACAGCTAATCCTTGTTATATAGCCAGCAGCTCTACTCTAGGGGGGTGAGGCAGAAAGGCTCATCAGAATTCAGGAAGGAACGAGAAACTGCCTCATGAGAGCCTCCTTGGAAGACAGGAAGCTGAGTGGGAAATGGCCCTTGTAGTAGCTGCTTGCAAGCCTCCCATGCTCTTGTGTTCCAGAAGGATCACAAGGTGTTCTTTCAAAACTCAAATCAGCTGCAGTTCAAGCCTTGCCTATGTGGCCTATGTGGATTTGTGCCAGGTTGTCAGGACTGGTCCGGAGCTGCTCCCTCCATTCAGGTTGCCCAGAGGAACATGATATTCTATCTTGACTAGATCTTTAAGATGGCAACAAGAGCCATCATTCAGGAAAAATTCCACATAGTGGGGCTCAGAAACATGGTGTTTCAAAGTGGGTTTTGTTAGTCCCTGTTCTCAAAAGAGTAACTTGGTAAGGAAAATCTCATTATGGTTTCCATTTACCATCTCTGAAAGAATTAGGAATAATAGAACAGGCAATTGCGACCACAGGGTTTTGTAAAATTTTGCAACTAAAAATGTTGCAAAAACGTCCCAAGTTTTTGTTTGATGTTTATCATTTTTGTTTTCCAACATTAATTAGATGTAAAAACTCTTAAAGTAAAACAAACAAAAAATGCCTTGAGCTAGCCTTTAAAAGAAGGAAAGGATGGTAAGAGCAGCCAAGCTGGTTGTGGGCAGTAGCCAAGTAGAATGAAAAGGCTGGATTTCTGAAGTCTCCTACAATGAAGAGACAAATGTGGGGGGTGGGGTGCCGGGAAGGGGGTAGTTATGGGAAGACGAGCTCTGGTCACAGTGAAAAGTGGTGCTATACCATCAGCTACTAACTCACTTGTGTCATTCACAAATCCTGGGCAGAGGCTGGGGGCACTTTGCAGAGGGCACTTTCCTGAATGAGGCAAAAAGCCTCAGCCTGAGGATCTTGAAATGCTTCTAGAAGGCTGGACCTACACTTCTAACAAGACCTTAAACAACAGAGCTCTTTTTGTGTGGTGTCTGTTGCCTGACATGTGACCTAGCAGAGGCAGCAATGTGATCAGCCCACAATTCATTCATTTGTTCAACAAATATTTATTGAGTTCCCTGTGTACCAGGCAGTCAGCATCCTGGGAGTGGGTGGAGTTACCGTGGTGAACAAGACAGACAAGATCCTTGCCCTTATGGCACTTACAGACAAACCAAAAATCATGGAAGTAAATAAATGAGATCACTTCTAATAGTGCTATGAAGGGTGGGGAGGCCTCCAGAAGGAAAGGCTGTCAGTAAGGTTGAGGATCTTGGGCCACAATGAGCCTAAGAGTTGAGGTCAGATGGGGAGACAGGCAACAGACCACAGGGGACTTTGCAGGTCAATGTAGGGAGTTTTTATGCTGCCGGTAGTGGGCAGCCATTGGAGGCTTTTAAATTGGAGGGTGAAGTGGTCTGATTAATGTTTTTAAATGATCACGTCAGCAGCTGTTTTATGGTTTAAAATGCCCATTTTGACGTTTGAAGATGATCATGCATTCTGCAAATTCACTGTGACGTCACTGTCAAAGCTCTTAACTTGTCTCATCTAGTTTCCCCGACATCATAAAAGCTCTGTAGCATAACCGGTGGGAGCCAAAGGTTGGAATCATGTCTTGGTTTCAAATCTTGCTTCCCACTTATAAGTTGTGAGCTCTTGGCAAGTTATTTACTGTACTTGGGACTCAATTATCTCAGCTGTGAAATGGTGATAATAAAAGTTCCTACATTATAGGGTTATTGTGAAAAATAAACGACATGTAAAGCATGACGATGGTGCCTGGCACAATGTAGTATGCTTTCATAAATATTTCCTATTATTACTTCTTTCAGAAGATTATTGTGAGGATCACACAAGATAATGCGTGTGAAAGGGTTTGTGCAACTGTAAGGACTATCTTAATAGCAGAGTCTTCTCTTTTTCTTTTCTTTTAAAAGAACAGAGAAAGCTGGGCTGTTGGAGCAGAGGCGCGAGGCCAACCACAGCCTCAATGCGGTCATTGTCGTTGGGCCGCCCCTCCCCCGCCCGGAGCGCATCTCCATGGCAACGCGGGCTTTGCCTCTCCCCGCCTCCTCGGACCCGCAGACCGGAAGCAGTCCGCGCCGGGGGCTTCTGGGAAACGGCTTGCGAGCGGCGTTTCTGCGTCCGCCGTGGACAGCGAAGCTGTTGCGGTTCCTGAGCCGGAGGTTTGCGCCGGAGTAGAGGGAACGGTATGAGGGGGAGGGGGGCGCTGAGCTAGGTTCTGCGGACCTCTTAGCAAGAACTGGTGGGGAAGCCTGGCGGGGACCTTCCTTAGCTTCCTGGGCGGCGCGGGGCACAGGCCGCGGTCTCCGCGCACAGCAGTTGGAGGGCAGGGAGGGCTAGGCGGGAGGCCTGCTCGGCTGTTAGGCATCCATGGAGAGTCCTTCCTCCCCTGTGTCCTCTGCGACCCTCACCTTCCCCCTCCCCCATCGGCCCGTTTTGTTCTATTTCGAGGCCTTGGCGTCTCGCGGAGGTTTCTGGGAGTTTCAGGCGGAGGTGGGGATGGGGCGGACCTTGCGCGGGGGCTGCTGGGACTTGTAGTCCTGCGGGCCGTGGACGGAAGTGCCGTGGCTCCGACGCGGTTGTCGCAGGGTGGCCTTTGGTCGTCTGAAGTCGGCCGCCGTGAGTGCCGGAAAGAGGGCCCCGGAGGACGTCAGGCTAGGGTCGGGGTACACAGCGGGTCTCTGCAGGAGTGAGGTGGGGATCGTCTGAGACGAGGTACCCCTGCCAAACACTGTCGGGACCATGGGCTTGCCCTCCTGGCACACTCCTCCGTGTCCCACGAGTAGTGTGCGGTATAACATAAAAGGAAGAGAGTTCTTTTATGTAGAAATGCTTGACCCATTGATAAGATAGGGTCCTGGAATAGGAAAGAATGAATCTGTTGGCTAGACCCTGTTTATAAGGCCACCACACTCCGGGGTATTTAATTAAACCCGTATGTGTTACCTGTCTGATGAGGTCTTTTATGATTTCTAGTCTTTATCTTGATCAGGTTTCGTTAAGTTTTAAGTTGTAATTGTTCAGATTCTGGGCCCTGAATAAATACATGGATTAGCTGCATGGTTCATTCCTAATATGTGTTGTAAACAATGGCACGGGCATGACAGTGCAGATACTAAGGAAAGGATCAGAAATAGCACGAAGTTTCCCTGAAGGTAGAACCTGTGAGTCATCCAGTATAAGGACAAGATACTGGGCTACTGCAAGAAGGTGGTTATGAGAGTGCCTTTTCTTAATAAAATTTGCTGGAATTAATGCTTATTATTATACATGTATTTATGGTGTGGTGGATGACTGATATTTGCATATTATGCAAAATAATATGTTTTTCGATATTATGTGATCTATTACTGAGGAAAAGAACATTTTTTTCACATATATTTTAAGTCCGAGGAATTCTTAAACATCTTTAAAATGTCTTTTAACTTTTTAAAAACCATTTTGTAAAGAAAATACTTTTAAGTAGATAATAAAAAAAACGGCTTTTAATCTTGAGTTGACCTAAGTGTGCCAGGGAACACCAGTCCTGAAGTGCAAACAATGTGTTCCAGAATCAAGCACATTTAGAAAACACTGAGTTGGGCTCGTTCTTAATTGAATTCTTTTGATTATTGAGATGGAGTTTGTTGACTTAGTAGGTCATATATTGGCAAGTTTTTTCTGTAAAGGGTCAGAGAGTAAATATGGTCATGCATCACTTAAAGACAGTGATACTTTCTGGGAAATGTGTTAGGTAATTTCATCATTGTGTGAACATCGTGGAATGTACTTCAGACCTAAGATAATATAGCATAGTAAACACCTAGGCTATATTATATAGCCTGCTGCTCCTATGCTACAAACCTGTACAGCATGTTACTGTACTGAAGACTGTAGGCAGTTTTAATACAGTGATATTTGCATATATAAACATAGAAAAGGTACAATAAAATATGGTGTAAAAGGTAAAAAAGAAAAAAGTACACCTGCATAGGGCACTTAACCATGAATGGAGCTTGCAGAACTGGAAGTTGCTTTGGTAAGTGAGTGAGTGGTGAGTGAATGTGAAGGCCTACTGTACGCTCATGGAGACTTTATAAACACGATACACTTAGGCTGCACTAATTAAAAAATTTTTTTTCTTTCATCAGTAATAAATTAACTTTAGCATACTATAACTTTTTAATTTACAAACTTCTAAATTTTTTAAACTTTGAGTCTTTTATAACACTTAGCTTAAAACACATTGTACAGCTGTACAGAAATATTTTCTTTCTTTATATTCTTATTCTATAAGCTTTTTTCTATTTAAAAATTTTTCTTTTTTTACTTTTTAAACTTTTCCCTTAAAAACTAATTCACAAACACACATTAGATTAGGCCTACACAGGGTCAGGATTATCAGTATCACTGTCTTCCACTTCCACATCTTGTCCCACTGGAAGGTCTTCAGGGGCAATAACATGCATGGATGTCATCTATGATAACAATGCTTTCTTCTGGAATACCTGCTGAAGGACCTACCTGAGACTGTTTTACAGTTAACTTTTTTTAGTAAGTAAAAGGAATACACTCTAAAATAAAGATAAAAAGTATAGTATAGTAAATACATAAACCAGTAACATAGTCTTTTATTACTATTATCAAGTATTCTGTACCGTACATAATTGTACATGCTAGACTTTTATACAACTGGTAGCACAGTATGATTTTTTACACCAGCATCACCACAAACATATAATGCCTTACAGCAGCTACAGTGTCACTAGACAAAAGGAATGTTTTGGCTCCATTTTAATCTTATGGGACCATGTCATATGTGTGGTTTATTGTTAACTTAAACATCATTATGTAGTGCATGACTGTATGAGGTTTTTCAGGCCATACAGTCTGTTGAAACTACCCACCTCTGCCAACTCTGCCATTGTAGCATGAACCATGAATAAATAAAATTACTTATGGACACATAAATTATATCATATGCTAATGTCATGAAATATTCTTTTGGGTTTTTTTTAACTATTTAAAATTGTGAAAACTATTCTTAGCACAAGCATTGTACAAAAACAGGCAGCAAACTAGATTGGGCTGTGAGCTATAGTTTGCCAACTCCTGGTATAGGTTATTGATTGGAATTTTTAACCCAGAAAAAAAATAGATATCTTTTACTTCCATTATCAGCGTAAGTCTAGATTCTAAGGCTATTTGGTCATTTATCTTTTTTTTTCCTTGTGCCTCAGGGTTGTCTGTGAAGAAAACGGGGTATTTCCCTAAGGCTTATATTCTGCCTTGATTGTCTTTTCTTGAAGTATTATAAATCAGGATGTCTGCACAGTCAGTGGAAGAAGATTCAATACTTATCATCCCAAATCCAGATGAAGAGGAAAAAATTCTAAGAGTGAAGTTGGAGGAGGATCCTGATGGCGAAGAGGGATCAAGTATCCCCTGGAACCATCTCCCTGACCCAGAAGTTTTTCGACAGCGATTCAGGCAGTTTGGATACCAGGATTCACCTGGGCCCCGGGAAGCTGTGAGCCAGCTCCGAGAACTTTGTCGTCTATGGCTCAGGCCAGAGACACACACAAAAGAACAAATCTTAGAGCTGGTAGTGCTAGAGCAATTTGTTGCCATCCTACCCAAGGAGCTACAGACTTGGGTTCGCGATCATCATCCAGAGAATGGAGAGGAGGCAGTGACGGTGCTGGAGGATTTGGAGAGTGAACTTGATGACCCCGGACAGCCGGTGAGCCTGCTTGTGTCACTTTCCTAGGTCAAAATCGCTGGCATGGCAGTAGGCAAAGCTGCTGAATTAATTGCAGTCAACTAAATTAGAAATATGTTTATGCTTTCTCCCCATTCCCCTACTGCTCTCATGATCTGTGCTGCTTTGCCATCCAAGCCTTTGCAATATATATGTTTTATGTGGGTTCTTTTATGTGTTTTTAGTTCTGATTCTCATCAGAATTTCTTCTCTGAACCACATCTAACTGTTTCCAGGTTTCTCTCCGTCGACGAAAACGGGAAGTGCTAGTAGAGGAGATAGTATCTCAAGAAGAAGCTCAGGGAGTACCAAGTTCTGAGCTTGATGCTGTGGAGAACCAGCTCAAGTGGGCATCCTGGGAGCTCCATTCCCTAAGGCACTGTGGTGAGGACCAGAACTCTTTGTGGGCTAGAGGGTGAAAAGAGAATATGGGCCTTGTGTCTAAAGCTCTTGTTCTTGTGGGGGTGTCACTCTTAACCTGATTCCTTAGGCATGGAAACACTATGGATCTTGATTATTTTCCGATAACAGTTGATTTGCTGACCTCAGATCTTTTATTCCTAGCCATTGACATCTTTAGCCTTTTCTTTCCTTTTAACTTGTTTTCTGAACACTTACCCCTGTCAGACTAGCATTTGCTTTACTTTGAGCCAGCACGCACCTATAGACCAGATCCTTTACATGCACTTTTGCTTGTCATTTGTTTTATATCCTTTTACTTTTCAGTCTCCTGCCTAATTCTGTACTGACATGTATACTTTGATACAGGGCAGTATATTCCTAAAATTACTGGGTTTCTTTTTCATATTTACATGAATTAAAATGAAATTTTGTTCACATCTGTTTTGGGAATTATTCCTTGAGGGAGTTGGATATAATGCTGGTGTGCCACAGAATGAGGTCTCAGCAGGTTTTCTTCCCATCTGAGGGGATAGTGCTATACAATTAGAACTTCTGGGGTGGGGCTGCTGTCTGCTGAGAATCTGCAGTTTTACATGTTATATGGCACATTCTTCTGTGCAGTAAAGTTTGAGAATCACTATCCTTAATCTTTGGAGGTGGCATTTTCTTGGGTAGAAAACTTTTGCTCTTTCTGATTTTGGAATAACTTCACATATTTTTAAATAGCCTCATTTCAGCAGTCTAGTCTCTTCCACACTAGGGAAATTCCATTTTTTTCTGTGTGGTTTGTCTCCACTTAATCTTCACACTAACTTCTCTGTTCTTTGTTCTTTGTCTCCAGGCCTTACTAACCCCCTCTAATCTTTCAGTCTCTCTCTGTCTCTCAGCTTTATCTTATGATTTTATCCTTTTGGTAATCATCTACTGTTTTCCTCTTTTCTGAGGGCTGTTGTTCACCCTGTATGAACTATATCTTTACTCCTTAAGGCGTGAAGTTTCAGGAAAGTCTTAAGTGAGACTTGTTCTTACCTGTGTGTGCCTGCAGGTGGATGATGGAACCTCATGTTGGTAATTTAGCCTTTTCTTTCACTGGACGTAACTCACTGAGGCTTGGAAATAGCCATTTTTCTAAGTACCATGACAAATACCAAACAGGGAAAGCTTCTTTATTGGAAAACTTTTATTTATCAAGGGCATATTGACTTTTTAATTGTCATGTCTAGGGTTAACACAGAATGCCCCCAGCTTATCTTCAACCCCTTCTCGTCAGAACTCACATGTTCTGCTTTTAGTCCAATCTTAGCTGTGACCTGCCTTGTCTTGCTCATTTCAGAAATAGCCACTTTCTGACAGATTTGTTTTTATTTACTCTTTTGAGTTTTGATGTGATTTCTGCCTTTCTTAAAGCAAAAGAACATTATAATGATTTCCAAATGGCCAATTTAATTTTATTTTTCTTATTACAAAATTACAGACCTAGGCACATCCACTTTAACTGTCTCCCTACCATCTTAGAATCTACCATCTTTCTGCTCTTTTTTTTCTGACTATCATTTATAACCCACTTGCCCATGTTTAATCCAGATAAAACCTGTTATATTGTTATGATGTTACCTCGTTAACTTCATAATCAGTCATTTCATTTTTTCCCTTTTGAGAATATGCAACTTTAACACCAGTTTTCAGAGTGCTGTTTTTAGATTTGTGCAAGCTATTTACTTTTAGTTCACTTTTTTTTTTTTTTAGTTCACTTTTTAAAAAAATTTTCTTAAGATTCTTTTTTCACTGAATAGGTAATGAATGATTATTGCATTTTCTGTTTATTGCAGATGATGATGCTAGGACTGAAAATGGAGCACTAGCTCCAAAGCAGGAGACTCCTTCGGCAGTAGAATCTCATGAAGCTCCTGGCATACTCAATATAGGAGTTCCTCAAATTTTTAAATATGGAGAAGGCTGTTTCCCCAAGGGCAGGTTTGAAAGAAAGAGAAATCCCTCACGAAAGAAACAACATATATGTGATGAATGTGGAAAACACTTCAGTCAGGGCTCAGCCCTTATTCTTCATCAAAGAATTCATAGTGGGGAGAAACCTTATGGATGTGTTGAGTGTGGGAAAGCATTCAGCCGAAGTTCCATCCTTGTGCAACACCAGAGAGTCCATACTGGAGAAAAACCTTACAAATGTCTTGAATGTGGGAAAGCCTTTAGCCAGAATTCTGGGCTTATTAATCATCAGAGAATCCATACTGGGGAGAAACCTTATGAATGCGTTCAGTGTGGGAAATCCTATAGTCAAAGCTCCAATCTTTTTAGACATCAGAGAAGACACAATGCAGAAAAACTTCTGAATGTTGTGAAAGTTTAAGAAATTGAAAAAAAAATCAGCACTCAGGTCTTTTCTTCAGAAATGAAGATAAAATTTAAAACATGAAATGATACAGAATAGTTTTTTCCCTACTGACTGTCAGAAAATCTGGGAAATATAAAAATTCTTCACTTACCATTATTATTTTATCTTGAAAGAAATGGTGTTGTACCTGCCTAGAAACTGAAATTTTAAATTTAATTCAGGTGTTAATGCCTAAATTTTCTGTGTAATGTTTATATTCTCTATTACTTTTCCAAATAATGAGCTACCTGATTCTTTATTCCTTTCTTAAAAGTTTCCCTTTTTTAGGCAAATTATTTCTGTGTTGATCATCGAAATGCTTTTTATAAGGATACATTCCCTTCTACATTAAAAGGCAACATAGGAATTACAAAGTCTGAAAACCACCTGAAACAATTTTAAAACCATCTTTTAAAAATTTGCCCTTCTGTTCCTTTTACTGAATTTGAATATGCATTTGAGAAAATACAAGATAAAGGATGGCTAAAAGCCTCAAAAGTAAAATGAGCCATAGATCTTCAATAAGTGATGCTAATAAGACATCAAAAAATGAATGGGACATCTAGATGGAAGATATACAAATACTTTGATTTAAGAATTGAAGTATGTCAAGAATTTTATTTAAATTCAGTCATCTGCCTGCAGGAAAACTCAAAAACCACTCATCCTATTTGTAATTTGGAGGCATCTTACTAATGAAAATAATGTTCTCCCATATATCATTAAAAAGTAGACAGTCTGAACAATAAACAATTGTAAAACTTTGAAGGTAGAAATTATAACACTAGGGGAGAATTTGTAGTGAATGGCAGTGTTGGAAGGGCAAATGTAAATGTAAGGGTAATGGTCTGTCTTGGTTTTTAGAAAAAGACTTGAAGATCTAATTCATAATTATTTTGCCTTTATCTTTGTTAAGGTCAGAAAATTCCATGACAGGTATGCAACAAGTATCAGGTTTGCTATTTTTTATTCCTTTGGTACAAAAGGGTTGAATACCAGGCTAAAAAAGCAGCCATGCATTTATTAAACATTTTCTACCGATAAGGCACTGTGCTAGGTACTGTAATCCTACCATAGATGGGTAGATATTTTTTCCACTGTAAATCATAGGGGGTTTGGTACAAAGCTGTTTCACATGAGTCAGCCTCTTCCTCTTGTCTGAGCATTCCCTGGGGAGGTCACCTCTGAGATTCCCAGAGCCATAGTTCTCTTACCAGGGAGTTATATGGGGGGGAGGGAGGGGGAGAGGAACTCAGCAAAAAGAGCTAGCCAGCTCTCCAGCATTCTTCAGAGGTGAGTCCAAGATATCAGAGCTTGGAGGTTTGGGAATCTTTTAAAAAAACTAATCAATCTCTAGTAGCATTGAGGTTGTACCTACATGTTAAGTTGAATGGACTATTCTATTTAAAAAGTTACAACTAGACCTTTAACTAGTTTATTAACTATGAGAATTGATTGAACTATTTTTTTTAATTTTTAGTCTTAACACATTTTTAAAAATGTATTAAAGTAATACATTGTAGTAGTAGGATTATATACTCCTTGGCTGAGAATCCCAAGTACTGTGGTTCTACTGTTTAGTGGAAAACTCTGGAAGGTAAAATATAGAAAATGAGAAAAGGCTTTTTTATAATGGGTATCATTGTGTGGAAAATGACCCATGTGAATACAAATATTTCATAGTTCAGAGATTTTGGTTATATCTGGTGCTTGGATCAAGTTGAAAAATGGAAGGTGAGATTTGCATGAGCCTATTAAAAAGCAAAGTAATAAATGCAAGGCCAGCTGATTGAGAAGTGAGGAAGAATGGAACTTGTTTATAGGTTTTCTGATAACAATTAATTATAAGAAATGTGCTTTATAGATTAAGATTTATTGAAGTATAAATATGTAGTAATGATATAATGTATTTTAAGTTATACAAGAAAACATAGGGACTTTTGTTTGGGTCTTTTTCTCTTTATGGCTGAGAGGAAGCAAGTCATTGTCCAATAAAGCTATAAATTCCTCTGTTCTAAGATAACACCATCTTGAGTTGATTGATTTATTTATTTGTAACTGGCTTCTTTCCAAGTAGGTTTTGAGGTGACATATTTGGAGGACTGCTGGGATGACAGAATTCTTTTATCAGAGTAGGTAAGAAGGGAGCAATCTCTCAGTGGCTGAAATGTCACATTTTTAAGATCTTACAACTTTCCTATATACAAGGAAGCTTCCTTGTAGTAGATTTTTCATAAATGCCAAAGATATTTGGTAATATGAGAGCATAGAAAAAGTAGTGTTAGAGTTGGCAAATATGTTTTTGTCTTGTCGGCTCTAATACCTGTGCATTGTTTGGAAGGGATTCTGACTGAGGCTAAGGCAAGGCTCTGTGGGGAAAAGGGACAAGATGGCGGTACACAGGAAAAGGACATGGTGAGATGTGTGCTCGGTCAGGCTTAGTCCCCACTAGACAAATTGATTTTAATAACTATTTAGTGATTTATGATTTCATCCAGACATTCATTTATACCCACGCAGATAAAGCAATTTGGGAGAGTGCCCAGCCTCTGTTGAAATGGTGATGTGGCAGTTGCCATGCAGTGGTGCATAGCCAGGGCGTCTTATTTGGTTAGCAAATGAGAAGATGTATTAGGGCATGCAAACTACTGATATGCACCCACTAGCCACTGAGCATTTGTGTGTTGCTGCTAAATTTTCTTCTGGTTTTCTTGGAGGTTAAGCTCTCCACATTCACACCTAGTTGACACTTGGTTTATTTAGCAATATGTTTCATATTTGTGTAAATCGAGGGGAGGGATACATGAATTGAAATAATCTACATGTCAGGCATTGGATTAGACACTGTACCTATCTCAGTTACATTTGTAGATCAGGAAAGCAAGATTCAGAGATCATATGACTTGCATGTGGCCAATTGGAGCTAAAACTCAAATCTAGTTGTGTGGATTCCAGTGATATATTCACTATGCCATGAGTGATGGCTGTTAAGCTTTGGCTAATAAATTTTATGCATTTATCTTTATGGTTAACAAATGTGGAAGCTGTTAAACATGCTGGTTTGAACTTTTACAGTACCGAAATGTAAAATGAGAAAGGACATTTCCTTTCACAGTATAACCCAGAAGTGATAATAGTTTGGTTTGTTGTTCTTCCAGATATAGGCATATATATATTTAATCAAAAATGTGTTAATAGCTGACACTTGTTGCTGTGTAGGGGCACTATTTGAAGTGCTTTATCATGGATTAACTCTTAATCCTTAGCAACCATAAGAGGTAGGACATACCTTCATTTCACATCTACTACACTGAGACTTGCCTCTCCTCCCTTCCACTGATACAGCCATTCTGTTTTCATAACTACATATTATTCCATTGCATGAATATAATATAATTTATTTAACCCCATATTGATGGATAATTAGGTTCATTATAGATAAAGGTATAGTAAAACATCCCTGTATGTGTGTTTTGCTACCTGTGTGGGTATTTCTGTAAGATAAAGAGCTAGAAATGGATTTTTTGGGTCAGAGAGTGTATATTTGACATTTTGAGAAATACCAAAAAGATTGTACCAATTTACAACTCCATCAACAGCAAAAGCGCCTATTTGCTTACACTCCGGCCAATCCTGAATTCTTAAAATTGCCAATTTGATAGGCAAAATTTGTTGTATCTTTCATTTCTTTATTAGGAGGAACATCTTTTCCTGTTTGTTGGTCATTTGCATTTCCTGTTGTTAATTGCTTTTGTCCGTCTTTCTTTTTTTAATTATGAAAGGATAAATGACTACTCATATAAAACTTAGATGATACACAAGTGTAAGAGCAAGGAAAGACCCTTTTCTCCAGTGTTTCCAATCACATTCCACTTCTTGCCGTTTAGCATACCTCCTTCTAGTCCCCTTTCCATACATTTCCATATGAATATTCCCTTAAAAACACCATTTTTACATAAATAGGATCATATATATGTATTGTTCTGTAGCTCACTTTTTTGGGGGGGGTCTCAAAAACATACTGAGGTCTTTACATTTCTTTAATGGTTGAATAGGATTAAATACTATGAAGATACCATTATTTATTCCCTTATTTTTTTTTCTCTTGCTATTACATTGCCAAAGTAAGCATCTGATTGAGATGTCTTTGTGCATGTGTGTGAATTTCTTTAGGCTGGAGTCCCATAAGGTGGATTGTTGGGTCAAAGGGTTTGTTCTCTGATAGACCCACCTTAACCTTCCCAAAGGCCTTCATAACTTTGTATTTTCACCAGTTGTATGAAATGTATTTGTTTCCCCATATAGCCTTACCTACTTTTGATAGTGTTTATCTGTTGGGCTAAAAAGAAAAAGGAATCCTTTCTTATTTTGCATTTCCCTGATTATCAAAAATTGAGGTTGGGGTTATTTTCATGTTTATTGGCTATTTATAGTTTTACCATGGATTGTTTGTATCCTTTACCTGCTTTTCATCTGGGTTATTGTGGATATCTTGGTTTTTGTTCAGCATCTCTTTCCCCATCTTCTGGCAACAGAACCTTTATTTATTGTGGGGAACCCATTCCCTGTGGCTTAGGTGAGCCATGACCAGGTCTGGGCTCCTGAGTCCTGGAGCTCCCTAGCCTCAGCAATTAAAGAATGGGCATATAATTTAAGCCAGGCTAAGGAGAGCCCTCAACACAACTTCTGCCGGAACTACTGGAAAGAAGGCTTTATGGAGATCCTAGGAACCAAGGACCCTATAAGCCTGAATTTGTAACCATGTGGAGAGAGTCTGTGTGAGGAGAAACTTGGAGGCTAGCAGAAATGGAAAGAGAACTAAGTTCTGATGTCATTTTTCGGGAGGCCCTAGATCCAGCTGTGCCTAAAGCCTGCCCTACCTCCGGACTTAAAAGTTTTGCGAGCCAATAAAGTCCCTTTCTTGTTTAAGATAATTGAATTGGGTTTCTGTCCTGATTAATATAGGTTATTTGTATTTTCTTATTGATTTGTAGAAAACCTTTGTAATTTTAAATTTTAGACTTATACTTTATGCACTGTATAAGTTAATAAAATTAGCATGGCCTTCCATGATTTGGCCTCTGTCAACCTCTGCCATTTACTTCACTCTTCCTATACCACACAGTACATACATAACACCTTACGTTCCAACAATAACTGAACATTGGTGTTGAAAATGCCTGTGGATGAAGAGCTTTTCACACAGTCACCTCTTTGACAGTTCTCTTTTCATCCTTCCTCCAGATTCATTAACCTGGGACTTTGAAACTCGGGATTACACTGCTGAGTCTTTGCTGTACCCACCGCCTACCATTGCTCTTCAAGCATTCTCCTTAAGGATTTGCCCTCAAGGATCCCCTGTATGCAACCCTTGGAGCCCCTTCATTCTATTCCCTTACCATGGTTCTCTGGGTCTTTGTTTTATTCTCAGGCCTGTGGACTTGAAGTTACTCAGACCCAAGATCTGAGTTGCTTAACCTTGTGGGCTCTTTTCCAGGGCAGGAAATGGAGCAGTGTCCCAGGATGTAGTTTCCAAAGAGATATCCTTCAAGATTGAGCCAAACATTGTGCAAGTTTCTATTCATTCATCAACACATTAAGTGCCTACTCTGGGTCAGGCACTGTTCTGGGGTTTACATACCTTGTGTGTGTGTGGAAACTACACATAGCATTGGAAAACCAGTAGTAAATGAGAAGTTTTTTAAGAAAATGCATGTTGTATGTTATATGATGGTGAGTGGTTAGGAAGGAAATAAATCAGGAAAAGGATACAGAATGTCCAGAAGGAAAGGTATTGTAATTTAGATAGATTGGCCACGGAAGGTTTCACTGACAAAATAACATTTGAGAAAAAGATGAATAAAGAAGCAAGCCATGAAACCGGAGGAAGAATGTTCCAGGCATGGAAACAGCAATTTACAGATAACTTGATGTAGGAGCAATGCCTGATTTGTTCAAGAAAACAATGAGGCCATTATAGCTGAAACAGAGTGAACATGGAGAAAAGTAGTAGGTGAGGCCAGGAAAATAGAGTGCGGGTGGCAGGCAGAGCTACATCATGGACCTGGTTAGTCATTGATAGAACTATGACTTTTCCTTTGAATGTGATGGGAGACCAGTAGAGGTTTTGGGCAAAGGAGAGACATGACAAGGTACTGAGAATAGACTTGAAGAAAATCTCCATCTAGTTTCTTTAAATTTTTAAAATATATTTTTACATATTATGAAGGTAATAAAAGGAAAGATTTAGAAATAAGTCACCTATGCATCCACAATCCTAATAACATCCCATTAATATTTTGATGTTCTCTGTATACCTCTCCCCATCTATACCTATTACACCATTATTTACAACAGAAATATATACTTAGAAAACAAAATACAACCTGTATCCATATATTCATTTGTTATTCTTATTTTTCCTTCTTTCCTCTTATCTTTTTTTTTTTGAGACAGAATCTCACTCTGTTGCCCGGGCTAGAGTGCCATGGCGTCAGCCTAGCTCACAGCAACCTCAAACTCCTGGGCTCAAGTGATCCTCCTGCCTCAGCCTCCCCAGTAGCTGGGACTACAGGAATGCTCCACCATGCCGGGCTAATTTTTTCTATATATTTTTAGTTGGCCAATTAATTTCTATTTTTAGTAGAGACAGGGTCTTGCTCTTGCTTAGGCTGGTTTTGAACTCCTGACCTTCAGCAATCCACCTGCCTAGGCCTCCCAGAGTGCTAGGATTACAGGCGTGAGCCACTGCACCCAGCCTTTTCCTCTTATCTGTAGATCAACTATCTGTGCATCTGTCTAAGGCTAACCTCTCCACTGGATCCAAGCTGTCTTCTCACACCTACTCAAAAACATACTCCAGTAATTCTCACCTCTCACATTATCAATTTTTCTCTCCTGGATTTTTCTAATTAGCATACAAATTAGCTGTTTTTTGTCACAAACACAAAAACCTTCAGGCCAAGGTGGAGCACAGGGACTGATCTAACCTGCCCCAACAAATGCCAGACAAAATATATCAGACATAGGCAAAGGATGGGAAAGACAGGATCCCCAAGAGGCAGAAAACAAATGAGGTAAACTTGGATTGCCTCAGTTTACTACCTAGAGAGAGTTTCCAGCTCACAGCTGAGGAAAGGGAACTCAGGCAGGGCCTGGTAGTCTCCTTAAGCTGAGACGATACAGCAAAAAGTTCTGGGAGACCAAGGTGGCTAGCTTTTTTGGGGCAGAGTATCAAGAGATAACTGCACAGAAAGAACACTGGAGACCTGCAGAGAGTCCCTCTCAAGTATTCAGTTGAGCACTTATGAGCACATGTGTGTAAGGAAACTACCTGAAGGTGAGGAAAGAATGGTCTAAAACGATTAGTGGGAAAAAATCACTGGAACTCACAAAGGGCCAGGAATGGTATCAGCTAGAGTAGAAAACCTAATAATTCACAGAGCAGTGGTTCCCAAACAAGGGCAATTTTGCCCCCCAGAAGACATTTGGAAATGTCTAGAGACATTTTTTGGTTGACACAATCGGGGGAGGTGGGCACTACTGGCATCTAGTGGGTAGATGCTACTAAATATCCTCTAACGCACAACAATGAATTAGCCAGCTCCAAATGGCAATAGTGCTGAGGCTGAGAACCCTTAACTCTGGTTTAGAGTACTAGGAAGGGTCTTGTCTCCTTAGTGGAGAAAAAATATTTAAAAATATATTAAACTAGAAATCAATAACAGAAATATAGGAGAAAAATAATCTCAAAATACTTGGACATTAAACAGCACACTTTTAAATAACACATGGGTCAAAGAAAAAATCTCGAGAAATTATATTTTGAACTAAATGGAAATGAAAACAGAACTTATCAAAATTTGTGGAATGCAGCAAAAGCAGTGCTTAGAAGGAAATTTATAGCATTGAATGAATATTAGAAAAAAAGATCTAAAATCGACCATCTAAGCTTTCATCTTAGGAAACCATAAAAAGAAGAGCAAATTAAATCCAAAGTAAGCAGAAGAAAAGAAATAAAAATTAAAGCAAAATCAGTGAAATGGAAAATAGGAAATCAGTAAAGAAAAATCAATAAAACCAAAACCCAAAAGGTTCTTTAAAACAATCAATAAAATCAATAAGCCTTTCTAGCCAGGCTAACTAGGAAAAAAAGGGTATAAATCACTAATATCAGAAATGAAAGAGGGGTTATTACTACAGATCCCACAAACATAAAAATGATACTAAAGGGATACTATGAAGACCTCTTTGCCCACTAATTTGATAACCTAAATGAAATGGATGAATTCCTTGAAAGACACAATCTGCCAGTACTCACACAAGAAGAAACAGACAATCTAAATAGGCAATAGACAATCTAAATAACTGATTTGATATCTATCAAAGAAATCAAATCAATTAACCTTCCAAAACGGAAAGCATCAGGCCCAAATGAGTTCACTGGTAAATTTTACCAAACATTTAAGAAAGAAATTATACCAATTCTCTACAATCCCTTTCAGAAGATAGAAAAAGAGGGAATATTTCCTAACTCAATCTATGAAGCTGAAGCCAGCATCCCCCTAATACCAAAACCAAAGACATTACAAGAAAAGAAAACTACAGACCAGTATCTCTCCTGAACAAAGATGCAAAAATCCTCAACAAGATATTAGCAAATTGATTCCAACAATGTATAAAAAGAATTAAATACAACCAAGTGGGATTTATCCCAAGTACACAAGACTAATTCAACTTTCGAAAATCACTTAATATAATCCACCCCATCAACAGGCTAAAGAAGAAATATCACATATATGTATCAATAGATGCCAAAAAAAAAAAAATTTGACAAAATCTAACACTCATTCGAGATGAAAACAAAAAAAGACTCTCAGTAATCTAGGAATAGAAGGGAACTTCCTCAACTTGGTAAATAATATCTATAAAAAACCTACAGCTAACAACAAACTTAATGGTGAGAAACTGGAAACTTTCTCACTAAGATCAGGAACAAGGCAAGGATGTGCCCTCTCACCAAGGCTTTTCAACATTGTACTAAAAGTCCTAGCTAATGCAATAAGACCAAAAAAATTAAAAAGGAAATAAAAAGTATATAGATTGGAAAGGAAGAAATAAAATTGTCTTTGTTTGCAGATGATATGATTGTCCAAGTAGAAAATCCGAAAGAATGGACAAAAAATCTCCTGAAACTAATAAGCAATTATAGCAAGGTTGCAGGATACAGTTATTTTCCTATATACCAACAATGAACAAGTGAAATTTGAAATCAAAAACGCAATACTGCTTACATTAGCACCCTAAAAAATGAAATACTTAAGTATAAATCTAACAAAATATGTACAAGATCTATATGAGGAAAACTACAAAACTCTGATGAAAGAAATCAAAAAATTAAATAAATACAGAGATATTCCATGATCTCAGGTAGGAAGACTCAATGTCTTCAAGATGTCAGTTCTTAATTTGATCTATAAATTCAATGCAATCCGAATCGAAATCCTAACAAATTATTTTGTGAATATTGACAAACTGATTCTAAAGTTTATATGGGGAGGCAGAACAAAGCTGGAGGACTGGCACTACGCAAATTCAAGACTTAAAATAAAGCTACGGTAATCAAAATAGTGTAGTAATTTCTGATGCAATTATAGGGCAAAAATTAAAAAAAATAGTGTAATATTGGTGAAAGAATAGATAAATAGATTAATGGGACAGAATAGAGAGCCTAGAAATAGACCCACATAAATATAGTCAAATTATCTTTGCCAAAGGAACAAAGGTAATACGATGGATAAAAATATAGTCTTTCAACAAATAATGCTGGAACAACTGGACATCCACATGCCAAAAAAAAAAAAATCTAGACACCTTACCCCCTTCACAAAAATTAACTCAAAAGGGATCATAAATCTCAATATAAAATGTAAAACTATAAAACTCCTTGAAGATAACATAGGAGAAAAATCTAGATGACCCAGGGTTTGGCAATGACTTTCTAGATACAACACCAAACACATGATCCATGAAAGAAAGAATAAAGTTGAATTATTAAAATTAAAAATTTCTGCTCCATGAAAGACACTGTGGAGAGAATAAAAAAAAAAGACACAAACTGGGAGAAAATGTTTGCAGAAGACATATCCGATAAAGGACTATTATTCAAATATACAAAGAACTCTTAAAAATCAACAATAAGAAAAACAATTGATTCAAAGACCTTAACAGACACCTCACCAAAGAAAATATACAAATGGCAAATAAGCATTTGAAAAGATGCTCCATATCATATATCATCAGAGAAATGGAAATTAAAAGAATGAAATACTACCTCACATCCATTAGAATGGCCAAAATCCAGATCACTAACACCAAATTCTGACAAGGATATGGAGCAACAGGAACTCTCATTCCTTGCTGGTGGGAATGCAAAATGGTGCAAGACCCTTCGGAAGACAATTTGGCGATTTCTTAAATAACTAAACATGTTGGTGCCACAATCAAGCAATTGCACTCCTTGGTATTTACCCAAAGGAGATGAAAACTATGTCTACACAAAAACCTACACATGGATGTTATAGCAGCTTTATTCATAATTGCCAAAACTTGGAAGCAGTCAAAATGTCCTTGAGTAGGTGAATGAATAAATAAACTGTGATTGTGCAGGGCTAAAAAGAAATGGGCTATCAAACCATGAAAAAACATAGAGGAAACTTAAATGTATACTGTTAAGTGAAAAAACACAATCTGAAAGGGTTACATACTGTGGGATTCCAACTATATTACATCCTGGAAAAGGCAAAATTACAGAGATACCTAAAAGATCAGTGGTTGCAGGAGTTTGGGGGAGATGTAGAGATGAGTAGGTGGGGCACAGAGAATTTTTAGGGCAGTGAAACTGCTCTGTATAATGGTAGATATACATCATTATAAATTTGTCCAAGTTATAAATTTCTCCAAATTTGTTGGAGTTTACAACACCCAAAGTGAACCCTAGTGTAAACTCCAGACTTTGGGTGATAATGATGTGTCAATGTAGCTTCATCAATTATAATAGATATACCACTCTGGTGGGGAATGTTGATAATGGCGGAGGCTATGCATGTGTGAGGGTAGGGAGTACATGAGAAATTTCTGTACATGCTGCTCAATTTTGCTGTGAACTTAAAACTGATCTAAAAAATAAAAGTATTAAAATCATCATCATCAACATCATCATCTATGTGATACTAAAATAGTAGTTAGAGAGAAATTTATAGCAATCAAACACTGATATGAGGGCGGGGGGAAGTTCTCAATTACCTGAACTCCCACCTTAAGAAGATAGAATAAGAATAAATTAAACCCAAAATAAAGAGAAGAAAAGAAATAAAGATTAGATTAGAAATCAACAAAATAGAAAATGAGTGAAAATGAATTTCTATACTCTATTTAAACCAAAAGCTATCTTGTAAAGAAGATTAATAAAATTGATAAACTTCTAGTCAGACTGACAGGGAAAAATAGAAAATACGAATTATATGAGGAATGAAGATGTGTGACATTAGTATACATTATACAAATTCTTCTCCACATAAAGAGTTCTAGCCAAGTTTGTTAACCTCCATGTTAACAACTAATTCCAATCTAACTCTAATCCTCATTTTGGAGACTTATATTGCTTAGCAATCAGTAGCATTTTGCACAATTGACATATTTTTATTTGGCTTCCAGAACACTCTTGGTTTCCATCTACCTCATGAGACATTTCTTCTCAGTCTCAATGCTGGTATTTCCTCATCTCTCTGGACTTCTTTCTATATGTTGGAATACCTGAGCCTCAGTGTTCACATCTCTTTTCTTTTCTACCTATATCCACTCCCTAGTTGATCTCATCTGGTCTTATGCCTTTAAATACAATCCAAAACTCGGAAATCTATATCCCCAGCCTCTTCTCTGAACATCTTCTCTGAACTCCAGACTCATATAATCCTTTGCCTACCAGACATCTCCACTTTGATGCCTGCCTTAGTCTAGATTCCTGAGAAAACAGCCTAAGCCAAAACCTTATTGCTAACACATTATTGGGGTGCTGCAATTGCAGAAAAGGGTGACTGAGGGTAAAGCAGGGAAGAAGCAAGGAAGAAGAGAAAGCAAATTCTAGTAGGTGTTATTGAGCTGTTTGCAGCTTCTAAAGGCACAGCTGTTTGCTTAGTCTCACTGAACATCTTCAAAGCACAAATAGTATGAACTACAGTACAGCATAGACTCCTTTCTCCCTCTGGTCAAAGTTTCCACCACAAAGCATCAAGTCTTCCACACTTCCAGGTTGCACACCATTCAGCCTCTCTAGCAGGAACCACGAAGGAAGTCAGGCCCTAAGTCAACAGCACAGGATGAGTGGCAGGCCAGCAATCAAGTGGGACTCAGCAACCGACCGCAGGGTTGGATGGTGCCAGGCAATCTTAGAGGGTCACGAGTATCATAGAGCAAATAATGCAAATAATGGGAGGCTTGTAAACTGGCTTTGGCACAATGACTAATTAGGCATATTAAACCTAACACACCCCAAAGCAAATTTTCTCCCCAAACATGTCCTCCTTTAGTCTTCCTCATCTTAGAGAATGGAAATTTTGTCCTTCCAACTGCTCAAGCCAATAGCCTCTCTGCATCCCTACTTGCCTGCTTCACTTGGTTCTCAACACAGCAGTCAGATCATATAAGTCAGACCATGTCACTCCTCTGTTCAAAATCCTCTATCTTACTCTATTTAAATGTCAGAGGGGCATTATGTCTGCAACTTATTCTTAATTCAGACAAAAATGATATATATGTATGTACATATACATGTATATATAATTTGTCTGGATAGGTAGGTAGATAGGTAGGTAAACAGAGAATTATAAAGCAAATGTGGTAAAATATTAACATTTGAGCACTCTGGGTATACAGAAATTATTTGTATTATTCTTACGATTTTTCTATGAGTTTGAATTGCCAAAATTCAAAGTTAAAAGAACTTAATGGCCCAGAAAGGGAGAGAGTGAATTACCTAAAGGAAAATCAGGGTAGGTGCTGTTATTGAGAAAGCTTGGGTCAGGGAGGAAGAAGGAGGAATATTGAGAAAGCAATTACAAATGTCCACTATAGGCATAATTTAAAATGATGATGTAGAGCTATGTTTATGGACATGTAGAATGTTTATTAGGGAAAAATTTAGTTTACTATTATAGATACACTTTTTAAACACATTTTCTATTTTTTTAGATAAAAGTACTAATCAATTATTATCCTTTATATTGTTTCTGTAATGGGCCGGGCGCGGTGGCTCACGCCTGTCGTCCTAGCTTTCTGGGAGGCCGAGGCGGGCGGATAGCTGCTGCTTCAGGGGTTCGACACCAGTCTCACCACAGCCTGAGCACAGTGAGACCCCGTCTCAAAATCTAAAAAAAAAAAAGTAAAAAAGGCAAAAAAAATACACAAAATATATTGTATCTGTAATGACTATAGGATCTGGGCTGATAGTCATTTTTGTATTCTTTGATAAATCGTACTTTCTTTTTTTCTTGATTAGTTTTGCTGAGGGATTATCAATTTTATTCTTTTCAAAAAATTAACTTTGGCTTTATTTTCTTCTTTTAAGTGTTTTTTTCTATTTTGTTAATTCATGCTCCTTAATATTTACTTTTTTCTACTTTCATTAGATTTATTTGCTATTCTTATTTATTCTTAAGTTAATCTTTTTATAACTTCTTGGGATGGATACTTAGATCATTGCATTTTAGCTTTTTTTCCCTTTTCTAATACATGCAATGAATGCTATAAATTTCTCTTTAATCAGAAGTTTAGCTGTATTTCACAATTTTCACTATTATCCAGATAAAAACACATTCTAATTTTCATTGTGTTTACTTCTTTGACCCATATGTTATTTAAATTCTGTTACTTAATTTCCAAACATTTGGGAACTGTGTGCGTGCGTGTGTGTGTGAGTGTGTGTGTGTGTGGGTTAGAGAGAGAGAGAGAGAAAGAGAGAGAGAGAGAGAAAGAGAGAGAGAGAGAGATTATTTTAAAATATATTCTAAGTCTGTGCTGTCCAATATGGTAGCCACCAATCACATGTGGCTATTTAAATTAATTAGAAGTAAATAAAATGCATGAGTCACTTTAGCCACATTTTAAGCACTCAATAACCACATGTGGCTAATGACTACTGTATTCAACAATATAGATAGGGCATAGAAGCTTCTATTGGACAGCACTACTCAATTTGATGAAATTTGCTGAGGCTTGCTTTACAAATCAGCACATGCTCAGTTTTGATAAATGTTCTCTGTGTACCTAAAAAGAATAAGTTTTCTGACATTTTTGGTTGCACTGTTATCTGTAAATCCACTGGGTCATTTTGTTTATCATATTGTCCACCTATATTATATTCTTAGAAAATTTTCTTCTGCTTGTTCTTTTACAAATGAGTTGTGTAAAAGTCTCCCACTAGGATTGTTTCTCTTATTCCTTTTAGTTTTGTCAACTTAAGCTTTATATAATTTCAAGTGATATTAGAGATGTATACATTTTAAGAATATTTATATTTTCTTGCCAAAGTGACTCTTTTTTTTTTTGAGACAAAGTTTCACTCCATAGACCAGGCTAGAGTGCCATGGCATCAGCCTAGCTCAAAGCAATCTCAAACTCCTGGGCTCAAGCAATCCTCCTGCCTCAGCCTCCCAAGTAGCTGGGACTACAGGCCTGCGCCACCATGCCCGGCTCATTTTTTCTATTTTTAGTAGAGACAGGGTCTCACTCTTGCTCAGGCTGGTCTCCAACTCCTGAGCTCAAGCGATCCTCCCGCCTTGGCCTCCCAGAGTGCTAGGGTTACAGGCGTGAGCCACCGGCCTGGCCTCAAATTGACTCTTTCATGAATAGAAAATGTCCCACTTTATCTCTGATAAGACTTTGCCTTAAAGTTTACTTCTTGTCTGATATGAGTATAGTTACTAACAGCTTTCTTTGGTAGTGATTTTTTGTTTAGTTGGTTATTTATTTATTTATTTATTTATTTTTTGAGACAAGGTCTTGCTCTGTTACCCCCAGGCTAGAGTGAAGTAGTATCACTAGCTCACTGAAAACTAAAATATCTAGGCTCAAGCAATCCTCTCATCTCTGTCTCCAGAGTAGCTGGGATTGCAGGAGTGTGCCACCACACCTGGCTAATTTTTCTATTTTTTATAGAGACAGGGTTTTGCTCTTGCTCAGGCTGGTCTTGAACTCCTGGCCTAAAGCAATCTTCCCACCTCAGTCTACCAAAGTACTAGAATTACAGGTGTGAGTCACTGTGCCCAGCTTCTTTTGGGTAGTGTTTAAATGTCATATCTTTTTATAGACTCTTATTGTTAAATTTCCTGGGCCCCTGTAGTTATAGTATGTCCTGTGTAAGTGCTATATGATTAATTTTAAAAATTCCAGTCAATATTTGTCTTATAGTTCACTTACATGTAATATAATTACTGATGTATTTGGGTTTATATCTACCATGTTTCTATTTGTTATCTATTTGTCTTGCTTGTTTTATGTTCTTTTTCTATTTTTTCTTACTTTCTTTTAATCATTTGTATTACTACATTTTTATCATCTATTAAATTGTACTCCTCTTTTACCCTAGAGAGTATAAAATGCATCTTTGGTTTATTAGGATCTAGTATAAATTAGGACTTCTATCACTTCCCTGAGAATGTACTTAGGTCCTGACTTCAGGCAATATTATCTTTTCTTGCAGTCAATTTTCATTTAGATTTCCCTTCAGGTTTATTCTTTCCATGGCTCTTCATTTCTTCCTAAACTTTTTTTTTCAGAATAGTATCATTTTCTTTCTGGCTTTTGGCTATTATGAATAGTGTTGCTATGAACATTGGTATACAAATATATGTGAGTCCCTGCTTTCAATTCTTTTGGGTATGTACCCAGAAGTGGAATTGCTGGTTCATGTGGTAATTCTATTTTTAATTTTTTGAGGAAACACTCATACTGTTTTCCACAGTGGCAGCATCATTTTCCTTTCCTATCAGCAATGCACAGGGTTCCAATGTCCCCATATCCTCACCAACAAGTTCCATATTTGTATGTTTGTTTGAATAATACCCAGCCTAATGGGTGCAAAATGTCTCATTGTGGTTTTGATTTGCATTTCCCTAATGATTAATGACGTCGAACATCTTGTCATGTATGTTTTTTGTTTATGGCATTTAAAATGTTGAGGTAGTTTCCTTCTAGTCCTAGTTAGTTGAATGTTATCTTAAAATGGTGTTGAATTTTGTCAAATATTTTTTCTGTATCAACTGAGATGATCACGTGGTTTTTTTACCCTTCATTCTGTTACTGTGATATATTACATTGATTGATTTTTGTATGTTCAATCATTCTGTATTTCAAAAATAAATCTCCCTTGGTCATGATGTATAGTTATTTTAATGTGCTGTTGAATTGTGCTTACTAGTATTTTATTTTGTTGAGGATTTTTGCATCTGTATTTGTAAGGGATATTGGTCTCTAATTTTCTTGTACTGTCTTTGTCTGGGTTGGTATCAGATTAATGCTGCCCTCATAAAATGAGTTTGGAAGTGTTTCCTCCTCAGTAATATTGTAACAGAAGTAAGGGGCTGAAAAAGGGCAAAATGTATTATAAGTTGTCTCTTTAAAACCTCCTCCGCTCTTTTTGGGAATTAAAATCTGCATTCCTGCTATGGCCAGTAATCAGAGGTGCAGAAAAACATTCTTTGTTCTTTGTTCTAAACCACAGAAGATGGCTCAATGGAATTGTTTGGGCAAAGGGCATGAGGTCATCTTCACTGGAGATACGGCTGACCAGGACCACCAACCATAGTTAAACAGCAATAGCCTGAAGCTAAAACCCCCCTTTAAAAGCTCTTATTTCTGCTTAAAAGCAGGAGGATAGTTCTTTAAGATGAGAGTCTACCAGCCTCCTCATTTGCCAGCAAATTAATAAACTTCTCTTTCCTTTTCCTCAAACCACTTGTTCTCATTGTTTGTTCAGCATAGGTACAAGTACGAAACTTAAGGTAACAATATTTTGTAGGAGTTCAATAAAGATTGGTGTTACTTCTTTAAATTCTTGGTAGAATTAACCAGTGAAGCCATTTGGTCCTGGGTTTTTTTTGTTGTGAGGTATTTGAATACTGATTTAATCTTACTATTAAATAGTTGTAGTTCTAGTCAGATTTCCTATTTTTTCATGATTCATTGTTAGGTTGTGTTTCTAGGAATTTGTCCATTTCATCTAGATTATCCAATTTGTTGATGTACAATAATTCCTTGTAATCCTTTTTTATTTTTATAATATCAGGAGTAACATGCCCTCTTTCATCTCTGATTTTAGTTATTTGGGGATTATAGGTTTTTGAAAAGAATACTACAGAGTTGAAGTGACCATCTCATCACATCATTCCAAGTGGTACATGATGTTCACATAACATCACTGGTTATACTAAATTTTAGGTAGTGCATCTCAGGCAGGTGAGAAGCCTGCCAGGGGACATTAGGTAAGGTCTAGACACATTTTTGGTTGTCTTAACTGGTGAAGGTTTGCTACTGGTATCTAGTGGATAGAGGTTGGGGATGGTATTAAACACCCTATAAATCCAGACAGCTCCCCACAGACAAGAATTACCTGGCTCAAAATTTCAATAGTGTTGAGGTTGAGAAACCCTGAGTTAAGGTAGTTTTTGTCAGGTTTCTCTGCTGTTGTTACTGTTTTTCCCTTTCCATACTCTATTCCTTGGAAGTGATTCAAGAGGTTTAGCATTCCTCTAGGGTTGTGGAGTTCCCTTTACAAACTCTACATCCTGAAGGGGAGAGAATCTAAATATATAATTTGGATTTTTTTCCGTAAGGATTTGTCTCTTCTCTTGTACTTATTTATCAGTATGGACTCATGTATATTTATTTGGCCTTAGGAACTCCTTCAGGTTGGCTCCTGTGTTCCTTTGACATACCCCTATTCTTTTGTTTTTTGAGTTCTTGCTTACTTTCTGTACTATAAGATGCTCTAGGCTCATCTTGTATTTTCCCTGAATCAGTCATTTCTCAAAGGAGGCTGGTTCCTTTTATTTGGAAAATGGTATTTTCCAAATACCATTATACCAAATACAAAGATCTGGGTATGCTCATTGATACTGGGGTATCAGTGCTTCCAGGTCCTCTCAGACAACAGAATTAGGTAATATTAATATATGTATATGAACCCATGTATAAACACATTTTCTGTAATTGTTTCTCTGTGTATACATCCATCTGTGTGTGTATAAATAGTAATGTGGGTTCATATTGATGTCTCTGACTCTTAAGGTTCTGGTAATTTTTTTTTTTTTTGAGACAGAGTCTTACTCTGTTGCCCAGGCTAGAGTGCCGTGGCATCAGCCTCGCTCACAGCAACCTCAAACTCCTGGGCTCAGGCGATCCTTCTGCCTCAGCCTCCCGAGTAGCTGGGACTACAGGCATGCGCCACCATGCCCGGCTATTTTTTTCTATATTTTAGTTGGCCAATTAATTTCTTTCTATTTTTTAGTAGAGATGGGGTCTCGCTCTTGCTCAGGCTGGTTTCGAACTCCTGAGCTCAAACGATCCGCCCACCTCGGCCTCCCAGAGTGCTAGGATTACAGGCGTGAGCCACCGCGCCCGGCCAGGTTCTGGTAATTTTTTATTAAACACATTGTGCATGAAAAATTATGTCTCTGGATGGTCATCCTCCAGAGAGGATTCACCCTTTTCTCTCTTCTAACTGGTAGTTAGATTGAGGGCAGACAATTTACTTCACTAAAAGTATGACCTTACTTGACATTGCATTTCAGACTTTTTTAGACTTGGTCAGACAGGTTTCATCCTCTTTCCTAGGGTATAGCCATATCATGTTTACATCGAGAATGCAGTGTGTTTACAAGGACACTGCCTAATTGGCATATTCTGTGCTCCAATTTTTATTCCCTATCACAGTGAGTCTTCTAGAAATTTCTGGATAGTTTTCTGGGCCCTTTGCCCTACCAGTTTGAGAGTCAGCAAATGCCTGGAGGAATCAATATGCATAAAGTGTCAGGCTCAATTCTCTGCATTTTCTTCCCTTTTAACCCTATATTCCTCACTATTGTTTGAGTTTTACAATTTTGCAACTCATTTCTAAGACCTAGAAAGCACCTGGATTTGGAAAACTGAGGGAGTGAGGAGTGTAGGATGATTATCAGTCATTTTCTCTGGATGAGAAACTGTTTAGTAGTGTAATTCATCAGGATAGGGAATTTAGGAGGAAGAAATCACAGGTGTGTCTGTTAAGTTCATGAATTTGAGTTTACCTTAAGACACTAGACAGAAATGCATAGTAAGCTCTTAAATTTGATTCTCAGGAGAGAGGTAACTTTCAAAAATAAATTTGGAGATCATCCTACTTTTCTTCTTCACTTTTTAAATTCTCCATAGAACAGATGATAATTGTACACTTTTCTCCCTACTCACCTCTCAGCCTATCATTGTGTCAAGGCCTTTTAGCTCTTCTACTTTTGGACATTATGATTTTATTTCCAGACTTTTAAAATAATTTTCCTTTCCACTGTCTCTTTCCCTCTTTTAATCTTAGATTCTTGTTAAAGCAGGAAGATAATCCTGCCATTCCCTGGTCCAAAGATCTAATGGCTTTCTATTACTTTGAGAATAAAATGCAGAAATAGGGAATTTAGTCCAACTACACCTAGTACTTTTAATTTACAGATAATGAAACTAAAGCTCATAAAATTAAAGTCCCTCACCTTTTAGCATCACACTCCTTAATTTATTTAGCATCACACTCCTTAAGTCTTTTTTCCTACTCATTTTAATTTCCACCTCATTCTTACTCTTTTAAGTGCACATTTCAATCAGTATTTTCATAATGCATTATAACTGTTTCTGTGAGCTTGAGAGCAGGGGCCCTTTCCCCCCTTTTTAGCAGTACCTAGTACAGTGCCTGACACTGAATATTTATTTAATGAATTAATGACTGAGCACAATAGCCACATCATTTCTTGCACTTCCTTACTTCCGTGTCTTTGTTGACTATTCCTCCTTTATGCCCCTACTCCCATTCTTCAAAATTCAAATTTCAGGAGCCCCACAAAGCTTTCCCTTTTCTTTCCAATTAAAATTGAACTGTATCTCCTCTGAGCTCTTATAAGCATCTTGTCCTACCCTTATAACATTGGGCCATGTGTTTTCTGTACATATGTCTCTATCACTATACAATATACACTTTATTGGAAGAGATAACATATTCTTTGTATATACGACAAAACCTCACCAAATGCCTTGCCCATAAAATTTAGCAATGTTTGTTAAATTGAAATATTAATTGGATAATTATGGGAGATAGTCAAAGTAAATGACAATTTGAATTTTTTCATTTTAAAAAACTATTTCAATTTTTCAGTTGAGAACTGCAAATATGCTGTCTTATCAATATGCATGTCAGAAATCAAAAACCAAAACAAACAAAACAGTCTAATGAATACTGTCACTTGAAAAACAAGATCAAAAGGTCTTTTTATTTTTACACAGAATATGCTATACAAATTAATCATTTAGGAAGTCACTTTAGCTACCCTATGGGAAAAACTGTCTTCTCTACACTCACAACACTTCTAACATCAGATGTGGGGGGTTTTCCCACACCAAGCAATCCTCCAGTTCTTTGTAGACATCAACTGGGTGTCCTGCAATTCAATTCTGATACTATCTACTTGCAGTTAGCACAGACCTCTCAGGTTTAGGGCTCAGTTCAAGAAGACTGCCATCTCCCCCCGACCACCCAACTTCAGACACCAATCACACATCCATGTTTTCACTAGTGCTTCTGATTGGCTGAAAATCTGAGGTTACTGCAACCCCCTCCTTGGGTTTGAGCATTTACTAGAATGGCTCACGGAATTCAGGAAAACATTTTACTTACTAGATTATGGGTTTACTATAAAAGGGTACAACTCAGGATCAGCCAGATGAAAGATGCATAGAGCAAGGTGTGTGGGAAGGAGCATTTAGCTTCCATGCCCTCCCAAGCCATGTCACCCTCCTAGGACCCACCTTCGCAAGTTCAACAACCCATAAGCGCTCAGATTCCTGTCCTTTTAGGTTTCTATCGAGGCTTCATTATGTAGGCATGATTGATTAAATCACTGGCCCCTGTTGATTGAACTCAATCTCCAGCCCCTCTCCCCTCCCAGGGGTCAAGGTGGGGTGGGGTTGGTCTGAAAGTTCCAACTCTCTAATCACATGGTTGGTTCCCCTGGCAACCAGCCCCTATCCTATGGTTCTCTAAGGTCTTTCCCAAAGTCCTCTCATTAACATAAACTCAGGTGTGGTTGAAAGAGACTTATTATGAATAACAAAAGACATGCCTTTCATCTTTTTTTGGAGGCAAGGTCTCGATTTGTCACCCAGGCTGGAGTGCAGTGGCCTGAACATAGCTCACTGCAGCCTCAAACTCTTCCTGCCTCAGTCTCCTGAGCAGCTGTAACTACGGGTGTGCACAATGATGCCTGGCTAATTTTTCTATTTTTTGTAGAGATGGGGTCCCACTCTTACTCAGGATCGTCTTGAACTCCTGGCCTTGAGCAATCCTCCCACCTCAGCCTCCCAAAGTGTTAGGATTTCAGGCGTGAGCCACTGTGCCCAGCCCTCTTTTCATCTCAATCACTCTTATCACTGAGGAAATACCAAGGGTTTTAGGAGCTTTGTACCAGGGGATGAAGACCAAATATATATTTCTTATTATAAATCACAATATCACAGCTACCATTTTTGTCTAATCTATAGATGACAAGATAGACAGTAATAGAAAAACTTCACACTTTGACATATGGAAAATATATTTAAATCCTGTTTTACGTGTTTAGAAGCTGTGTTAAATAGTGAAGAAGTAATTTCAAACAAAGTTTATGGGCTGCATTACTAAAAATAAAATAAATCAATATTTGCTGTGAACATTACAAGAAGTTGCACAAACTCATGCCCACTAGGAAAATCAAAACTAGATCCCCCCTAAAACAAAACTAAAAACAAAAAAAACTAAGAAAAGGGGCCACTGGAGTTATCTTGTTAATAAGTTTAATACCAGCATGGTATAGCATGTTCACACACAGGGAATTTACAGATAGACATCTACATTAGCTTAAGGTAGAACTCTCTGTTAGGGAATAAGTGTCATATAAGCATAAATGGCACTTAATATATGGAGGGAACTTAAGTTTTTCCTACATTCTCTAACATAACTTCTGATATACAACTGGTAATTTGGGCTCACTAAAAGTTTTAGACTATAATACTAATACATTTCCTTCTGAGTTGAACACCTCCCCACACTAAGTTTTACAACATCAGATACGTTCTACATTAATATTGTCATACATTTCTTGCAATGATACAACTCTCCTCTTCTGGATTATGTCTGAATAAAAGACTAGAGCTTTTCCTACATTATAGCAAAGGCAGGAATTTGTTTCTGTTGTTGCTTATTGACATTCAGCACAAATTTTATTCATATTGAAGGTATTCCCACAACTCAAAGGACTCTTTGTCCGAATTTTGCTTAATTTTAGTAATGTCTGAGCTCTGAGTTAAACTTTCATTATAAAAATTGGATTAACGTTTTCTCCCCATGTGGTTTTTGTTAATGTAGTATAAGAGTTGAGCATTGATTAAAACCTTTTTCATACTCATCAACAGCATTCATAAGATTTTTTTCTGGTATGGTATCTCTGGTGCTGAATAAAGTTGATGTATACACTAAAGGTTTTCCCATATTCATCACATTTAGACTGTCTTCCTCAGAATGGACTTTCTCATGATTAATAAGATCAGAGAGTTGGCTAAAACTTCTGCTGCACTGAACACACCAGTAGGGCTTCTTCCCAGTGTGGATTTTCTGGTGTTCTACAAGATCTGTGCATATGCTGAAGGCTTTCCCACATGCATCACATTTATATGGCTTTTCCCCAGTGTGTATTCTTTGGTGGTTAATGAGATCAGAGTGCCGACTAAAGCTTTTGCCACATTGATCACACAGATATGGTTTCTCTCCATTGTGGATTCTCTGATGGAGGATAAGAGCTGAGCACTGACTGAAAGCCTTCTTACACTCATTACATTGATAAGGTTTTTCCCCAGTGTGGATTCTCTGGTGTTTGATGAGGTCTGAGTTCTGACTGAAACTTTTGCTGCATTGTGTGCATGCATATGGTTTTTCTCCAGTATGAACTCTCTGATGAAGAATAAGGTCAGAACTCTGACTGAAGGCTTTCTCACAACTATCACAATGATAGGGTTTTTCCCCAGAGTGTACCCTCTGGTGTTTAGTGAGGTCTGAGCTTTGACTGAAACTTTTACTGCACTGGTTACATGCATATGGTTTCTCTCCAGTGTGTATTCTTTGATGCTTAACAAGATCTGAACGACGACTAAAGCTTTTAGTACAATCACTACATGGATAAGGTTTCTCTCCAGTGTGGATTCTCTGATGAAGAATAAGGTTGGAGCTCTGACTAAAGGTTTTCCCACACTCATCACATTCATAGGGTTTCTCACCTGTATGAATTCTATGATGTTTAACAAGATCTGATCTTCGACTAAACATTTTATTGCACTGATTACATGGGTAAGGCTTCTCTCCAGTGTGAATTCGTTGATGATTAATAAGATCTGAAAGCCTACTGAAGGTTTTGCTACATTGACTACATGGATAGGGTTTCTCTCCAGTATGAATTCTTTGATGTAGAATAAGGACTGAGCTCTGATTAAAAGCTTTTCCACATTCATTACATTTATAGGGTTTCTCTCCAGTGTGAATCCTTCGATGTTTAATAAGGTCTGAGTTCTGACTGAAACTTTTGCTACACTGATTACATGGATATGGTTTTTCCCCAGTATGGATTCTCTGATGTAGAATAAGATCTGAGCTCTGACTGAAGGCTTTCCCACACACATCACATTTATATGGTTTCTCCCCAGTGTGGATTCTTTGATGTTTTATGACATCAGAACTCTGACTAAAATGTTTGTTACACTGGTTACATGTATAAGGCTTCTCTCCAGTGTGGATTCTCTGATGCTTAACCAGGTCTGAGCGCTGGCTGAAATTTTTACTGCAATGACTACACTGATAAGGTTTTTCTCCTGTATGGATTCTCTGATGTATAATAAGATCTGAGCTCTGACTGAAGGCTTTCCCACATTCATCACATTTATAAGGTTTTTCACCAGTGTGGACTCTTTGATGTTTAATAAGGTCTGAGCTCCGACTGAAACTTTTAATACACCAGTTACAAGGATAAGGTTTCTCCCCAGTATGAATTCTCTGATGCAGAACCAGGGCTGAGCTTACACTAAAGGCCTTTCCACACTTATCACATTCATAGGGTTTCTCCCGGTGGGTTCTTCGATGCCTAATAAGGCCTGTACTCCAAACAAAGCTTTGCCCACATTCATTACAGTTATATTGTCTTCTTTTAAAGAGGTTCTGATCCTTTTCATTTAATTTATTCCCAAATTCACAGAATTCTCTGCCTTCAGCATCCTGGAGAACATGCTCTCTGATGTTGCCAGACTCTTCAGCCAATGATTCAGTTTTTGCTGTAGTTTCCTTCTCTGAAGCTGGCTTTCCAATCTTGGTCTTGGTCTCACCATCTGGAACAATAAACAAAATCCAGACGGAATGTGTTCTCTATACTGTAAGGAAGTTTCAGGTGAAACAGATCAATATTTACCTATAAAACGTTACCACAATATGAGAGTGTTCCAAAACAGTGAACATTACCCACTGAGAGCAAAACTAGGACAAATCAGCAAGTAATAGATTACATTAGCCATTTATAGAAGTGACTTACCAGATATGCTTTCTATGTTTGTCACAGGAGATTTAGGAATATTGAAACCTAATCACTGTGATTAAGACAGTGTGACTACATTAGAGCTAATAAATAAGCAATTATTAACACATATAAGATAAGCAGTGTGAAAGAGTCTAGAAAAAGAAGTGGTTGGGCTTTATCTAGCATTATCTAGTCACTTGGGCTAAAAGTATGGTATTAACAAAAAAGAAAGACAAGAAAAGCAAAACACTTCAATTACCTTCTTTGTATTTTCTCTATAAATTTTTAGAAATGGTACAAAATTGATTGCTAACACACTAGTGGAGCACATACTGTGTTCTAAACACCTTATACAATAAAGCCACAAACATGAACGATCTCAGTCCTTAAGTATAGAGATCACTTCAATGCTGAGTTTCCATATGAGAAATAAAACTAAAATCCTAAGACTCCTAACCAAATACATGGACCCCTCTTTAGGCCAAGGGAACCCCAGAGAAACCTCAAAAACTGAGTTTCTGGCCATGACAGGACAGGAGGCCAGACATACCTCATTATAGGTATGTCTGCTTCGCTAAGCCACTGTTAGGCTTTCTTTCCTAAGAGTTAAACAGAAACCAGCCCTTTCAGAAGATTTGCTCCACTACTGATTACAACCAACTGCCTGACGCTGCCCCTCCCTTTGTGTGGTTTCAACATGGCAACTGCCCAGCCAGTGGTTCTGCCTAGCCTACAGAGGCTGCACACTGAGTGCCTTCATGTCCCCTTCTCCACCTTTTGACATATAGGGCCTAACTGTAATACGTTTAAATGATAAGTCTGCAACCCAAAGTGAACATAGGACATATATAACATATGTTAGAGGCCCCCAACCTTTTTGACACCAGGGACCGGTTTTGTGGAAGACAGTTTTTCCACGGACGGGTGTAGGGTGGTGGAGGGGTGAGGTTGGGAGGCACCACCCCAGATCATCAGGCATTGAATTCTCATGGAGAGAGTGCAACCTGGATCCCTCGTATGTGCAGTTTGCAGTGGGGTTCGTGTTCCTATGAGGGTGTGATGCCAATGATGATCTGATGGGGGATGGGGCTCAGGCAGTGATGCCAGTGATGGGGAGCATCTGTGGATGAAGGTGGGACTTTGATCACAGCTTGCCTCCTGCTGTGCCTGGGGGTTGGGGACCACAGACATACATTGTTAGCTTACTATACAGGAAAGCAACTTCCCTTTGTGAATATTCTCCATAGCTACTCCTATAACCTGGTTTTCACCAGCCGATCTGCATCAAAAGAAACGCTAGAGGAAATTTTTCAAGAAGAAAAAAATATCCCACATGCAAGCAAGGTAATGCAGAAATGAAGAGCATTGGAAAAAGTAAAGTATCTGCATGCATCTAAATGTGTACTGACTGATTAAAGCAATATAAATGTCTTGTGGAGTTTACAATATATATGGAATTAAAATATATGGCAAAAATAGCACAAGAGGAGGGAAGCAAGTAGAACTTAGGTATTATAAGGTCTTTGCATGGTCTGAGAAGCAGTAAATTAAAATACACAGTAATAAATCCAGTGTGTATGTTGTAAATTCTAAGGCAGCCTTTTTCAACCAGGGTTCCAAAAGAGAATAAAACAGAAAATGATTTGAGTGACTATTTTCTTAATTCTCCCAAGGATAGTATATAGTTAATACCATAGTAGATGTATAAGAGAGACATTAATACATTACTTACAATGGATGCCTTAAAGCATCAGAGCTTAATTCTCATACAGAACCACATTTGGAAAAGGCTGTGATGAGGTAGCCATTAAAATAACAATAAAAGAATGTATAAACAATAAGCTAAAAGAAAAAAACTGGAAAAACAAAAAAACTGATAATGCAAAATTAGACACAAAAGGAGAAAAAAGAAACAATAAGTAGAATAAAAAACAAATAAAGAAAACAAAATAAGAAGTGGATATATCTAAATCAAAGCATATCAGTTATATTATATGTAAACTGACTGCTCCAATAAAAAACAAAGAAAAACCTCTAGTAACATCATTAAAGGTTAAATATTTGAATGCTTTTCTCCTAAGAACAAGGCAAGGATGCCCACTCTTATCACTGGCATTCAACATTGTACCACTTCTATTCAATATTCCTAGCTAATGCGATAAGACATGAAGAATAACTGAGACATACAAATGGGAAAGAAAAAAGTCAAACTGTCTCTATTTACAAACTATACAATCACATACATAGAAAATCCCTAAGCTATCTCAAAAAAGCTATTAGAACTTGTAAATGAGTTTATTAGAGCAATATACAAAAACCAACTGTATTTATGTACACAAGCAACAATCAGAACCTAAAATTTAAAACATTTTTTCAATCATACCCCACAATAAAATACTTACAAATTCAAGAAAATATGTGCAATATCTGTATAATGAAAACTACAAAATATTGCTGAGAAAAATTAAAGACTTACTAAATAGAAATATATACCATTACTTATGAATATGAAGATTTAATATTGTTAAGATGATAATTCTCCCCAAATTGATCTATAGATTCAAAGCAATGCCAATTAAAAACCTAGCAGGCTCTTTTGTACAAATTGACAAACTGATTTGAAACTTTATATAGAAAGGCACAGAAGAGTCTAAACAATTTTGAAAAAGAAGAACAAAATTAGAGAAACTACACTCCTTGATTTCGAGCTTTACTATAAAGCTACACTAATCAAGGCAGTGTGGTATTGGTATAAGGACAGACATATCCATTAACAGAATAGAACAGAATTCAGAAATAGATCCAAAAATATATGTACAACTGATCTTCAACAAAGGTGCCAAGATAATTCAATGGTGAAAAGATATCCCCTTTTCAACAAAAAGTATTGGAACCAGATATTATAATGACAATAATGAACTCTTTTTTCCTCGCACTATACACAAAAATTAACTGGAAATGTAACATAAAACTAAGCATTAAAGCTAAAACTATAAAACTTCTAGAAGAAAGCACAGATGACCATCTTCATGATTTGGGGAAAGGATAGGACACCAAAGCATGAATCATAAAATAAAAAAATTAAACTTCATCAAAATTATAAACTTCTACTCTTCAAAAGGCATTACTAAGAAAAGAAAGTGAAGCCACAGACTGTGACAAAATATTCACAAAGCATATATCTGACAATAGACTTGTTTCCAGAATACAGAAAGAACTTTTACAACTCAAAAATAAGAACACAACTCAATAAAAAGAGCAAAAGATTAGAATACACAGTTCACTAAAGAAATTATATGAATAGTCAATAAGCACATGACAAAATGCTCAGTGTCACTAGTTATCAGGGAAATGCAAACCAAACTACAAGGAGCTACTGGTAAATACCAATTACTGACAATACAGCTAACATAGTTAATGGTTAAATGTTAACAAGGGTGTAGAGCCACTGGAACTCTCATACATTGCTGATGATGGTATATCTACCTTAGAAAATTCTGGCAGCTTTTCATAAAGTTAAACATAATCTTACCATACAACCTAGAAATTCTACTTCTAAGTATTTACCCAAGAGAAATAAAAACATATGTCCACACAAAGACTTGTACCCAAATATTCAGAGCAGCTTTATTAATAAAACAGCCATAAATGTAAACAATCCAAATGTTCATCAACAGATTGTGATACATCCATACAATGAAATAGTATTCAGCAATAAACAATAATTAATTACTGATAAAGCAACAACATAGCTGAATCTCAAAAACATTACACTGAACTAAAGACAGGCATAAAATAGTATAATTCCATTTACAGGAAATGGCAAAGAAGGCAAATCAAATATATAGTGACAGAAAGCATATCAATGGTTGCCTAGGAATGGGGAGGGACTGGATGGAACACAAGGAAATTTTGGAGGAGGGCATTGATATAACATGTCTATGTTTTGATTGTGAGGGTAGTCTATTCTGGGTGTATAAATATGTCAAAACTCATCTAAATGCATAAATAAAGGGGGTATATTTTATTGTCTATATATTATACCTCACTAAAGTAGATTTAATAAAAGTCAGTAAGGATATATTAGACTTGAACAACACAAAATCTTTGACCTTACATTCTATCCTTATATTGCTTCATTTGTTTTCCTTTATAGCAATTCTCCTTGAAAAACTTTACTTTTTCATTTCTCTATGTATTTTATGTTATCAAGTATTTTATACATAGAAAAAATATACATATATGTATATATATGTGCAATTTAAAAAAATAATGATAATGGTGCAAGAAACACAACTGAACCTTCCATTCAGCTTAAGCAAAAAACAAACAAACAAAAATTACCGGAAAATTTCCGACACTCCTGCACATGCTTTTGTGATCCTGTCTTCTTCCAACCCCTTTTCCCACCTACCTTTGTAATCACTATGCTGAATTTTGTGTTTATCTTTCTCTAGCTTTTCTTTAGAGCTTTACCAAATGTCTATATTTTTAAGAAAATATTGTTTGGTTTTGCAAGTGTTATAGACTGAATTGTGTCTCCCCAAATTCATATGTTGAACCCTAACCACCAATGTGATTATATTTGGAGACAGGGCCCTTAAGGAGGTACTAAAGGTTAAACAAAGTCACAAGGTGGAGCCCTAATCCAATAGGACTGGTGTCCTATTAAGAAGAGGAAGAGACGCCAGGGAGGTATGTACACAGAGAAAAGACAGACATGTGTAAGCCAGGGAGAGAGGCCTCAGGAGAAACCAACTCTGCTCACCCCTTGATCTTACAATTCCAGCCTTCAGAACTGTGAGAGAATAAATTTCTGTTGTTTAAGCCACCTGGTCTGTGGTGTTTTGTTATGGTAACCCTATCAGACTAATACAGGACTTTATATATTTGTGGAATTATACCACATGTATTCTGTGACTTGCTTTGTTTGTTCAACATTATGTGTGGAAGACTCACCCATGTTAATGTGTGTAGCTATAGTCCATTTATGTTCACTACTACAGAATGTACATATATCACAATTTGTTTACCCATTCTCCTTCAATGAACAATAATATTTTGCTCTTACAAACAAAGCTGATATGAATATGCTTGTACATTTACCTTGGTGCACATATGAAGTGTTTCTCTGGGATCAAGTTTATATAACCTAGACTTAACTGGATCTTCAACTAGATAGTCCCACAAGTTGTTGAACCAATTCACACTTCCATCAGGAGTATATAAAAGTTCACATTGCTCTATGTTCTAACCGACGTTAAGTCTTTTCTCTCTTTAGTGCATTGTAATTAGGACTTTATCTCTGTAACTCCATCGAAACTGCATTCATTAAAGTCCCTCATAAGTTCTGTCTTAACAAATGCAATGGTCAATTTTCAATCTTACTCTGGACTTATTTGAATAGTTGAATACCCTTTTCTTGAAACACTTGCTTTCTTCTCCCTAATTTATCTTTCTTCTATTCTCCACATACTGGGCAGAGTGATCTTTATGTGTCATTATCCTGTAAACAGAGTTCTAATGGCATCCCATTATACTGGTAATAAAATTCCAAATTCTTACTACAGCTTTTAAGGTTCCATATAATCTGGACCCTTTCTTTCTCTCTGCTCTCATTTCATTCCCCTCCCACTCTTAGGCTACCTCAGGTTGTTTCTGCCACATCTACGGGCCTATCATTTGCTATTCCCTTGGCTTGGAACGCTCTTATGTCAGATAGTCATATGGTTTGTTTCCTTACTTCATTTATAGCTCTACCCAAATGTTACCACCTTGGAGAGGTGCAAAGCTTAGAGGGCCTCTCTATTTTTGAAGTAAGATGCCACAGTTCAAGGTACTAAAATGACCGATTTAAATAACTTGTAAGGTTGCTACTTTTGAGTGAGACTCAGTAAAAAACATAAAATTCTACAACAGGTCTAGGGTGTAATGCAAGCTGTCCTGTCACACGATCTTATCATCCAGGATAAGTAATGGAATTGCAAATGCCCATGACAGTCAGGGGTGTTGTATGGAGCCTTTTATAGGCCTCCATAAGAGAACCACCCTGGAGTAGGGTCACACCCTCTTCTGTAGGCAACAATTTCTATGTGAAAAGCACATCCTGGCTTCCTACCGGGCACTGACAGAGCTTCATGCTTGACCACAGTGCACCAAATGACTTTACATTGCAAACTGCTCATTATGTACTGGTTGTCATTTGGTCCACCAAATCATAAAATTGGACATATAAATCAACATTCCATTGAAAAAGAAAGTCTAGAAGAGAAATAAATTCCATTTGTAAGTGACTTGGATCCCATAGTAACTGTTCCTACTACTTTACTAGCTCTCCCTCTACCTATATTTATGGCCACATGGAATTCCCTATTACCAGTTAACAGTTAAGAAAAAATTACAGAACTGGTTTACAGATGGGCCTGCCAAGTATGTGGGCACCAGCCACAAGTATATAGCTTTCACTTACACCCTACTTAAAGGTGGCCTGAAACACATTGGAGAGGACAAATTCAGAATTTAAGGTATGTACTTGGTTGTCCACTTTTCATGAAAGGCAACATAGCCTAAGATACATGTCTATATGGATTCATGTATAGTGAAGAATGGGTTATCTGATTAGTTAGGTATCTGGAAAGAATAATATTAGAAGACTAGAGACAAGGATTCTGGGGGAAAAATATGAGGATGGACCTCCTGAAATGGGCAAAGAATGTGAATATATTTGTGTCCCATGTGAATCCTCACCAGAAAACACCCACCATGGAGAAGCCGTTCAGAGACATTAGGATCTATACTATGAATGTCAATCAGCCTCTTTTCCAATGCTTGTCTAAGGGTCATGGCAGCAGGGATGGAGGCTCTATATGGGCTCAATAATATGGACTTCTCTCATCAAGGCTGACGTGATTATCACAACTGCTGTGTGCCCAAAGAGCCAACAGCCAAGGCCCAAACTAGGCCCCTAATAAGGTACCATTCCCTGGAGAGGAGCCAGTAAGACACCGGGGGGCAGATTCATTACACTGGACCACTTCTATCATGAAGGGGGCAGCAATTTGTTTTCAAAGTACTAAATACATAGTCCAGACATATATTTGCATTGAGTTAAGAGAATGCTATGTTCACTCCCATGGTATTCATACAATATTATCTCAATAAGTACTCATTTTACAGGAAAGGAAATACAGCAGTGAGCTCACATACATGTAATTCATGGGTATAACCATATGTCCCATCATCCAGAAGTAGACTGAGATAATGATAAAATGATCTGTTGAAGGCTGTTATTGTGCCAGCTAGACAACAATACCCAGTGAGTTCGGTGCTGTTGCATGGAATGCAACATATGTCTTAAACCAGAGGACAATAAACAGTGTTGTCATCTCCATGGCCAGAATACATACACAGGTACAGGAACCAATGGTGGAGGAGTAGTGAGAATGGTCCTCTCACTACATACCTAGTAATTCACTTGTACTATTTTTGCTTCATATCCTCATAATCTTGGGCTTAGTGAGTCTGGGGTTCTAATGCTCAAAGGAGAAATGTTTCTAGCATGGAACAAAGTCATGATTCTGTTAAATTCAAAGGTGAAACTTAGAGCTATTTTGGGCTCCTCATCTGTTGAATCAACAGGCAGAGAAAGGGTCACTCTACTGGCCAGGATGACTGATCCCAATTACCAAGGGGAATTGGTTGTAGTACATACTAAGGGCAAGGAAGAATATGTCTGGAAGCCAGAGGATTCACTGAGGTGCCTCTTGGTCCTCTCATGTCTAATAGGCCCAGTTAATGGTACACTGAAGCAGCCTGAAAGAGACAAGATTACCAAGGAAGCAGATCCAGGAAAAAGGTTTATATTACTTAACTAGGTAAAGAACTCTGTGCCACTGAGATGCTGGCAGAGGGTAAGGGAGATATGAAATGGGCAATGGAAGAAGATAGTTAGGATTATCAACTTAGGCTTTGGGAACAGCAAACACTGTAGCAATTATGTTTTATGTTAGTTATGTCTTTCCCCTCCTTTTCTTACTACCTTATATGAAGAGCACTAGTGGTAGTTAAATTCCATGTTTCAGGTGACAGCATGATTTAATTATATGTCAATGTACAATGAAATTGTAGCTGAAGGGACTTTGTTTTTTGCTGTTTTGGGAATATAACGATCTTCTAAACAAAGGATAAAAGTGAGTATTATAAGATAAAAGGGGTGGACTGTAATGAATAGTCTTCTTTCACCCCTCCAGACCTACTCTCTATCTTGCTCTGTGCCCCAGGAGGTTGATGTTGATGAACTGCATCACCTGGGGTTCTGTGGCCCCTGGTTTGCAATTAGATTTGGACAAAAGTGGGAGAATAGTAGAGTGACTAACTGTCCTGGTTTGCCTGAAATGAAAGGGTTTCTTGGGATGTAGGACTTTCAGTGCTAACTTCCAGGAAAACTGGGATGAGCTGGTTACCCTACATCCTGGCTCCCTGCTTGCTGGGCAAGAAGCTGGGCCTTTTAGTAAAGGCCAGAGCTCCTATAAGGTGGCTATATCTTACAGCTACATTCTCCAGGAGCCGGTAATCATTCTCTCCCCTTGTCACTTAAGGCAGTAACTGCTCCCCATTATTGTTTGCCCCAAGGCTGTTCTTCACCCCTTGTCAATTTCTGTAATCCTGCCTATCCTCTTTATGAAACCTTGAATTACTACACTTGAATGATCCATTTGTTTCCCATTAGAATCTTGACTTTAATTTCCTGGTTTAATTTCTCCATAACCATTATCTTTATCTGATAATATAATGTACATTTATTTATTTTTGTTTTCCTCTGCTAGAATGTAAGTACCTTGAAGGCAAAGGCTTTGTCTGTTGAGTTCAGTGCTATATCCCCAGCACTTAGCACAGTGCCTGGCATAGATTAAGCCCTTGATAAATAGTAATATTATATGGCTAGTAATTAATCTATGATTTTATTAATTAATAAACATTTATTAACAATAAATGCATGTTAATTAAATAATTTGAAGGATACATTAATGTTAACAGTGACTATTTCTAGAGGGTGGAATTGTAGATTATTTAAATTGTCTATTTTGTGTTTTCTTATACTTTACAAATAGACTTTAGTATAACTGTATTACTCTATAATAAAAAATGTTATTTTATACATACTCTAAGAGATGTAAACACAAGGAATAAGTATATCAATTTATATAAAACTGCAAGGAGGAGGCCCAATTCTGCAGTGATTCTCAGGAAAAACGAGAGCTAGATGCCTTAGAATAGATTAAAGAAGGACATGTTCTGAATATAGAAGAGAGAAACTAAGTAAAATAAAGTAAAATAAAGATGCTTCAATACTAAAAAGAGGCAGAAGATTTAGAGTAAAAAAAAGGACAATGGAAGGTGAATTTCATAGGTAAAATAGCAGCAGTGAGAGGACAAAAACCAAAAAGAAATAACACAATGTGAAAATGAGACCCTGTAGAACATCTGAACAAAGTTGGGATCAAACTTATTTTACTAAAGACACTTTATAAAAAAGACCACTTGCACTCAAATGTTTATAGTAGCACAATTCACAATTGCAAAGATGTGGAAACAACCCAAATGCCCATCAATACATGAGTAGATTAATAAAATGTGGTATATGCATACCATGGAGTACTGTTCAGCCATAAAAAATAGTGAACTAATACTTCCTGTATTAGCCTGGATGGAACTGGAGACCATTCTTCTAAGTGAAGTATCACAAGAATGGAAAAACAAACACTACATGCACTCACCATTAAATTGAAACTAACCAATCAACACTTATGTGCACATATGGAGATAACACTCATTGGAAATCAAGCAGGTGGGAGAGGTGAGGAGAGGATGGGTAAATTCACACCTAATGGGTACAATGCACAGAATATGAGTGATGGGCACACTTATAAATTTGACTCAAATGGTACAAAAGCAATTTATGTAACCAACACATTTGTATCCCCATAATATTCTGAGATAAAATTTAAAAAATTATCTTACTAAAAATAATAGTCGCTACCATTTATAAAGAATTTACTCTGAGTCAAGTCTGTGCTCAGAGCTTTACATATATTAATAAGATCTCATTTAGATTTTTTGGTGTTTGTTATAGTAGTATTGGATCCCAATGAATCCTCTCTCACGGTATCTATATCGTTGTGTAGTCTCCTTCCACAATAACTTTGGAACTGGTCATGTGACTCGCTTTGGTCAAAGAGATATTAACAGATGTAACACAAATATAGAACAGTGCCCTCTCTCTGATTTTGGAAACTAGCTGCCCTGTGAAAAAGTTCATGCTAGACTGCTGGAGATGTGTGAGCCAAGCCATAGCCAATACCAACAGTCTGACATGTTATTGAGACCATCTTAGACCCCCACCTCAGTAGAGCCACTAGATAAATACATGAGTGAGTTTAGTCAAGACCAGGAGGAAAAACAGCCCAGCTGAACTCAGCTCAAGTTGATGACCTACAGAACCATAAAAGTAACAGGGCTTAAAAATGTGTGATGTTTTATGTCACTAAGTTTTGGAGTCCTTTATTTTGGAGTAATAGACACAAGTAACCTCTAAGGTGTGAATTATTATACACTTATACAGTGAGGAAACAGAATCGTAAAATATGTAACTTATTGAAGATAGTGAGTGACAAAGCTGGTATTTGAATCCAGGTTGTCAGACTCCAAAACTTTTAACTATGGCCCTACTGCAGATGAGAAAGATGACTTGAAAAGAATTGAAAGGAAAATACTAAACACTGACAGACTGGTTATAGGATGATTATACAGGAAAAAACAGATGACTTCGGGACCTTAAAAAATAGGAGGGAACTGCATGAGAATCTGAATGCCAGAATTGTAAATAAAGCCACCTGACTATGCTTGGAGCACTAAAGAGATAATATTGCCTAACAGAGTGAGGATGCAGACAATGAAGAATACTGAAGACACTACCATCCCCCATCCTCCCCACTCCCACCAAAACCACTAAGAAAGATATATAATACACTGCTTCTCACCTGAGAAAAGGTGGTGTTCTTGAGATTCATAATTGAACTGGATCTCCATGGACTGCAACTGGACACCTCAGGAAGCAGGTGAAGAATTACCATTTCCTCTGTAAATTTTTCTTGTCTACATAAGGGTCTGAGACTTGGAGGCAACTGGGCACCACTGGACTTGGAAGGGAACCATTGTGAAGACTAGTGATGTCATTTCTGAGACTAGACCACCAGAAACATCCTCTAGATATAGAAAAAGGGAAAGAAAAAACAAAATCTCATTTAATTTCCAAGTGCTTTTTCCTCAGACTTTATTAAGCTTCCTTCCCCATCATCTGGGAATCAGGCATGACTCCTCTCGGACAAACATTCCCCATTCCAAATCTAGAGATGTTTAAATAAAATTGGGGGTTAATGCTGCCAAATAAGGGTATAACAGGAAAGATAACGCAGGAAAGGGAATTTCAGCTTAACGCTATGTTATTCGCTGCCCTTCTTGTACGAAAACGGACCATCATGATCTTTCTTTCTTTCCTTTGCTTTTTCCAACATTCACAGATTCCGGTTGAGTTTTCCAGGTATGGTCGGCTGATTCGCGTGGATTCACTCACGCTTCGTGATTCCACCCGTCCCCCAGAATTTCTGGCGTTCATTCAGTTGAACCCAAGTCCCAGCAAGGGCTGACCGGGTACCGGCAGAATCCAGGCCGAGAGCCAATCAGCACTTCATGCCAGGAGCGACCCTGGCGGCCTGGACTCTCCATGGACTCGAGAAACCGAACACAGGTTCTCGGTGGCGCTGCGAGGCCCTTGTCGGCTAGATCACCCGGGATTTCTCGGCCTTCCGTGAGCCGGCACCACCCGTACCTCGACGTGGTCCCCGGACCGCTGTCAAGCCTCGCACTCCGCAAGCCCGCCATCACACTGTCCACTCTAGGCCGCTGGGAGGATTGCTCAGCTCTATGGCACGTCTCGCGCACGCGCCGAGAATTAACTCCTGAACGCCCGCGGAGCTGCCTCCAGAGGCGCCTTAGCCAGGGACCTGCTTGGCCAGAGACAGCCCTTGCTGCCCTATCTGCCGGTTCTTGAGGTGAATGTCGGAATCCATTATCTATTGGGAAAGCTCTCTGGGGCGGGGTAGGTTTTCTGACTATATAATGAGATCTTCATT
>VBSM01003157.1:22123426-22165755 GCA_008086735.1 Cheirogaleus medius | reverse complement strand
TAAAAAAAAAAAATTAGCGGGGTGTGGTGGCAGGTGGCTGTAGGGAGGCTGAGGCAGGAGGATGGCTTGAGCACAGGAGTTAGAGGCTGCAATGAGCTATGATCTGCCACTGCACTCCATCCTGGGCCACAGAGTGAGACCCTGTCTCAAAAAACAAAACAAACCTCAAATATTTAAAGTGTATAATTTAATAATGTATACAGAGGTGAAACTATCACCACAATCAAAATAGGGAACATATCTATCAACTCCCAAAGTTTCCTTCTGCTCCTTGGTTATGACCTCCCTCACAACCTCTGTTCCCCACCACTAGTCTGTTGTTACTGGAGATAAGTTTGCATTTTCTATCGATTTGTTTAAATGGAATCATACAGAATGCACTCTTTTTTTTGTCAGACTTCTTTCACTAAACATTAGTTTGAGATTCATCTATATTGCTGTGTGTATCAATAGTTCATGTCTTTTTGCAGCTGAATAATATTCCATTGTATGTATATACCACAATTTGTTTATCCATTCACTAGTTGATGGGCATTTGGGTTATTTCCAGTTTTTTCTATTACAAATACAGCTGTGAACATTCGTGCACAAGTCTTTATAGGGACATGCTTTTTTTCCCCTTTCTAATGGTAGCTATATGTTTACTGTTTTAAGAAGCTGTCACACTATTTTTCAGAGTGGCTGTACCATTTTGCATACTCACCACCGGTGCATGAGAATTCCAATTCTTTTTTTTTTTTTTGAGACAGAGTCTCACTCTGTTGCCTCGGCTAGAGTGCCATGGCATCAGCCCAGCTCACAGCAACCTCAAACTCCTGGGCTCAAGCAATCCTTCTGCCTCAGCCTCCAGAGTAGCTGGGGCTACAGGCATGCACCACCAGTTTTTCTATTTTTGGTAGAGACGGGGGTTCTCACTCTTGCTCAGGCCGGTCTCGAACTCCTGACAATGCACCTGCCTTGGCCTCCCAGAATGCTAGGATTACAGGCGTGAGCCATACCTCTCCGCCGAGACTTTCAGTTCTTCCACATCCTTACCAACTCACTGTGTATCTCACTGTGGTTTTCATGTACATTTCCCTAATGACTAATAATATTTAGTCTTTTTTTATGTGCTTATATGCTATTTGTATTATTACTTGGTAAAGTATCTGTACAAATCTTTTGCCCATTCTGGACACGTGTCTTTTATCACATATATGCTTTGCAAATATAATGTGGCTTAAGTTTTCTTAACAGTATTTTTTGAAGAACAGTAGTTTTAAGTTTTGATGATGTGTAATTTATCAATTGGTTCTTTTATGGATCGTGCTTTTGGTGTCACATGTAAAATATTTTTCTAACCTAAGGTCACCAAGACTTTCTTCTATTGTTTTCTTATAGAAGTTTTAGGTTTTACATTTTGGTCTATGATCCATCTTGAGTTAATTTTTTGGGTTTTAATTTGCTCTTCTTTTTCTGGTTAAAGTGGAAGCTGAGGTCATTGATTTGAGATAGTTCTTATTTTCTAATATAGAAATTCAGTGCTGTAAATATTCCCCTAAGTACTGCTTTAATAGCATCCCACAAATTCCGATATATTGGATTTTCATTTTCATTCAGTTCAAAATACTTTCTAATTTCCCTTTTGATTTCTTCTTTGGCCCATGGATTATTTGGAAGAGTTTTTAGTCTTTAAATATTTGGGAATTTTCCAGAGATTTTTCTGATATTAATTTTAAATTTAATTCCATAGTAATCAGAGAACATATTTTGTATGACTTGAATCCTTTTAAATCCATTTAGACTTGTTAATGGCCCAGAATATGGTCTATCTTCATAAATGTTCCAGGTACATTTGAGAAGGATATATATTCTGCTGCTGTTGGGTAGAGTATTTGATTATTGTCATTAGTTGGTGGACAGTATTATTCAAATCTACTATATACCTTGCTGATTTACTAATATTTAAATTAATTATTTAGAGAAGAGTATTGATTGCTGACTATAATTGTGGATTTGTATATTTTTCCTTGGGAGTCTTGTCAGTTTTTATTTTACATATTTTGAAGCTTACAAGTTGTATACATATCTAGGATTGTTATTTCTTTTGATTGACCACGTTTTTATCATGAAATGACCTTCTTTATCCCTGGTATATCAGTCAGTGTTCAACCAGAGAAGCACAACTAGTAGTGAAGTGTGTATATATATATATATATATATGGATTTGTTACAGGGAATTGGCTTACACAATTATAAGAGCTGATTAGGCAGCCCCATGACACTGCCGTGTCTATGTGTGATGCTGGAATTTGACATTGACAAGGCAGTCAGGAAGGAAGATGGAAGTAAAATGGGAGAAGTCAAAGTCAGGCTGGAAGTCACAAATACAAGCTTGAACCTCATGAGAATAGACTGAAACCCATATCAATTCTTGTTGCCTTTGTCCTTGGTGGTGAGGGTAGCTTCCAGAAGTTGGGGCCATTCGTCACAGAGCTAGACACACATACCTAGCCCAGGATTTGGAGAAGCTAAAGAAGGATCTAGAGGAAGGTAAAGCAGTTGCAGGTCCAGCTTCAACAAAGGGAGTCAGCAGTCAGCAACAACATATGTGAGCTACAAAATGGCTGCTATTTCCTTTCCACATTACATATCTTCCAAGAATCTCCTTTGCAGCCCACCCAAACTAGAAACATAAAAGAAAGAAATTCTAGGAAAAATAATTCACCTTAGCCAAGCTGATACATTACAGAACCATCATAGTTCTACCTCTTGTCAACTTGGCATCATACACCTTTCCTTAATCCATACTTAATCTCCAAATAAAGACAGTAACAAAGTCATGCTTCCACCTAATGTGACACAACTATCCTTCATATAACTATTAATGTACTAACCCTTTCCAAAGAAGATGATAAAAGTCATTTTTTGTCTGTGAGTGATGTTCATTTTTCTCCTAGCTGATAACACTTTGATATTCTATAACTTAAATACTAAGATATAAAATTAACTATTATTAGTATATCTTGTATTAGATAATAAGGGGATGAGAGAAGGAAGAAACATACATTTTCAAGGAGCTACCAAAAGAAACTAGGTGTATATGATTGCCTACCAGAGGGTTCTTCTTGGATTCAACCAGTCATTCAGACCTTCAAGACCTTCACAGACCAACTTTGGCATCAGATTCACTTAGAAGAATAGGATAGAAACCAGTGTTGGCCAGTGGGCAGCAACTATTCCTTCTCAATGAATGAGTTTTAATCTAAAAATAAATTTCCAGTTCTGGGTAAAAAAAGGGAAGTGAATTCAAATTGTAAAGTCACATAAAAATTAACTTGCCTGTTGCTCAAATAAATATTAACAAGTAGGGTACTGCTATTTGTTTTGAATAAGATATTTAGATTATGGATAATAAGACATCAATATGCATGTCCAGTTGACATTGACTTTCTAAAAATCAGAACCACTGCTGAAAATTCATACTCAGAAAGCAAAGTAATGGTCAATATAATCACAGTTACCAAGGTTCACTTTGACAGAAGTTGATGGACTTGAGTCAGGAAATACCAGAATTCTCTAAGACCTTTAGGGTTGATTTCATACCAGATAATTTTCTTTGTTTTCAGTCAGTGAGGTCATTGGTATCCCTTTGAAAAGTCTTCAACTCTTAAGTAACTGAAAACCAGCTCCCAGTGGTTTAAACAAATCTTGATTTGTACTTATCACATTGCTGTGGATTAAATTGTGTGCCCCCCAAAAATATGCTCAAGCCCTAACCTCCATTACCTCTGAATGTGACCTTATTTGAAATAGAGTCTGCTGTAGACTGAATGTTTGTGTCCCCCCAAAATTCTAACTCTGAATGTGTTAAATTCTAACTCCTAATATGATGGTATTTGGAGGTGAAGCCTTTAGGTGGTGATTAAGTCATGAGGGTGGAGCCCTCATAATGGGATTAAGTGTCCTTATAAAATAGGCCTCAGAGAACTCCCTCATCCCTTCTGCCATATGAGGACACAGTAAGAAGATAGCTAGGTACCAGGAAGCCCTCTCCAGGCACTAAATCTGCTAGTGCCTTGATCATGGGTTTACTTTCCTCCAAAACTGTGAGAAATAAATTTGTGTTGTTTATATGCTGCCCAGTCCATGGTATTTTTGTTATAGCAGCTTGGATGGTCCAAGACAGGGTCTTTGCATATGTCATCGTTAAGATGAGGTCATAATAGATTAGAGTGGACCCTAATGAAATGACTGGTGTTTTTACAAGAGAAGCAAATTCAGACACATAGGAGACAGGAGAATGCATGTGAAGACAGAGGCAGAGATTGGAGTAATACAACTGTAAGGGAAAGAGTAACAAAGTTTGCCAGCAATCACCAGAAGCTAGGAGAGCAGCATGGAACAGATCCTTTCCTAGAGCCTTCAGAGAGAGCATGGCCCTGATAGTACCTTGATTTTGGGTTTCTAAACTTCACACTATGAGAGAATAAATTTTTGTTGAATTATGCCACCCTGTTTGTGGTAGCAAAAGTGGGGTGCTATGATGACTAAGACGTCACTAGGCAATAGGAGTTTTTCAGCTGCATTATAATCTTATGGGACCACTGTCATTGACTAAAATATTGTTATGCAGCACATGACTGCAATTACTATTAGAGTAGTAATCGATGAAATTGAAAGCAGAAAAACAATAGAGAAATATCAATGAACCTAAAATATGGTTCTTTGAAAGTACCAACAAAAATTGACAAACGTTTACTAAACCAACCTAGAAAATAAGAAAGAGATTACCAAAAGCAGGGATGAAAGAGGGGATATCACTACCAACCCTGTAGAAATTTAAAAGAGTGTGAGGAAATACTGTGAATGACTTTATGCCAATACATTACACAACATAAATGAAATGAACAAATTACTAGAAATATATAAATTACCAAAACTGACTGAAGAAGAAATAGAAACTATGAATAAATGTATAAAGTAAAGAAATTGAATTATTAATTAAAAAACCTAACAAGGAAAAGCACAGGCCCAGACAGCTTCACTAGTGAAATCTGTCAAACAGTTTTAAGAATAATACTAATCCTTTACAATCTCTTCCAGAGAATATAGGGGGCCAGCATTACTTGAATACCAAAGCCAAAGACATCTCAGCAAAAGAAAACTACAGAGTAGTATCTTTAACAAATACAGACACAAAAATCCTCAATAAAATATTAGCAAATTAAATTCAAGATGTATTAATAAAAAGGGTATAGGGTTGTATACCATGACCAATAGAGTTTATCCCAGTAATACAATGTTGGTTTAACATCCAAAAATCAATTAGTGTATTTAGAGACTTAAGTAATTCACTCTTAATAATGGCCATCAATAATTGAATGAATATTGGTATAATCACATAATATAATACTATAAGAATGTACAGTACACATTTACCTATAACAATGTAGATAGACTTTACAAAAGCTAGACTCAAAAAAGTATATGTTGCATTGAATTTATATAAAGTACAAAAGTAGGTGAAACCAATATATCATTATCAAAATTCAGTGTAGTGGCTGCCTTTGGGACTAGAGGACGGTAACTTAAAGCACAAGGGGGACTTCTGAGGACTGATAATGTTTTACTTCTTCACTGAGTCCCAGAAACATGAGTGTGTTCAGTTTGTGAAAATTTAACAAACTGTATGCTTATTTATTTACTTGTTAGCATTACTAATCTATACTATTGATGTCCTGAATTAAAAGCATCACAACACAGTCCAAAATGCACCATTTTTTTATTACAGTGCTTCATCTTTAATAGAAATATTTATAAGAGGAAAAGACAGAATGCTTATGCATTTGAGGTGCCTTGAGTTTTCATTAAAGGAGATTTTCTCCAAAATCAATATTTTGATTTATCCCTTTGGTACTTTGTATACTTCAGGACAATGTACCATAGTAAAATATTCATAAAGTAGAAAAAGGACCATTGTAAACTTTTACAAAGTCAACACAAACAATCACTGGGGAAAGGAAAATTGGATTGCCATATTCAGAAGAATTAAACTGGACCCATTTCTCACTGTATGGAAAATCAACTCAAGATGGAGTAAAGACTTGAATTTAAAATCTGAAACTTTAAAAATACTAGAAGAAAACCTAGAGAAAACTCTTCTGTACATTGGTCTAGGCAAAGAATTCATGACTAAGACCTCGAAAGCACAGGCAACAAAAACAAAAATAGACAAATGGGACTTAACTAAATTATAAAACTTCTCCACAGCAAAAGAAATAATCAACAGCATGGACAACCTGCAGAATGGGAGAAAATAATTGCAAACTATATCCAACAGGGGATTTATATGTAGAATTTAAAAGGAATTCAAACAACAAAAACAAATAATCTCATTAAAATGTGGGCTAAGAACATGAATAGACATTTTTCAAAAGAAGACAAATGGCCAGCAAGCTTATGAAAAAATATTCAACTTCACTAATCATCAGAGAAATGCAAAATAAAACAACAATGAGATGTCATCTTTCACCAAACAGTATGGCTATTATTAAAAAGATAAAAAATAACAGATATTGGGGGGGATGGGGAGAAAAGAGAACTCATACACTGTTGGTTGGAATGTAAATTAATGCAACCTCCATGGAAAGCATTGTGGAGATTTCTCAAAGAACTAAAAGTAGAACTACCATACAATCCAGCAAACCCACTACTGGATATCTACACAAAGGAAAAGCAATCAATATCTAAAAAAAGATACTTGCACTTGTTGGTTTATCACTGCCCTATTCACAATAGCAAAGATATGGAGTCAACCTAAATGTCCATCAGCAGAGGACTGGATAAAGAAAATATGGCATATATACACGGTGGAACACTGTTCAGCCATAAAAAGAATGAAACCATGGCTCACGAGTGGAAGACTATTACGTTAATACTTGGGAGCTCAATAACATGTACACATGGAAGCCGAGTGTTGAATGACTTGGAGAGGTATGGAGGTAGGAGGGGGTGAATGATGGCAGGTCCCTTGGTGGGTACAATGTACATTGCTTCAGTGACGTGTGCACTGAAGGCCCTGACTTCACCATAATGCAATATATCAATGTAGCAAAATTGCCCTTGTACCTCATGAATATATACAAATTAAAAGTAAATGGAAAGAAAACATATTACTAAGCTACAGTAATCAAAACTATGGTACTGGCATGAGGATAAACATAGAGACCAATGAAATAGAATAGTGAGCTCAGAAATAAATCCTCATAAATGTGATCAATTGATTTTTGAGAAAGGTACTAAGACCACTCAATGGGGAAAAGGGTAGTCTATTCAACAAATGATACTGGGAAAACTGGATACCCACATGCAGTGGAATGAAGTTGGACTCATATACAAAAATTAATTGAAAATAGATCAAAGGTACAATCACATTCATAACAGTATTATTCACAATAGCCCAAAGGTGGAAGCCACCCATGTGCCCTTTGAAAGATGAATGGATAAATAAAATGTGGTATATACATGCAATGGAATATTATTCAGCCCTAAAAAGAAAGTTAGTTCTGACATATGCTACAGCCTGGATGAACTGGGAAGATATTAAGTAAAATAAGCCAGTCACTAAAAGACAAAAAGTGTGATCTCACTTATATGAGGTACTTAGCCTAGTCAAATTTAGAGAGTCAGCAAGTAGAATGTTGGTTGCCGGGGGTTAGGGGAGAGAGATGTGGGGTTATTGTTTAATCCGTATGGAGTTTCAGTTTGGGAAGATGAAAAAGTTCTGGAGATGGATAGTAGTGCTCGTTGTACAATAATGTGAATGTACTTAATGCTGCTGAAGTGTATACTGAAAAATAGTTAAAATGGTAAATTTTATTTATGTATAAATACAAAATCTTTTAAAAGTGACATAGATATGAACATGAACCAAACAAATTCTGAATTTAAAAAATTCAACTACAGAAATTGAGAACTTAAGGGGAATATTTAAACATTACTTTGAAAAGTAAACTATCACTGAAGGGAGAGTTAGTAATCTGGAAAATGGGTGATAAAATATGCAAATGAGAAAAATGAAAAAAGAGGAGGTAAGAGATACAAAGGATATGGTGAGGAAGTCTAACATTTTATTGAAGTTCCACAGGAAAGCATGGAGCTGGAAACAATATTTGTTCCCTTATTCTCCCATCATATTTTTATATATTATCAAAGCTTGCTAAATTCACATGTCTAAGCACCTGTTCTTCTCTCATCTCTTTTGTCCTTTTATCCACTCTGCATAATACTGTCAGATGCTGCTCTGAAGTACAGTTCTGGCCACGTCACAATTAAATGGTCTGCACGGATTACTAAATGCATTCCTAACATCTGAGCCTGGTATTGGAAACTCTCCACAACCCAACTAACTTCAACCAATCCCTCAGCCTAGGTTCAGGCCGACCAAGATGCTGGGCTAATTCCCGACCGCGTCCTGAATTTCCCACGGCTGCGTTTTGCTCCTGCCGCTCCCTACGCGGGAAACCTGTTGGCTCCTCCGTCTGTGTCAACACTCCAGCCATTCGGCAAGGCTCAGCGTGAGCAGCACGTCCCACGAGGAAATCATTACAACCTGCTCCGCTCCCCGCCCCGAATCCTCCTCCCCACCGCCCTGCTCCCTCGCCATCCTGGGCAGGACCGCTACCTCGCCACCCTCCCCGCAGCTCCTGGAACTGCCACTGTAGACGTGTTTGAGGTAAGTGTGGTCTGGCCCTCTTCCTCTCAAGATTTAGAGTCCGTGGGTTCTATTTTTAAAAAAGTTTTTGATGCTATACCAGCCTGCAACTAAAAGAGGGAAAAATACGTTTATTTAAATATATACGTATATTTTTATATATTTACATATATATCAAATATACAGGTTTGTATATTTATTTTCCCACACCCCCTCCAGTAGCCCGTCAACCGTTTGTTTTATCCTGGGATGTCCCCGCCAGGTCTGACCCGGACCTGCGCCCCTCTTTCTGAGACCCGACGCTGCGCGCGCGCCACGGAGCTGCAGTCCTCCGGGCTTCCTAGAGGGGCGCGCCGCATCCACTTCCGGCGCGAGTGAGGCCCGAGGAGGCCGTCCTGCTCCCTCTCGGGGGTCGGTGCCCGTTGCGGGTAGAGCGAAGGGTCAGTGGGGCGGTCCGGCAGCGCGGCCCCGGGTGCTTCCCTGTCCGCCTCAGCCCTCCTCGCCGCCTTGGCTGGGCTCCCTTGGCCTGTCCCGGGCCGCAGGGAAGGGCCTCGGCTGTTCCAGGGTCCCGCCCCTCCGCGGCGCTATCAGCCCGCAGGTCCGTCGGTCCATCCTTTCATCCGTTTGTCTGCTAGCCGGTTCATCCACTCCCCCTTGGCTCCCTTGACTCCTCAAGCACTTACCCAGCGCCTTCTGTGTGCTGCGCTGCAGGCTTAGGAGTTAGGAGTCGGACGTGCTTTCAGGCTACTTCTCACACGGCCAAGGCTCGCTCTTGAGCCAGGTGTCAGTCATCCGTCTCGACTCCCCAGGTCTGGGCGAGATCCTTTATTGGTCACTGTCAGAGCACCTTCTACGTTCTCCTTTGCAGCATTTTTAATCACAATTAGATTAGGTAATTATGTATGCTGTCTATTTAACGTCTGCCTCTCCCTACTATTTTTAAGTTCTGTAATGGCAAGGACACTGCGTTGTTTATAACTCTTTTGCTCAGCACCTAGCACAATGCCTGTACACAAACAGGCACTCAGCAAATATTATTAAATGTGTGAAAAACTCAGGCCGTCTTCTAAAGGGCGCGTTGATTGGTGAGAAGTGCGAACGTGAGAAGGCATTTCAGCAGAGAGTAGGCATCTAAGAGTAAGGATTCTGGAGTCAGATCATTTGGTTTCAAAACTGTCCAGCGACATCACTTACAAGCCATATGACCTGGAACAAATTACATAACTTCTCTGTTTCTCTTCAGGTAAGCAACTGAACTACACCATAGAGTGCTGTGAAGATAAAATGAATTAAGATACTTAAAACAGGTAGACAGTGCTTGACTCTGTAATGAAGGTTCAGTTAGTGTTTTCTGTTACAGTTAAGCAAACAGATACATTATAATACCTGTTACATTATAATAACAGTGGTGCTGCAGCAAACAAGATTGTCCAAAAGTGCCCTGGAGGTTCCCTCTGGGTTGCTTGGACTAAGAGCTAGCTAGGATCAAGGACTCACATTTTCCCAGAGGGAGGTCTATACCCAAACTCAGTGCTTTCCATTTCCTCAGCCCTTCCCATCCCTCCCCTCCATATGCTGGGAAGCTGGTTCCCTGGACAACTGTATACAACTGACACCCAAATGTAGACTTCTGGTCCAAAGCAGTCAGCTTATACACCTCACTAATATCCCCCAAAGCTGATTGCTCACATTTGCACTATGAGAAGGTAGAGGGAGCTCTCTCCTAAAACACAGGAGCACCTCTCCACAGACTTCCCTTCTATGGGATGATGGGAGAATCAGGGACCTGTGCTTTCTTTACTGACCTCTGGCTGGTAAGTTTCCCCCATAAAGCCTATTCTATAACTCATGCCTTTTGATGTGGAATCTGGCCCTTCCCTTGCCTCTTATCTCCTCTGAGCCAAGTGTTTGAAAATGTAGATTTTATTATTATTCAGGCATGGTGAGGACAATAGATCAGGAGATGATTGCCATTGAAAAGATAGTTTGTTACTCAGTTTCCATGTGAAGGGACATGCCTGGCCATGCTGGGCCACACAGGGAAGCATGAGGGTTGGTCAGGAGGCAGAGGGAGTGAGGGAAAGTAGGCAGGGGCCTTTACTGTGGTTTCCATGGGAAAGGACAAGGCAGGGTAAACAGGCTTAGCACTGGCTAGTTTGAATAATTTCAGTGGGCTCTGAGCATATTTGTTGTCCCTAGTTGTTGGGTACCTGTCCCTAAGGTGGTTAGGGCAGGGGAATGGTGGCCCCTGAGTGTGAGAGCCTGGTAGAGAGGAAGTGGTGGGGGTATGTATGAAAGGCACACTCACAGATGAATTGTTTACTATCTCTAGGAATTGACTAGCCCTGAGAGGCTAGCCCCTTCAGTATCATTAAGGCCCCAGATGTCAAAGCATCAGTATAAAAAGGTATTTAATGCAGCAGGCACTCGTCAGCTGCCTTATGTTATTTCTAATTCCTGGAATACTGCCATGTTATGTTTTTAACTCCATTTTTAGGAGAGGAAATTGTATCTCAGAAAGGTTCAGTTGGTGACTAATGTCATACAGCTAGTAAGAGGCTGCACCATGATTCTAAATTGGGTTACCTAACTCCAAAGCTGGCTCTCTAGGTGACCTAGATCACCTATCTGTAGTATGTAAAGTGCTGTGGGGACATTTTTCAGTCCTTATTAGCATTTGGCAATATTGACGATTGCCTCTTTGAAATTCTCCTGCCTTGACTATAATGACACTCATTCTTTTATATATAGAACATACTATGTGCCATGCATTGGATTGAGTGATGGAGACACAATAGTGTACAAAATGTTGACGTAGCTTACAATCTAGTCATGGAAGACAGGTATTAACCAACTAGTCTCACTAAAGTATATATACTGAAAAAGTGAGAAAAGTGCTCTGAGAGAAAGGAATGCAATTCTCTTTAACTTTGTCTCTCATGAGTCCTTGACTGGCCCAGGGTTCTTAACTCTGGCTACCTCCAGAATCACTTGCAGAATGTTTTAGAAATATGGCCGTTGGGACCCCACTCAGGAGATTCTGACTCGGGCTGGGGTGCGTCCAGGCAAATGGGATGAGTCCAATCAAAGAGTGCCTCACCTCTGTTACAGAGTTTTTGTTTTTGCTTTTTAAAAACTAGTCAGAGGAACATGATCAGATTTGCAATTTGAAAAGATCACTCTGATTACAAAGTAGATGACAGACTGAGAAGGACCAAGTGAATGTGGGGAAGCCAGTCAGTGAGTTACTGTGCAGTGTGACAGGATAGTTGCTGAGACGAAGATGGTGGCAGGGGTGGGAAAGGATAGATTCTGGAGATAGGAAATAAAATCAATAGGACTAACCTTGCATTAGATAAAGGAAGGAGCTTAAAAAAAAAAGGACCATTTAGGGATGCTTCCATATTTTTGGATGTGCAGCCAGGTGGATGTTCCTACTTCTTGAGAGGGGACCGTTGGAGGAGGAGCAGTTTTAGGGTATGAGGAACCACGAGTTGGTTATGGATGTGCTGAATTTGAGGTCCTTTTGAGAAATTCAAAAGGAGTTATGGTAGGAGTGAGGAACCATGGGTAAGTAGGTCTGGAGCTCAGACGGGATGTCTAGACTAGATAGATGATGACCCAAGGTGAGGATGAGCTTGCCCAGGAGGAAATTAGAGAGTGAAAATAGGGGAAGACTTAGGGCTAACCTCATGGGCTGACGTAGAGGAGGGTAGGCCTCTGAAGGAGATGGGAAAGGAGCAGAGATGATGCTTTATGATTAAAAACGTCCCTCAGTGACATACCCATAGAGGCAAGTTGGTAAGGCACAATATTTTTTAATAACATAGAATAATATCACAAACATTGAAATTAAAAGACAGGTGACATAACATAGACTAATGGTCACTAAGTGAAGAACACACATCAATGCGATGCAGCTCTTGGTAAATGCTACATACACATCTATGCCTAGATCTGACAATGCAGTCATGAAATTTCTTAAATGATGATTGTCACATTACAAGAACTAAAGAAATGTATTTAGTATTTTTATTATACTAAAACATTAAGAAGAAAAATATCCCCAAGTTTCTCTGCGTTTAGGTGTGTGTGAAGCATCTGGTAATGTCTGGCAAAGCAGAGTTTAGAAAATGCTCTTTGTAGGCATCTTAGACCTAACTTTCTTAATGAATAGCTCAGCAAATGACACTGCCATCCTCCAGTAACCAGGGCCACCTTCTTGACTCCTCTCTCTTCGAAATCCTTATTGAGCATGTCCCTAATCTCCCATCTTTATATCTTTTGGCTCCCATGGCTCAGGTCCTCATTGTCTCTCACGAGAATGGTTGCAAAAAAACCCCTTCCCATCTTCTTTACATCACTCTGTGGGTGGACTGACCGACCCTGCAGCCATCCCTGTGACCATGAGGATCAAATGCAAAGTCTGTGGCACAACCTCTCAAGCCCTTGGTGGCCTGGCTGTTCCTCTATAGGTGCCTCCTCTCTCTCTGTTCTTGAACTGTGCGCCAAGCTGGCGCAGGGTTCTTCACCAGGCTGCACATCACAAGGACTTGTGGCATTTATTGAAGCCCCAGCCATGCTTAAAAGTCTTTATGTGAATCATGACTCTACCAATTATTAATTCTATGGTCTCGCACAGCGTCTCTGAGCCTCAGGATGCTCCATGGCTGATCCTGAGCCATAGTCAGAGGTGAAAACCACTAGTCTGGTCTTCCCGGACTACCTTCAGTTTCCTCAGTGGGCCACATCCTCTCATACCCTCCGTTCTCTTTGCCTGGGTGACCTTCCTCTACATCTTCACCTGGTTCACTCATATCAGACTGCTGAGATGTCTCCTCCAGGCAGCTCTCCCTGGCTCTTCCTGCCCATCTCCCTGGTCTCGGTCAGTCATCTTTCCCTTGTGCTGCCTTGTCTACTTGCCTCTATCCTTGGATTTATCACACTGTCTATTTACCTGTCACTTTCTGACTCTACACTAAGAGTCCCTGGGGACAGACCTTTTAATCCTAACACTCCTGCCTAGCACACAGGAAATGCTCAAGTATTTGTTTTCTTTTTTTCTTCTGTCTAGTGATACTTCCAAAGGCTCAAGTATTTGTTAAAAGAAAGGATGAAGGAATCCATTTCTCTTTTTTTTGTGCTGTTTCAGGACCTTGTGACTTAAAGTCAAGAATAATTTCTCTTTCTCTGTACATTCACCCTGACCATTCTCCTTGACCCCTCCCTAACATTTTCACCATCATTCCTACTTTATAGTATCAACTAAGATTGTCCTGGGCATTGATGCATTCTGTAATCAAAAGAGCAAGGGCTTCAGAGTTGGGCAATCTTGAGTTCATGTCTTGATTTTGCTATTTACCATTTTGGGGCCTTGGGCAAATAACTTTCAAGAACCTCAGTTTCCTAATCTGTAAAATGGACATGATAATACTTATCTCACAGTGTTATTGTCAAGCCCCAATAAAATAGTATTTGTGAAGTGCCTGGCCTATCGTAGATGTTATTAAGTGTGATTTCCCTTCCTTTGGGAAGTCCCATGCATAATAAAAAAAGCTAAATACTTTGGTTGCAGAGCCTGGTTCTGCTACTCACTGGCTGTGTGTCGTTGGTCATCTTATAATTCTCAGAAACCTCCTTTGGAAATTGGCATAATTTTATGATTGTCCTTATTGAGTTGTTAGAAAAATTATATCAGATTTATATAAGTGTCCAGCTAGTGCTCAACAAAATGTTAGTTATTATTCTGAGACATAATAATGTACTACAGTGTTTCTCCTGCTTGCCATGATCTACGAGCACTGTTGATTATCCATGATGTTGTCCCTAACATTATTATTAAAGGTCAAATTGATTTTGGCTACACTGAAATTTTCTATTTCACATCCTGAAAAAATCCTGCATCATTTATACGTGTATCATTTACATGGAAGCTCCCTTTTAGTCAATTTTCTTTACAAACTGGCCTTCAAAAACCTGTGTTTATATTCCAAGCACATGTTTCCCCTGTGTAACATGAGCGTTGTTCACCTCAGGAGCCCCCTGAAGAGTTGGAATTTAGAGGGACTCTCTCAGACACAAACCTTCATCTCTTCCCTGCCTCAGCTGGGTAGCCTTTTCAGACTGTCTCTGCCCAGAATGTCAGGAGAGGCCACAGCATTGGCCTGCCAGGCTCCGAAAGAACAAGAAGGACTTATAATTGTGAAGGTCGAAGAAGAGAATTATGTTTGGGGGCAGGACTTTGGCCTTCAGGGAAACCCCTGGAGCCAGGAGGTATTCCGTCAGCGGTTCAGGCAGTTTGGTTACTCCGACTCCACTGGGCCGCGGGAGGCTCTGAGCCGACTCTGGGAGCTGTGTTGTCAGTGGCTGCGGCCAGAGGTGCACTCCAAGGAGCAGATCCTGGAGCTGCTGGTGCTGGAGCAATTCCTGGCCATCCTGCCCGAGGAGTTGCAGGCCTGGGTGCGAGAGCATCGGCCAGAGAATGGAGAGGAAGCCGTGACTATGCTGGAGGAGCTGGAGAAGGAACTTGATGAGCCAAGGCAACAGGTAAGAAGTAGGTGTTTTGTTTGTTAGACCTTTTGTAAGTTAATGGGGAAGCATTTATGAGTGGCAATGACTCTGCTCTAAGAGAATTATACCATTTCTGTCTTTTGGGTTATTAATTATTCATATCGTGGGCTCAAGTCACTATGGGTTTTAGTCCTGTTATTTTCTCTCTAATCATTTGAATGAGTTTTTAATTTCTCCTGTCCTGCCCTGTTACTCTAGGAGTTTTCCTCCTGTGTATCCTCAGAATCATAGTGCTGGTACTTGATTACTCCTAGGACACAGCTCACGGCCAAGAAATGATCTGGAAGAAAATGACATCCATGGGATCCCTGAAGACTCAGAGTAGTCCGCTGCAGCCCTTGGAGAACCAGTGCAAGAGTGAGGCTCAGGAGCCCCAGGCTTTCCAGGAGCAAGGTGAGGAGCCCCAGTCCTTTTGGGGTTTAGGATAGAGGTGAGGGCTGTCATCTGTGGTATTGTTCATTTTCTTAGTGACAGTCACTGTGGCCATCACTGAGTATTGTGGAAAGGCCTCCTTGCTTAGAAATACTCTTCCATTGGCTCTGCTTAGAATCTGAAATTCCAATATCATTTCTAACTTTGGGTTAAGAATAAGGTCTTTAATAAAATTCTCTAAAGTAGCCATAATATTCAAAGACCAATATTCTGGTTTTTTAATATTTTCTTTCCATTGGTAAGGTAGTCCCTAAGATGGAGTTGAAACTGTATCAGTAATAGAAACCATATAATAACTCGAATAGGGAAAAATTTAATATTAAGAATTATGAATTATTAATATAACAGTGCTTTAACTACTAAGTGGTGTAATAAAAGAACAAACTTTAAAGCATACAGGAATAACAGATATAGGGAGTCTCTAGGGCTGAGGCAGAACACGCAGGGAAGGAACAAATGTGCAAGAGGGTGCCACATCTTCCCCTTCCCTGCCTGGGCTGAGATCCAGATCTTGCTGGAGAGGGCACAACCCCAGCCCCTGGATGGAGACACTCACTGAAGTGCTGAGCTGGCAGAACTCAATGAGGAGCCACTTTCTGGAGTGCCAGAAGCCCCCCATGGGGAGGTGATATGGCACAGAACTTGCTTGGAAGACACCCACAGGGACAGTGCCTCTGGAACTCATTGGGGTGTGTACTGCTGGGTGTCCCATGTGCTACAGAAACAAATACAGAGAGCATGCCAGAACCAGGAAGAAAAGCCCCTTCCTCTTCCAGTGCCCCTTCAGCCCCTTCTATTGACAAAAGTTGCATCATGCCAGCTGGCAAGAGAGAAATGTTCCAGTATCACAGACAGGGCAGTGAAGGGTAGATTTGAAACTAAGAGGCAATAAATTGAGAGCTGTCACAGATGCCAAGGATTAGAACTGAAATTATCTCTATACCAATATTTCTAAATACTCAAGTGACCATTTCTTATTCTACTATAATCTCTATTTGTCATTTCTAGGAATTATTCCAATTAACTGCTTATTCTAATTTTTTTGGTATAATAGTAAATGGATAGTTGAAAAAATAAAAATCTTGATGTTTTCCTGATCTATACATCTAAGGTCAAAGTTTCCCTCTGGTCTCATAGTTTGACTTTATATGGTTTGGAGAGATATTTAAAATCCCATAAGTTACATTGCTTTTCTAATTTCCACAGCTCTTAATTTGTCCTTACGTATTATATTGCCACTTTATAATTTTTTAAAATATTTATTTATTGATATTAAACATCTTTGTTTGAATCGTGACTATACCAATTATTAATTCTATGGCCTGGAACAGCCTGTCTGAGCCTCAGTTTCCTGATATGTAAGATGCACATACATTTAGAGTACTGTTGGGAAGAGTAGAGTAACTTAACAGTTTTTCAGAGTAAAATAATTCAAGTTGTATCAGCCATCTGTCTCTCATAGTCTCCTGTTAGGAGTTATTAGAAATCTAAAGATAAAAGAGGCATGTTTTATAAGAGTTGGAAGGTTTGGTTTGGAGTAATCACATCTACTAGTTGTTTGCATCGCCTTATTTGATGGTTTACACATAAAAAAAGCAAACCTATTAGACTCCCACCTGATCCCAGAATTAGTCAGGAAACTGCAATATTTCTTCTCATGCTCTGGGTATCTTATTCTATTTGATTATAATTATTTGATTTATTTGGAACCTGTCAGAATCTGCAATTACCTTAATGCTTCTGGTTTTGTTCTAGTTCAGCTACCTTCTGTTTAATATTAACCCCAAAAACATTTCCTAATCATATCTTTTGCTCTCCTACTTTGCTAGAAGACCACTAAGACTCTTAGACATCTTTCTTTATCCTGATTATTCCTTCTCACCTTTATTCCATTCCCTCATCACCTAAAAATGTATCTTCTCTAACCCAGGATTGTCTTCTAGCTTCCTGATTTCTACTATTTGTCACTATTTTCTCTAACTAATGTCTTTCCTTGTCTACCATCCCTCCTCCCCAATACTGACTCTCATTCTTTGTCTACCTTACACTCTAAGGGAGCCACATCTCACTACCCCAGGTCACTTTTATGAATTCTTCTAGATTGGGAAGCTAGTTTTGAGAATTTTTCTCCTAATAGGTAAACACTTATTTCATTTGATTTATTTTCTGTTCCTGCTACAATAGTTTCCTTTCTTCCAACATGGAGAATAAGTGACATTTGCATTTTCTATTCACATTGTTAGATGGCAAGATGGTGGCTGACAATGTGTTGACAGCAAAGCAAGAAATTATTGAACGTGCAGCCTCAGCAGTTGTGATATCCTCAGGAGGACTTCCTGGGGAAATGCCTTCAGAACAGATAGTTGAAGAAGCTTTAGGAGGTCTAAGCAACTCTGAGAAGCAAGAGGGAAATGCTGCAAGGAATAAAATGAGTCCTCTTCCTTCCCAGGAAAGACATTTCAGTCTGGCAACCTTCAACAAGAAAATCCCCATGGAAAAGAGTGTCCTTGAATGTAATGAAAGTGAAGGAAGTCTTGGTCTGAAATCAAATGATATTACACAACAGAGAGTTCACACTGGGGAAAGGCTCTATGAGTGTTTTGACTGTGGAAAGGCCTTTTGCCAGAGCTCAAAGCTGATTAGACATCAAAGAATTCATACTGGAGAGAGACCTTATGCATGTAAAGAATGTGGCAAAGCCTTCAGTTTGAGCTCAGACCTTGTTAGACATCAGAGAATTCATAGTGGCGAAAAACCCTATGAATGTTGTGAATGTGGAAAAGCCTTCAGGGGCAGCTCAGAGCTCATCAGGCATCGGAGAATCCACACTGGAGAGAAGCCTTATGAATGTGGTGAATGTGGGAAAGCCTTCAGCCGGAGCTCAGCCCTTATTCAGCATACGAAAATTCACACTGGAGATAAAAGCTATGAATGTATTGAGTGTGGTAAGGCTTTTGGTAGGAGCTCTATCCTTATTGAACATCAAAGAATTCACACTGGAGAGAAACCTTATGAATGTAGTGAGTGCGGAAAATCCTTCAATCAGAGCTCGGCCCTCACCCAGCACCAGAGAATTCACACTGGGGAGAAACCTTATGAATGCAGTGAATGTAGGAAAACATTTAGGCATAGGTCAGGCCTTATGCAGCATCAGCGAACACACACCAGGGTTTAACTGTGGTAAAGAGCCATCAATTTTGAAATGCAAGGAATTCACTGTGGGGGTGAGACTGCACAGATAGTAGTTTCTGAGAGCAGGGTTTCTGTCCTTCCAGCCCAGTTCAGTACTGTAAGAGGAGATCCACACAAAGATGTTTGTTATGATTATTAAAGTGTTGAATGGAAGAAAAATTTTACCCAAGTCTTCTCCAAAAATAATGGTAGATAATTCCTAGAAATGCCTAACACATTTCTGGATGAGGATGCTCATCAATTCCCCCTTCACTCCACTCTCTACCAACCCAGACATAACTGCCGTTGGGTACCTTCACAGTATGTCCAGGATTGGTCTGAAAAAGCTTCTTATAAAATGGCAAGGACCGTTGCCCAGCAAGAGAATTTATGCATTTGGCAGGTGGAGGCACATGTTGATTTATTCAGCTGTCTGAAATGTTGAATTGAGAAGTTGTGAAATGAGTTACACTATTAGTTTAATAGTATTGGAGGCAGTTGAATATTAATAGTATCTGAGGAATGGTGGCTCATTCTGCACCCCTGCCAATTCTCTTCTCAGCCCTGAGCTTCTTGCTGAGGTCAGTTCAGGTTTACTTATTTATTGAGTACCTGCTATGTGATAGCCATTGGAGCAGATATTGCCCTCCTCGAGTTAAGGGGTACATATTTACTAAACAGGTAATTACAGTGAAATGTGATAAGTGCTTTGGTAGGATAAATACAAGGTTCTGTCTAAGTACATGGCAGGGCCACCTAACCTGGTCTGTGAGTCACTGAAGACCTCCTGGATGACATCTCGGTTGAGACATAAAAGGTGGGTAGAAGTTAGCCAGGTCAAGGGCAGGGGAGAAGAGAAGAACATTACAGGAAGAGGTTATAGTACATATTAATACAATGGCATGAAGATAAGAGAGGATCTGGAGATACACCTTCATCAGGACTCTTTTCTTCAGCAGGCATTAGTTGTTACAGACTCTGGCTCAGAGCTATGATGTGTTGATTTCTCTTCTTATTTATAATTACTGAGCTGGGGAGCCTATTCCAGACCCAGAGTGACCTATGAGACCTTGAACTACTTGAAGTTAGTGTGGTAGAAGACTCTGATACATCTTATGGAAGCAGGCACGTATGTACACCAAGGAAAGAATAAAACTGGGAGGCCAGAGGGACAGTGGGGACTGGGGTGTTTGTGTCTCATCCCTGGGGCTCAGGAAATGGGAGGCATACAGGAACATAGTGATGGGAAGACTATCTTTTCAGGCTCCACTGTTTCTCATTCCCTGACATTCTCCACCAGGCTTGCAGACCCTAAGCTACTTGAGGACAATTAATATTTGTTGAGTTATCCCCTCAGATTCCTCAAAACCATTCTTATCTGCTAATTTTTATTTTGGAAGATTTAATTAACTCACAGTTGCTAAGGGCAATTAATACCTAAGAGAAAGCTTGATTCCTCTTCTTAGATGTCCTTCCAGTGTCATTTCTTTTTCTTGTTGTTGTTTGTTTGTTTTGAGACAGAGTCTCACTCTGTTGATCTGGCTAGAGTGCCATGGAGTCAGCCTAGCTCACAGCAACCTCAAACTCCTGGGCTCAAGCGATCCTTCTGCCTCAGCCTTCTAAGTAGCTGGGACTACAGGCATGCGCCACCATGCCCGGCTAATTTTTTCTATATATTTTTAGTTGGCCAATTAATTTGTTTCTATTTTTAGTAGAGATGGGGTCTCGCTCTTGCTCAGGCTGGTTTCGAACTCCTGATCTCGAGCGATCTGCCCACCTCGGCCTCCCAGAGTGCTAGGATTACAGGCGTGAGCCACTGCACCCAGCCGGGACAGTGTCATTTCTGAAGAAGACTTGGTGATCACAGCTGTTGTGGGTAATAGAGGAGGTAAGTTCACCCCCTTTGTGTCCAAAGATTGTGTAGTTATCATTAGCGAGGTCAATCACAAATCTAAAGGGATCCTGCAAATGGATAGTGAGTTGAGTTTTCCTATAGGTGATAATCAAATAATTTAATGTTTTAAATATCATTTAATGTATTTTTTTCCTGATTGTGAATTAATTATAAATGTTCATAATATACAAAATGAGAAAGTATAATTCACCCACAATCCCATTACCCATAGAAACATTGTTAACATTTTGGAGTACTTTCTATTAGTGTTTCTTCCCCCAGCTCTAATATTTTTGGGAAAAAGTCTTGTTTAGTAAATACTTTTTGGTAACTAATTTTTACATTTATACTTAAACTGTTTAATATTAGAATGTAATGCAAGATGTATTGAAATAAAATTTGAGTTTTAAAGGTTTGCATTGAAACTATTCATTTAGGAGTACGGAGCACAATGACGAGTGGAGATAATGCTTGGAGTACAGGGAAGGGGGCTGTGGGAAGAAGTCAGGGGATTGGTGAGTTTGATTGGTCAGTTTCTATTCCCCGAACCAAAAAGTGGGAAACTATGGTAGCCAGTCTTTAGGGTTGCTGTTCATCAGGCAAAGTCACAAAATTGAGGGGGCATCTGGGATTGAGTTGTTGAAAAGCTCAACATGGAAATGAGACCAAGAAAGAACCTCTTTAAACATATATGCATCCTATGTCCACCAGACTTCGGACTCTTCCTTCCCTTGGGGTGGCGTTGGGGGTGTCATATGCACCAGATTGGAATCCTCACCACTAACTGCAGAGAAGGACCAAGCTTAGGCCTGTGGACTGGGCAAGGGCCTGCCATGACCTTCCCTTTCTTCCCCAGCAGTTCCTCAATAGAAATGTGATCTTGGAGAGACCATGGTCAGATTTGCTTTAAATTTTCAATTCTTTCACAGGTAGATAGTGTTAGTTGAAAGCTATGGAAACGAGGCAGAGAGAAGTAGGAAACTAATATTACACACTTTGCCTAAATTGCACATTATTTTTTTTAATCCGTGTAAGATCCATTTAAGGTAGATACTGTTACCCCTGATTGCCTCTATACCAAGAGAAACAAGACAGCCCTGACCAGAAAGTAAACACATGAATTCTCTTCCAAGCAAGGCTGGTGAAGGAAAAAACAATTTCCTTTGACATTCACCTTGTTTTGGTGCTCCCCATCCATTTCATAAAAATGAAACATTGAGGCTTTGACCATAAGAGATCATCTACTTCAGCTCCTTTAAAGTGAGGGTCTAGAGTTGAGGTGACTTGTTCATGTCTTGCAGAATTCATGGAAAAACTGTCAGAGGTCTTCAAGGCTATTGCTTTTTTCAACTGTAAATTCCTTCAGGCAGCAGGATATATAATTTGTAGACTTTTTTTGTACACTATGTGTAAGATGGCTAAGTCTGCTATTGTTACTTTATCACTGATGAAATCAAAGATCGAAGTAAGTTAGCTAACATCTTGACATGTGGAAGGGACTGAGATGCTATGGCAAGCAAGTGCTTTTCTTAGTATTTTCTCAACTGTTCTGGGCTTCCATTCACTCTTCCCCCCTAATTTTAAGAGTTTTATATATTTATTGTAGAAAAATTTGGAAAATACAGAAAAACACAAGAAAAAGTTATTAATAAATCACTTATAACCTCAGCACCCAGACATAACCAGTATAGCACCTTGAATTATATATTTCTAGTATTTTTAATGAATATATATTTTACATGGGATCATACTGTACATATTTAGTATTTTTACTAAACAATATATCATGAATGCTTCATTTCTTTTAATATTAACCATCAGTTTGAACAGCTTTTAAGATTTTGTGTACATTCACGATGGTTTCTTCAGAAGTATACATTTCCAGGTAGAATTTCAGTCAAAAGGCAATGCTTAAGGCTTCTGGTATTGATTGCCAGATACAGTATATACTCACATCTCACCAGCAGCATTAGAGTCCCAATTTCCCCAAATCACTGTCAGATTTATAAGGAAAAGAAATGTCATTTTAACTCTTGCTTTAATATACATTTTAACTCTAGTGAGGCTGAACATTTGCATGTTACTCATTGGTATGTATTCTTTCATGATATGCCTATTTAAGTATAGTTTTTTCTATTAGAACTTTCCCATGGGGAGACAGTACAGAGAAGTGGCTCAACAGTAGGGTTCTGGGTTCTTACACTTGGGTTCAAAGTCTGATGTTACCATTTTTTAGCTGTATGACCTCTAGCCTTCATTTCCCTATCTGGAAAACATGAACTGTAGTGAGAAATAACTAATACATATATACAAAGCCAAGAACTTATTACATTTCTTACTGATGTATGCAAGAGTGCTCTTAAAGAGTATTCCCTTTCTCAATGTTGTATCAACTCCTACTTAACGCCCTACCCCTTTCAGTTTGTTTGGGTCTTTCTCTGTGAAACAGGAGGAAAACAAGAGTTGAATAGCTCTTACCAAGTATTTTGTTAAATTTTACCATCAATTCCAAATGATCCCCTCCCTTTCTCTTTTTGGGCATTTAGCCCTCTTGTCATTCTTACTGGTTAGCACTTACCCAACCATGTATGCCCCAACAGGAGTACTGCTTCTCTTTGCTTCTTTTTTTTTTTTTTCCTGTTTCTTTTTATCTTCATGAAAATTCTTTTTCTATGCACAGGACTCTAGATTTCCACACAGATTTATTTATCTATTTTAGTTTTTGGTAAGGTGTGTTATTCCTCCAACCTATTAAGTCTTTTAAATGATGTCTTTTTCCCCCTTTTTATCTTGTGCCGTTAAAGGGGAATGACATGTGTTTCTGTTGTTGATTTACCTGTACAACTTTCCACCTTGTGTTAAGCTCCAAACTAACGATACATTTCTGGCTGGGGCCCTCAGAAAAGGGGAAGTCTTGACTGAACATAACCATTAGTTTCAGTTATTTCCTTTTAGCATTGTCTTTAACAAAATTTGCAAAAAATATTGTGAAATACTGGCAACATAAGGCAAAACTGAACATGTGTGAGGTGCCTGGAGAATAAGTCACAGACCCAGCAACGAAAAAATATTTTCTGAGCATCTGAGCCCAAGTGTACCAGAAACTGCGGGATATGGCTCCAGAAACAAATGACATGGCAGCTTCTGAGTCACAGCCTTGGGGATGAGAAGGAACCTTACAGCAGGTCTGACACTGTCCTAAGAACTAAGGGAGTCCTTATGAATGAGAGAGGGAGACTTAGAACTCTGTAACAGACTCTTAACATCTAGGTTGGGCTCTCTCTCACCCCAATCCCACCACTATCCCCATGGAAGTTCTATGATAGTCTACAGGTCGGGCAAGGAAACATTAGTCCTTTCCCTGGGGTCACATTGACCAAGGCAAAGCTCCTGACCACTATATGGTCTAAGGGCTCCAGGTTTTGTTTATTAACAGAAACTTCTCCATTGGCATATATACTGCTATAGGTGTTATTTAAGAGTCTGGCCACACCTGTGCTTCTCTTACAGATATGACCTCACTTCAAAAAAAAACAACAAAAAAAACACACCTCAACAGGAATGGACCATACTTTCTTTCTGGCCTTTGTCTGTTGTTCCCTCTATTGGGAACATTCTTTCCTAGCCAACGCGCCTGGTTAAGTCCTACTCATCCTTTAGGTCATCTCCCCCATTTTTCTCATCCAAGGTTGAGTTGGATGCTCAAAGTCACACAGCACTGATCACAACAGTGTCAACTGCCTATTTGATTGCCTTGCCCATTAGACTATAGAGATTATGTCTTGTTTTCCATTGTATCCCTAGTCCCTGGCACGCAGCAAGTACTCAAATTAACTGTTGGATAAATTAATTTATATTCTATCTTCTCATGCCTATCTAATTTCCAGCCTGCCCTGGGCTCAAATCATTGATGAAATCATTTCCCCTCCTTTCTTGCTGCCCTGTCACTGTTCTTTATTGGGTCAGTAAATTTCAAGTTCCTAAGACAAAGTCCCTTGTGCTATCCACACCATCCCTCTGAGCTGACACAATGACAATTTGATGCAGTGGCAGAGCCTGGGTCACTTTTCATGATATTCTCATAAAAAAGGAGGCTTCAATGTTACATTCCTATTTTTCATTTTTCCTGAGTATTCCTAATGGTAAGAGAAAAGCTGGAAGTAATGATTCTCCTGTTTTCTATTCTGATTAGTCACAGGAAAAGCTTTCAAGGGGCAATTTACACTGGCTTTGGGAAATGCTACACAAAGCAAGTTAGATTGACTCAAGATCTGGTAGTTTACAACCTTTATGGAATCTTCCTTTAAAGTAAACCCTTTTGATTAGTGAACATAAAAATCTGAAGTATTTACAATATTCACAAGTTACTTTACAGTATGGACTCTCTGGTGACGCATAAGGACTGATCTGTGCTTGAATGTCTTCCCACATTCACTACATATATAAGCCTCATCCCCAGAATGAATTCTCTGATGCTGAACAAGGGCTGAGCTCCTTTTGAAGGTTTTGCCACATTCATTACACTGATAAGGTTCCTCTCCACTATGAATTCTCTGGTGTCTGATAAGGTTTGAACTCAAACTGAAGGCTTTTCCACATTCATTGCATTCGTAGGGTTTCTCTCCACTATGTATTCTCTGATGGGTAATGAGCTCTGAGCTCTGCCTGAAAGCTTTCCCACATTCGTTACATTCATAGGGTCTTTCTCCTGTATGAATTCGCTGGTGTCTAATAAGTTTTGAGCTCTGGCTAAAGGTTTTCCCACACTCATTACACTCATAAGGTTTCTCACCAGTGTGAATTCTTTGATGTATAATGAGATATGAACTTTGGCTGAATGCTTTGCCACACTCATTACATTTACAAGCTTTCTCACCAGTATGGATTTTCCGATGTCTAATGAGGGCTGAGCTCTGATTGAAGGCTTTCCCACATTCACTACATTCATATGCTTTTTCACCACTATGAATTCTCTGATGAATAATAAGGTATGACCTTAAACTAAAGGCCTTCCCACACTGGTTACACTTATAGGGCTTTTCTCCAGTATGGATTCTTTGATGTTGTGTTAGAGAGGAATACTGCTTAAAGCTGTGCCCACATATATCACATCTATAAGGTCTCTCTTCTGGAGGAAATTTCTGACACGTTATAGAGTTTGTAGTTAGAATCAAACATCTTTCAGGATCATCATAATGGGCTCTCTTTCCTGGAGATTTGTGTGTGAAGATCACTTGCCTAAAACTGCCTCCTTGGGAAGGAGATCTTAATTTCTCCGCTGTAGCACTTCCTTGCTTCCACTCTAAATTGCTTTCATGCTCACTAACGCCTCCAAATGAAGGTTCCCCATGGAGTCGCTGTGATTTTTCTCCTGAAATGTCCTCTTTTGTTGCTGTTCCATTGTTCTCACAATCTGAAATGACAAATAGCAAAAAACAGATTTTACATTTCTCCAGTCACTCTCAATATTCACTTTCTACATGACAGAAAAGAGAAGCTTCTTCCTGCAAAAGTGGCACTGGTCAAAATAGGGTCTCTCCTCTTTTCTAATGTTAAAGCCTACATCTATACTTTGAATTTCATCCTTTCCTACCTCCTTTGAGATATCAATTGATCAATTACTTACTATCTCCTTCCTATTATTTTCAACCTCTTTCTCTACTGACTCCTGTTCATCAGCATTTAAATAAGCTCAAGTCTCTCTCATCTTTTAAAATCAAGCTCCTTATCTACACATCTCCTTCAAGCAACCTCACTCACTCCCATTCACGGTAAAGTTTCTTGAAAAGGCTTGTCTGTACTCATCTCCATTCTGCAATCTGGTTTCTGTCTTACCTTCCTTCCCCAACCCCCACCACAACCACTGATACGACTCTCATCAAGGTCACCAACTTTGTAGTTGTTTCATCCAATGAGTACTTTCTAGATCTTACTCAGTTGACCTCTCCATAGCTGACACTTAGGACCACACATTCTTTCTAGAGACATTCTCTTCTAGGTTGTATCAGCCTGATTTCTGTGGCTGTTTCTTCTTAGATTCTAGGGCTAGTCACTCAAACACTGTGTTCCTACAAATACTGTTCTAGGCTCTCATATATCCTCACACTATAAACTGTCTACTCCCAGGCTTCAATTACTACTTATACTGTAAGCTAATATCCCCCCAGACTCTGAGATCCCCAATTCTATTAAGCTCCAGACTCTCACATTCAACTGCTAACTGGCCACTTCACTTGTGAATATTTCACATGCACCAAAATGTCCCAAACTAAACACATCATTAGATGTGTTTGTTTTCCCCATTTACATGAATGGCATCACCATTAACCAGGTACAAGACTGAAACCTGAGTATCATCTTCAACTCCTCTTCCTCATGCTCTACTTTTAACAATTACCAGATATTACAATGCAGTTTAAATGCTGATGAACAGAAGTCAGCTTTTATCTTCCCCACTCCTACCATAACACATATTGATTTATTCACTGTGGCCACTTGGATTACAACAGTTTCTAACAGTATTCTACTACTGCCTTCCTTAAATCCATTCTCAACTTTGCAGCTAAGTTCTAAACCACAAATCCAAACATGTCATTCTCTTGTCCAAAATCCTTCAACTGCACCCCACTGCACTTAAGAGACTGTATAAATGAATGAGCAAGACACACAGGTTTTCACACCTTGGGTCCCATTTTCCTATCTAGTTCATCTCTTACCATCCCTCTCCCATCAATTCTCTATTCAAGTCAAACTGAACTAACTGCAATTTTCAAAATGTGTTGTATTATCTCACCTTAAGCACTCTGTGGTCTTTACCTTAGCCACTCCTCCTCCCACCTATTTACTTGGCTTTCTCCTACTCATAGTTCAAGTCTTAGTTTAGATGTCTCTTCTTCCAGAAAGTGTTCCTTGAACTTGTAAGATTGGGTTAGGTGCCTTTTTATGTGCTCCCATAGTACCCAGTGCCTACTCTTATTCTATAACTTACTACGCTATATTGCAATTGCCTTTTTGCTTTTCTATCATCCACCACCTAGACCTGAAAGCTCCTTGAAGACAGAGACCCAGTGCCTACCACAGTACTAGACATGTATTAGTAGCCTATAAAGTTATAAAATGATGGAGTAAGTAAATGAATGACAGGGAAACTGACACAAGAAGGCCTGATTGCAACTTCGTGAGGGTTGCTGAATATAAAATGCTAAAGTGAACACCTCTGGTTTAGAATAATAAAGTTGATGCTCACATGTAGCAAGTTTATAAAATGAATTAATTCTGTATCCTCAAAACAGAGGCCTGATAAGAGTTCCCAGATGAGTTTCTATTCCTACCACTTTTAGGGGAAAGGCAAGGTTTCCAGGATTTCAGCTGTGTCTTTAAAGGCTGGAACTGGATGTTTGTTGACTCTTGGGATGCTCCAAGACTTGTTAAATCCTTCCATGGCACTGCTGGTCCCTGTAGACTAGCTGGGACCTGAAATCAATAAAATATGGTTAGCTTTGTGAGAAAATCCCTAGCAACACTGCTTAGCAAAAGTCTCAAAGAGGTTAACGAGGACATCTCCAGAGATGAAGGATAGGGGAAAAAGACCATTTAAGGGTAGAAACAAATATGGTCCTATCAGTCATTTCAGGGTTAGGGTTCAGTAGGGACATAAAATCTTTACCCTACTGTTTTGATGATACCACATGCTCCAGGCTGTAAATTCCTTTTCTTATAACGTATCACTTCTCTCTGTTCCCACCTGCTGCCCTGGATCATCAAACTCCCTCTCCAAATCCTCCAATAGGGTCACAGCTTCCTCGCCGCTCTTTGGGTTATGTTGCTGAACCCAGATCTGCAGCTCCTCAGGCAGGATGCTCAAGAACTGCTCCAGGACCAGTAGTTCTAGGATCTGCTCCTTTGTGTGCAACTCTGGCATTAGCCACTGATGGCAAAGCTTCTGGAGTCGGCCCAGAGCCTCCCGGGGCCCAGGTGTCTCCTGGTAGCAAAGCTTTCTGAATTGCTGGCGAAATTCTTCTTGGCAGGATTGGGTACTCCCATTCTGTTTAAATATTGGATCCCAGGAAACATCCTCTTCTGTTTTCACTAGTATTAGTTCTGGTCTCTGAAGATCCTGAGGTATCTGACTTGACACTCCTCTGGATTCCACAGCCATTCTGGGCTAAAACAGTTTAGCCAAAAGTTCAGTACAACTGGGTTCTGTGCTTCAGGAGTGTGAATAATCTCTTCTTTCCTGAAGGATATATACATATAGAAAAAAAGGCACTGTTAACTTATAGCAGTGAAAACAATCTCTAAGAACTTGTAATGATAAAGATCAGTCACTCCAGTAACACACTGAAAGGAAGTAGGTTTTCGGCTATAATTAAATAGTAATCAAATGACAAACTAAAAATATACCTCATTCAGTGTCTCCGATTATGGAGAATTCCTATCACTATTATTCAAAAAAATATTTTAGAAGCAAAAGAATACAGTATTAATGTCAATCACATAGTGGGAAAATTATTTCCTTTTCAATTCTCTTTCAATCCTGACTGCATCAAGGAGAAAAATCTGTCTTTCACATGTATGTTAAATTTGAAGAACTCCCTTTCTATTTTATGTATTTATTTTTGTAGAGACAGGGTCTCACTCTGTCACCCAGGGTGGAATGCAGTGGCACTATCAAAACTCACTGTAACCTTGAACATCTGGCCTCAAGCAATCCTCTCACCTCATCCTCACAAAGTAGTGGGATTACAGGCATAAGCGACCTCACCTGGCCTCTTTTCAATAAGGTACAGGCTTCAGACTTCCAAGGATAACAATATTTAGGCAGAATTTAATAATGATAATTTTAAACATTTACTTACAGCTACCTTTTATCTATAGCAGGTAATGTGGATTTTCATTTACAGTAGTAATAAAACATTTTCTAAAATTCACACTAAACATTAGTTAAGTAAAAATATTATGGGATATTTGCCATTTGATCACATTTGGTGTTCACCGAATTTCCTCAACAAACACTGAGGTACTTACTATGCGCTCTGTCCTGAGCCAGGCATTAGGTTAAGGTTTTTGCTTGTGAATAAATGAGTGTACTGAGGAATTAACCAAGAAGTATTTATAAGATGCTTACCATGTGTTCTAAAAAAATGTTAGATATCACAGGCACAATAGAAGCAATAAAGATCAATCTCAGCTCTCAAAAAGCTTAAAATATCCTGGGAGTAAAAAATTTTCAAAGTGAAATATGGTAACAAATAATTATGTTTTAAATTTTGTGATATAGACCAAACATGAACTGATTTTAGGATGGGAGAATATCGATAGGAGTGTATGCCCTTGAGGACAGATTGAGTAAAATTCAGTCTTAACACTTAACATGGTTAACTTTAAAGGTTAATTAGAATATTTAGGCTACAAATTTGTGATGTACTAACTAGCCCGGCTGCATTAACTAGCCCTTCTATTTTTATATCCGTGGTTAAATCACAGGAGTTGCGAAATCATCAGAGTAGGGGAACAACTGCACTTTCTGATGGAAAGCAGGTGCTTGAGGGCAGGCCTCCGCCAAGGGGCCGCGACCCAGGGCTGGGCAGACCGGGGAAAGGTACTCCTCCACCCCACGCCCGCCGCCCGGGCCGCGTGCCCTCCCCGCCCTCCCTCCGCCTGGGTGCCCGCGTCCCTCACCCCAAAGCCCAGGAGCTGCCTGGGAGCAAATTCCTGACCCCGAACTGCGAGCCACAAAGACAGGAAGTGCGCGCCCCCGATCTTCCGCTCTCGCGCCCTCCCGAGCCTGTGTTTGCCCACCCCTTGCTCTCAGGCAGCCAATCAGCGCGGCGGGTTCTACTCTTTCTCCCGCCTTCCCTCTGTGGCTGCTCGCCCGGCGGAACCCGGAAGCCCTGGCGAGGGTGCGCTGAGAGGCTGCGGTCTTTGTGAGCCGCGGCTCTGGGAGGGCACCGCCCCCGCCTGGGCCGCCTCCCACTCTGGCAGCCTCCCGCCATCATCAGTCGTTCTTGGTGTCGCGTCCTGCCTCTTCCCACTCCCAATTTCGCCGGGAAGTATTAGGGTTTTCCTGTAATCCCGGTTCTTTTCCAGGGTCTCCGACAAAAGTAAACGCAAGGGCGAGAGGGTGGCCAAAAATTAACACTTATATTGCACATCATTTTAGCCTTGAAACAGCTCTGTGGGGTAGCTATCTTGTCCCCATTTTAGAGCCCTAGATGTTGCCCAAAGTCAGGCAACTTGTGACCAGGGACTCCGAAGCCCCCATGGTTCAAGGAGACTCTGGTGTCCCAGACTCTGGGCTTCTGATGTACGGTTTTCCTATTTTTTACTGGAACGTAGCTGGCATTAAGTCTTACTATACTTTTTTGGGGGGGAAGGGTGAACATTTAGTGAGTGAAAAATGATGCCTAATGTTTTAATTTAGCTTGAGGTTAAGATATTTTCCCCTCATGTTTATTGGCCATTATGGTTCTTCAGAGAAATAGCTTTTCCCATTTTTAAAATTAAAGTGTTAGTGTTTTTCTTTTTTATTTGTGAAAAGGTTTTACTTGTTAAGGATATCTCATTTGTTACAAGTATTTCCCCATGTATTTGGATTTAATTATTTTTTAAATGTTAGTACATAGGATAAGGTAATGCATACATAGAAACAAATAAGTTCTCCTTTTGAGTGAAGACTTCGAAAACACATATTCAGAAAAAAGTGTTCCTTACCATATAGAGCTGTTAGTGAGTCGCTAGTTCTTAATCATTGTGAAATGACTACAGCAATTTTACCCAGCAAGAAAACATTATCACTTTGTGTTTCAATTGCCTATTGCTGCATTATAAATGACTCCAAGACTTAGTGACTAAAAACAGCAGATGTTTTATTGCTCACAATTCTATGGCCAGGAATCCAGGGAGGGCTTAGCAGCAACGGCTAGTCTCTTTTTTATGAGGTGTCAGCTATCTAGGCTTAACTGAGTCCAAGATGGCTTCACTCACATTGCTGATGTCTGGTGCTGCCTCTTGGCTGGAACTACTTGACTGTCCTCCATAAAGCCTTTCTGCATTCAGTTTAGCCTAAGGTTTCTTACATGGTGACTGGCTTCCAAGAGAGTGAAGGAGGAAGGGTGGACCTAGTTTTCTCAAGGCCTAGTTCTGGAACTGGCATTGTATTCCTTCTGTAGTATTCCAGTGACAGAAGGATTAGATTGGTGGAAAGGGGAAACAGACTTCATCTGTTAATGAGAGAAGCAGCTTGATCATAGGAGGAAATTTTGGCAGTTATCTTTGCATCCAACCTTCCACACCTTGTTATATTGAAAAGCTTACTATTTAGGAATGAAACTTGAAAAAGAGAAGGTATTATCAGTTAAAATACTTTCAGTTGCAGTAACAGAAACCTTACTAAATGTCTTTATGGTTTAAACCCCACTTTTTAAATCCTACATAGCTAGATGTGTGGAGGTAAGGTGATTCCTAGGTTTGGTTAATTCATTGTCTTAATATTGTCAAGGACCCAGGTTCCTTCTTTCCTTTTGTTCTGCCATCTTCAAATGTGTTGGTTTGTTCTCCAGTCTGGCTTCTCTTATAGTCCTAAATGGTCCTCTCAGTTCCTGATTCCAGAAGATGGCCAGAAGCAAAGAATGGGAACACCCTATCTTCTGCCTCTTTTTAAGACTAAGGAAACCCTCTTCCCCTAACAGATTTACCACTCATGTCCATTAGCTAGAATTGCTTTTAGTGCCTGTGCTATCACTGACAAGGGTGGTGAGGCCTCAATGGTGGGCTTAGGCCAATTGAAATTTATATCCCAGGGCTAAGGACAGGGATATCCTCTCCTAAAGACACAGAAACTCTGAGGAGGGTGTTGAAAAGGCAGATAAATAGATGAATACTGAGTGTGCAACTGTAATATCTACTTCAATAGGTAATCTGATTCCCCTGAATAGGTAAGAAAGTGAAACACTAGGAAAAAATTCAGATTCCTATCCTTCCTTATGAGATGGTACATATATTTAAAATACAAGTCAATTACTTATTAATATATTTGCAAGAGATGTAGATCAGAAATTTAGAGTTAATTTTAGGACTTGGTTTAAATTCCCAGTGGGATAGCAACTGATACTCCACAGGGCCTTAGCCAACAATTTTCATTTACACAGCTTATTTTACATTCAGTATTCTCAATTATATAAATGCCCTCAAAGATTATTCCCTCTATTGCTACTCCTCTGGCCTCACACACATCTGGTCTGCTTTAATGTGAAAATATTTGTCTCATAATTTTTTTTTTTTTTTTGAGACAGAGTCTTGCTCTGTCCCCCAGGGTAGAGTGCCGTAGCATCCGCCTAGCTTATAACAACCTCAAACTCCTGGGCTCAAGCGATCCTCCTCCCTCAACCTCCTGAGTAGCTGGGACTACAGGTGTGTGCCACCACACCTGGCTAATTTTTTCTATTTTTAGTGGAAATGGGGGTCTTACTCTTGTTCAGGCTGGTCTCGAACTCCTGACCTTGAGCAGTTGTTCTGCCTCTATCTCCCAGAGTGCTGGGATCACAGGCGTGAGCCACCATGGCCAGCCATGTCTCATAAATTATTGAATCAAGGGTGGGAAAATATAATTTTTGTTTTTTTCCCTTCAGGTGCTCTTGATTTTTGTTTCTGTTTTTTTATGATATATATGACAATTGTTAGATAATGTCTACCCAAGGCATTACCAGTAATTGGTAAGATTGTTCATTCCCTACAGTGAAATCCAACAGCTTGAATTACTGTATCATTCAACAGTGCTCTACTTCATAGTATTCATCAAATGAGATAAGTCCATTGAAAGTCTCTTAACTGCAAACCACTATTCAATAATAAAGGAAGGATAGAGAAAATGGCTTCTGATGCACAAAGGAGATAACTAATTTAATCATTCAGGAAGTATTATGGAACATTAGTATATGTGAAACACTGAGAAGAAAAGTGGGAGATTCAAATGAAATAAAAGATATGCTCCCTCACCTCACTTACCACTGTAATTCCTAGAGTATAAACTTCATGGGGGCAAGGGTTTTGTCTTCCATTGTTGTCTCTCCAGTATGGCCTAGTATTGTATGGATATTTGGATGAATGAATAAATTACATACATACATATCTACAAGACAGAATATTGGTGCTAAAACTAGTAAGTCTTTGAAAAATTCAAAGAAGTATATAGGTAGGACAATTTTTAATAATATGCTTACACTATTTTAATATAAGCCCAGGATTTGTTTTAATCCGGTGTAAGATGAGAAACATGGAGACAATTGCCTTTAAAAGAAGAGTTTGTTACTCATAGTTTCCCAGAGGATGCAAAGCATGGTATACCACGCAGGACCACTTGCAGGGAGAGGCAGAGAGAGAGAGAGGAGGCCGGGGTTGGTGGAGGGGAGGGTGTGGAGAGAGAAATATATGAAGAGGGAGAGGGAGAGGAACTGGAACTAAGCCTTTATTACTACAGTGGTAGGAAGTAGCTAAGTGGGGACGTCTGGACAGGAAGTAAAACACACATGTTGAGGCTAGTGGTCATAAATAAGACTTCTGAGTGCCCAAGAAAACACTGGGATGGTAAAGGTGTAAATAACCTTGGGCCTTCGGCACTGGTCAGTAACTATATACCCAATCGTCAATTACAGAGTATCAAGAATAATCACTATACTATTGTATTCTATTACCATTACCATGATGTCACCAATTTAGCACTGTAGTTTTCAGAGCCAGATAATAGATGTATTAACAGAACAGGACAGTGCTTATTTGTAGTATCCAAGACAGTAAACAAAGACCTTATTTACTAAGTTGTTCCTTTTCGCTCCATTATAATGTCAAAGAAAGCCCTGGAGGTTGCTCATGAGATTCATTTTTGCATTTATCTTGTATAGAACAGAGTTAAAGCTCCAGGTAGGCCCTTACTATTGTTTTACTTTTCTCCCTCCTTTTTCAGGCTAACCATAATGACAAGTCACCTGTGTTCTTAATCCTGTCAGTCACTTCGGAAAGATCTTCCACTAGGATTCTGTTCTGCCTTAGGGGCAATTCAGTAAAGATACATAGATACATTCTAAGAAAAGAAAAAAAAAGGCAATGTCTTTCTAAGTGCATGACTGGAGTATGAGTAATGAAAAGAACATCTCAGCTGAAAAAGCTGAATGAAACATTTTTCTCATGGCTTTGTGGATAGGAAATATGAGAGCCTGGAGAGAAAATTTTTTACAAAAAGCTGTAGGATTTGCTAAAATACACTCACTTCATTTCATTATACCTATTATTTGTGTTAAAGGGGATATGTTTAAAAATCTAACTCGGTTGCCTTGAGCTTGTATTATTTGCCAAAATTCTTTTGTTGTAGAAATCATTATTAGAAGGAGATTTTTTAGGTTTTCATTGAATTTTTTACAGAACAGTGAATTTATTGAATATTCTGGGTTTCTATTGGACAATGTCTAATGAGAAATTCATTTCTTTTAAGCTTATTAGACAACATGGTGGTAAATGAATAACTAATTTATATACTACCCAATATTACCTTCAGGTCTCCCAAATGCCAAATCTACTTTTATTTAAAAATATTTTTCAGGTGGTGCAACCTAGTTTGCTTACCTTTCTTGATTTATCTTGCTTTAAACAATTCATTATTTTGTATTATGGTTTTAATAACTGGGATTATACTGCTGCAGGTAATACTTTTCTTATAAAATGGCTACTTCTTTTGATTATGTTAAAAAGATCCACTTGAATACCTTTTGGTGGAACTTTCTTTATTTATAATATACCAGTTTGAAATTTGTGATCAAGTATACAGAGACAACAAGTTGACTTTCACTGCTAGGAGTGGAAATAGGTATCCAAAGGAAGCATTTGGGGCCAGCACCTTGGGGAGGAAGGGACAAGTGGATGTGGGCAGAATAACATAATGTTTGAGAGTTCAGGTTCTGGGGCAAGACTACTTCAAATCCTTGCTCTCTTAACTCCTAGCTCTGTGACTTTGTGTAAGTTTCTTAAACACTCCAGAGTTCAGTTTCCTTTTCTGAAAAATGGGAATAGTTATTGTGCCTACCTCATGAGGTTGTTGTGAGCAACAGGTGAATCAATACATTTAGAAGAGTGCTCAATGAATGTGTATTTTTGTTATTTTGGGGAGGAGGGAATGAGGTCGTAGAAACGGTGTGGAGGCAAGAAGAAGGAACATTTCTGCAGGTCTGGATTTGCCCAATGGTAAGAATTATTTAGGGTTTCTGTTAAAAAGAAACATTTCTTGGCCTTTGATCAGAACACCCAGGGAGGGTTCTGTATCTATTTTCCACAGATACTCCAGATAATTTTTATTATCAATTAGTTTGGGAAACTGTGATATGGTAGATAAAGTGTAGGCTTCAGAGTCAGACAGATGTGGATTCTGATCCATTCATTAAACAATTATGTCCCGATGTCTACATGTACCAGGGACTGTTTTAGATGCTGGCGATATAGCAGACCCTAAAACTGACAGAAATCTGTCTCTTTCTTTGTCCTTGTTGACCTTTTAGTCTACTGAGATTCCCACTCCAAGACTCCAACCAGGGCCTTGCTGAGTGACTTTAATGAACTATTTAAACAATAAAAGTTTTTTTCTTATTACAAAAAACATTATGAGTTTATTAAAGAAAAAATAAATCAGAAACTATAAGTCATAGCCTAGTTAGCTCATGCCAGAGAGGGAGATCCTCAACTGTGCAGAGGCCTGCTCTGGTGTTCATATTTAGTGAAAGAATTTAGCATAGGGGAAAAAAAAGATAGCAGTCTTGGTAGTGGTGAAGATGTTCAAGTGGTTTTACCTTTAAATAGGAAATACTGCCACTTGACCACAGAAAAGCAAACATGACCAGATTTAGTTTCCTTGGGTTTGGGGTTTCTGTATTTACTGTCTTTTTGGCTAGTTGCCAAGCCTATTAGGTTGTTTTGACGAATCCTGTCAAAACTTCTCTTCAAAAAGGGAAATTATGGCAGCACAGTGCTGAATTTTAGTTTTCTCTTTCCCTAATGGAACACAGGAATATTTTCACTTTGTTGATGGCTCCGTATAAAAGGACAATATTTACCTTTGAAACCGGTTTTCTTGCTCTCTTGTCAGGGAATACCAAAAAGTATTTGACAGTGGTTTGCATTGGAGTTGAATTCAATATAACTGGTGTCCTTATCTACTTTTAAGATCAAAACAGGAATAGTAACTCTATTCATTTTGTTTTGTTTGATTTTTAGTAAACAAATTAAAGAACGCTAGTGTTAAGATTAATGTAAGAATGCTGTTTAATACTGTAAAAATAGATATTAAAGAAAAATACTATTTTCTTTGACTCTTTTAAGTATCTCAGTTTTTATCCTTTGCTTTGCAGCTTCTGGATTTATTTCAGGCCATATATGGTATTAATAGTTCACTATGTTTTCTACTGTTTGTGCTCATGCACTGTGTACGGTATAAAAAATAAACAATAAAAACAAAAATATATTTAAGGCCTTGCCATTGGGGAAATGCTGTTTTTTTAGTACCATTTTACATGGCTGATGCTTGCTTCTTCAAGAGCCAGTTTCACCACATTTTTGCACATGCTGATTGTACTGCACATTCCCATCTCTTTTGAAAGAGAGTATATCAAACACTTTTAAAGCTATAATTTACTTTTACACAGAGTATGATTTTTGGAAATTATGGATGTATGTAAATAAGGGTACATACTTATTTAGTGTTCAATTTGATGCAATCCACTTTCTTCTTACCATTTGGTAAGAAGCTGAACCATTCAAAGCTGAGCCTTTGAACATAATGAAATCTCAATCCTTATCCTTCCTGAATTTTAGCATTTGTCACTATTGACAGACCATCTCTTTTTAAAACATTTCTAGGGCACTATTTTCCCTGCACCTCTCCATACACACCTTTGCCACCTAGGTAGCTCCTCCTTGCTTCCTACTTTGTATAGGTTTCTGCTGAGCAGAAACCACACTCTTCTCTTCTCCATATACATTCCTTCCCTGGGGGAGTGCTGTCACTCTTCCACTTATACATAAATGATCCCCAGATTTGTATTTCCATCCCTAACTTGTCTTCCAAACCCTAAATCTCAATTTCCAACTCGTGAGAGCATCTATTCCCATTGGTAAGTCCACCAACGCCTCAGCATTCACACAGCCAAATCCGATTTGACTACCTTCCTCCATTTTAAATTTTATTAATAGTCATGAATTGTTATTATTATGGGATTATTTTAATAGAATAATTATCTTAATTTCTTAACTTGCCTTTTTGCCTCACCCTGTCAAGACTAAGTAGAATTTTAGGGCCAGTGTAAGGGACCAGGAAAAACTGATCATTCTTTAACTGCGGTCCTATTGAAGCCTCATTTGAAATAGCTCAAGTTTGTCTTCTTTTTCTTTCTACTGTTTCAATTCAGGCCTGTATTGTCTTTCCTGTAATAGCTTTTTAATTGATCTCCTTGCCTCCTATCTATCCTCTTTCAGATTGCTACCAACATCAACATGAATCTGATTATATAATCATGCTATTTTATAAGTCTCTGCTGCCTTGCTGTGTCCACAGAATGTAAGGTACATACCCTTACTGTACCATTCAACATCTTTCTTTTTCTGACCCATTACCATAATCTGCCCCGTGTACTCATGCACCAATGTCGATGTGCCATTGCTCTTATCCTACTCTGTTCAACTTCCTTGCCTTTGCTCTGAATATCGTTTTGGATAACTTTTTGCTTTTGTTGAAATCCTCAGCATCCTTCAAAGTCAGTTTGTATGTTATTTTCCTTGTGAAACCTTCCTCAATTCCCTAGGAAAGGCTCTGTTATTATTTGTTCCTCTTGACTTATTCATGTTAGTGTTGTCAGGACCTTAAAAAGTACTTTGAGCATACTATTAACTTCTTTTAAAAATTGGAAGTACTTATTTTTAGAAACTATTTTTTTTCTCTTAGAGATAGGATCTTGTTCTGATGCCCAGGCTCGAGTGCAGTGGCGTGATCATAGCTCATTGTAACCTCGAACTCCTGAGCTCAAGTGATCCTCCCACCCTAGCCTCCCAAGTAGCTTGGACTACAGGTGCACACTCACCTATTTTTTTAATTTTTTGTACAGACTGAGGTCTTGCTATCTTGCCCAGGCTGGTCTCAACCTCCTGGCCTCAAGCAATACTCCCGCCTCAGACTCAGAAATTATCCTTAAAAGAAAGTTTTTATTATCATTTTGTTCTTTATCTGGTAAATTTCCTTTGTTCGATTTCTTAGCAAACTCCAAACTAACCTCAACATTGTCATCACTTTGACAAACATTTAACAATTGTCTATTCTGTTTGCCTATAATTGGGGTACAGAAAGATATAACAATTTGTTCAACACTCACCAACTAAGTGAACTATATAGTAGACCTAGAATGATGTGAAGTGATTGCACTTCTAGTGCTGTCTGCCCTAGAGCCATCAGTGAGTATTAGTTGAGACTATAGACGAGAAGATGATATGCCACCAAAGTCTTCACGTGCTTCATTTGAAATATGAGGTGATAATCTGAGTCATACTTGATACATTTTTAAGTCTAGTGGTTACTACCATATATAATTTTAAACAAGTGTCAAGTAAATTTTTTGCAGTTAGACAAGTCTAGTCAGTTTAGTTCTATGTTTAAATAGCAGCTGATTTCTCAGTCTCCTAGGAAACTGCATGAAAAGTAAGGATTCAAATAAAAGCTCTTTAAATAGAGGGCATGTCAGGATCTCATCAAGCTTTAAAATCAAGGATACTATTAATTAACAGTTTGTGTAGGTAAGTATGACTACATGGTAGAATAAAATAAAATTATGAGAGTACACAAATGAATGCATTACTGAGTGTAACCAAACCAAATGAAATAAACAATTATCTTTTTAATCTAACTTGCCCATAATTTTACCATAATTTTATTAGTCTATAAAAGGACCGCATACTAGTAATATGCTACAGGTATAATAAAATGCATGAGGATGTTGAGTATCAGTCTAAACAGAAGTACCTATTCCATGGGATAAATTCTTCCATTTTTTACAGAAGAATTTACTTGTACTAATAATGAATAAGTTTATTGATCTAAAAATCCTCACTAGTTTTTGTAGTTATTTGATCACATTACCATTAGTAGTATCTATGTTAATAATATAGTTATATGTAAAGGGTAAGTATTATAAACAGTAAAAGTGTATCACATATTAATCATGTTTGTTAGACCAAAAGGTCATTAAATGTGCAAATGAGGTACAAGGTGTTTCAGATTACTTAAGCATTATCCAATTTTCCATTTTCCCAAAGTCCTTTTGTTCTTTTACCTCTTTCCTCTCTCTTCTCTGGCTTGGCAGGAACTTTGCTATTTTGTGTTGTATTACACCTATTATTTATTACAAGCAAATGGTAATTAGTGGTGACACTGGATCTAGTTGTAAAATAGTTAAATCATACAATGACTTCTTATGCTTTAGAAATACAGTTTGGCTGGAGCCAGTTGAGTAAATAGATTTTTGTTTATCCTGCATTCCCTAGTCCAGGAATTCTGTGGCTTTCTGAATACACAGATGGAAAAATAGCCATAGCATTCTTGAGACGTTTCCCTGGAAGATGCTGCCACCTCTTGGCCATTTAATGCAGAGCATCTTCGGAAGGATCCTGCTGTTATTTCTCATTTCCAGTAACACAGAACAATTTTCAACATAGAAATTTGGATTTTCAACATCTAAAGGATTTAGTAAATATTTTATTTATAAAGAAAAATCATATAACGTCCTAAGGAACCAAATAATCCTGGATACTTTCTACAAAATACTTGAATACAAAGATGCTGTAAAAGGGTAAACTCTATTACAGCTACTTTTGAGTGATATGAACAGAGAAAGAAAATTAGTCTCAGAAAATTTGTTTACTATAATTTCATAATGAATCTCTTAAGGCTGAAGGTCTCTTATGGTTATTTAGTCTTGTGAATTCAGCATTGCTTTTTAAGTGATGGTGTACGTGAAAACTAAATAATTTGGCCTAAATTAAAATACTGGATATTAAAAATGTCATTAAATATACAAAATGTGTGTCATAACTCTTAATTTTTGATAATTAAATAAAAATGTTTATTAAGCACCAATAAGCCAGGCACCGTACTAGGTTCTGTGACTACTTCGGTACTAGTTGACCCTTGAAGTATGCCAATGCCCCTGTGCAGTCAAAAATTCACATATAACTTTTGACTCCTCCAAAACTTAACTAGAGAAAAGAAAATGTTATTAAGAAAATCGTAAAGAAGAGAAATATATTTCCTATTCATTAAGTGGAAATGGATCATTATAAAGGTCTTCATCCTTGTTGTTTTCATGTTGAGTAGACTGAGGAGGAGGAGGAGGAGGAAGAGGAGGAAGAGGAGGGGTTGGTCTTGCTGTCTCAGGGGTGGCAGAGGCAGAAGAAAATTTGCATATAAGTGGACCCATGCAGTTCAGACCTTTGTTGTTCTAGGGTCAACTGTAAATAAAAGCTGCAGGGTCCAGGCCTCTGGAAATCCATCCAGAGGGTGAGGCAGAGACATCAACAGGCCGGGCATGGTGGTGCACACCTTTAGTCCCAGGTACTTGGGAGGTTGAGGCAGGAGGATTGCTGAGCCCAGGAGTATGAGGTTGCTGTGAGCTAGGCTGACGCCATGGTACTGTAGCCAGGGCAACAAAGCGAGATTCTCTCTCTTTCAAAAAAAAAAAAAAAAAAAGAGACATCAACAGAATTCTAGAACAACAGAAGAAGGTACAGTACATGTGGAGTGCTTTGGGAGAATGGAGGAGGAACTCTGAATCCCAGTTTGAATTATGGAAATAAAAGACAACCCAGGTTAATGTAAATAAATATTCTTTAATTGGTAACTAGTTTATAGCTGACAAACACAGACTTAAATTTATACCACCCACAAAAAATTTAAACTTCTGTTTTGTATTGTCAGATTTCTATCTCAAGTGTCTATTATTCATTGTAAAATTTCCTTCTCTTTTTTCTCTTGATGAAAAATATGTAACTTTATTATTTTTTACTCATATAAATAGAAATTTATTTTTCAAATTTTTTATTATTTCAAAATATTATGGAAGTACAAATGTTTTTGCTTACATGGATCATTTTGTTATGCTTGAGTCAGGGTTATAAGTGTGCCCATCACCAAGATACTGTTCATTGTACCTGTTAGGTAGGTTTTCACCCACCCCCACCTTCCCACTCCCCCCTGCTTGATTTCCACTGAGTTTTACTTCCCTCTGTGCACATGTGTACTAATAAGTTAGTTCCAATTTAATAGCGAGGATATGTGGTGTTTGTTTTTCCCTTCTTTAGATACTTCACTTAGGATGATGGTCTCCAGTTCCATCCAGATTGTTGCAAAAGGCCTTAATTCATCCTTCTTCATGGCTGAGTGGTATTCCATAGTATACATATACCACATTCTGTTAATCAACTCATGAACTGATGAGCACTTGGGTTGATTCCACATCTTTGCAATTGTGAATTGTGCTACAATAAACA